>CM038476.1:10341622-10842025 GCA_021464305.1 Kandelia obovata
ATCACATCACATGTTTTGTTATGTTTTTTTTTTTTTTAACTAAAAATGGCCACAAACATTCGTAGATACAAATGACCATAAAAATAATTTATATTACACAAATAATATCTTATATTATATAAAAATTTTTTATAAATATTTTTTTTTAAAAAAAATCTGTATAAAGAGATTATTTTTATAATTTTAAACAAAGCAACCAAAGACAAAAACAACAAGAAAAACAAAAAAAGAGTGTTGGGTTAGAAGTTTGTCGGTCAATAAGATTACATGCATAGCATAGTAGGGTACAACTTGACATGTCCACTGACGAAGGCTGCAAATATTTATTTTAGCCAAAAAAAAAAAGTGTATTAATTTATGTAATTATAAGTTAAAATTAAGAGTTATTTATTGACTAAAACTTAAAGGAATTTTTACTGTTATTTTAAAATATTTAGAAATTGAGTGATGATAAAAAGATTCAAATTTAAATTATTATAAAAAAATTATATATTAAATTATTAATTAAAATACTATTTCACAGTCATAATTGTAGAGAAAAATATATCCAAAGTCACGTACAGCTTTTGTTATATACTAATACTAACCTCTAACGGTGTTAATGCACAAATCTTATTATATGTAAAGGTTGAGGTTGGTGCCCATCTCTGTCAGGCTGCCACTTTTAGCATTATGCATTTTCCCTTTCTTTTATGTCATTTTCTCCACTAAAAAGATGTGTGTATGTGTGTGTGTGTGTGTGTGTGTGTGTGTGTGTGTGTGTGTGTGTGTGTGTGTGTGTATAAGAATATTTAATATCTAAGCACATTACACACCCCATTGTAGGTATCAGTGTCCACCATTGGAGCCCCGAAAGCTAGGCTTTCGTTTATTTCTCTTCGTTTCTTACCTTCTCCAAACCCCAAGTTGTCGAATGCTTGCAAAACCCATTGTTTTTTAGGCCATTTTAAGGTAACTTCTCTCTTGACCCGTTTGTAATTCATAAAAAGTTATCTCCTTTTTATTATTTATTTATTTATTATTGTTTTGTTAAGGAGGTTCTTTTCCTGTTGATTTGAAATTGAAATAAGAGTTATTTGGGTTTTATGAGTGTGAAGGGTTTCTGGGTTGTCTTTTAATCTGTATTTGGGTTATTTTTCTCTGTATGATTTTGGGTTTATACTGGTTTTTTTTGGGGTTCTTAGTCCGTGCCTAATTTTTGATGGGTACACTCACATTTTCAATTGTTGTTTAATTAGAGTTTTGAGGGATATTTATGCATTTGAAAGAATTTGCCTTTTTGGCCTAGTTTCTTTTATGGTAAAAAGTTATATGCCCAGAAAGATTTTGGCTTAGTTTTATGATGTTAATATGGTCCCTTCATCTGGCTTGTAATGGAAAGTAATGATTTTGGTGCTGGTTTACTTGTCTTAATGAGCTATTAGTACGTCTCTTAAATAGAACAGTGTGGAATGTTATCTTGGGTCTCTTTTAAGTGCTAACTAACAAATGATTATACTTGACTGTATGCTAGTTCTTTTAATTTCAGAATGACACTTTTTTTTTTCCTCAAATTATTGTGTAGTGATAGATGATGAGTGGCCAACATTCATTGTCATGTCTACAATTTTTTTTAAGTTATTAATTTCTTAAATGAAGAGACTATGATTTGATTGCATGCGGTGAGTGAAATTTACATGACGAGCAAGACAAGTATGCAAACTGACGGTGCATATGTATTAATGCTCGAAGAAAAGCATGTATGTCTACTATAGTCTTAGGTTTTCAATTATTTCTCATTTCTATGGTCTGTGTACTTCCATTAAATGTCATAAAGTTGGTTAACTCTTCTGTTTTCCTCCCTGCATCAGTTGTGCCCAATGATCTGATGTCATTTATCCTTTGGTTATACATCACAGATGCTACCTGGATGAGATATTGATATCATATCCTCTTGGTGACTATTCAAAATAAATTAACATTCACAACTATTTTGGCCTTGAGTGACCTTCTGTCTCATGGGAGATGTTAAACTGGTGCAATCAGATAAAGGCAGTGGACAGGGGCTAACTTCATGGAACTTGGTGTTGGAGAGTACAATTTTCGGTTGGAAACCTGTCACGGCGTTTAAAATTTTGGAGTACTGCCTTCTGTAATGTATTGCTGGATTGGAGTTTGATATGACTTTTGTGTGACATCCAGAAAACTCTGCAGCTGTCACTATCTATGTTTTCTGGCTTAATTTGTTTGAGTGATGTTCGTTTGCAGTTTTCCAAACTACTGACTCCATTTTACCTGACTTAACCAAGAGAACGTTGTTTCCCGGGAACCTTGCAACCTTGCGGTTCATTACAATAACAATCAATAAAGGCTGTCTCTTATACACATCAGATGTGTATAAGAGACAGCCCGTGTTAGCTATTTGCTCTTTGGCAACAGTGAGGTTGTAGTGCTGTCTCTTATACACATCTGATGTGTATAAGAGACAGGCAGTGGACAGGGGCTAACTTCATGGAACTTGGTGTTGGAGAGTACAATTTTCGGTTGGAAACCTGTCACGGCGTTTAAAATTTTGGAGTACTGCCTTCTGTAATGTATTGCTGGATTGGAGTTTGATATGACTTTTGTGTGACATCCAGAAAACTCTGCAGCTGTCAGTATCTATGTTTGCTGGCTTAATTTGTTTGAGTGCTGTTCGTCTGCAGCATTACACACTACTGACTACATTTTACCTGACTTAACCAAGAGAACGTTGTTTCCCGGGAGCCTTGCAACCTTGCGGTTCATTACAATAACAATCAATAACGGCTTTCAGTGAACTATTGAAGCTATCGAGAGAGTACCAAATGCTGACGGTGACGAAGGTTATCTCTGGGCACGTGGAGCTTCTTTCATCCATTGATATATGTAACTAGACTACACTACAACCTCACTGTTGCCAAATAGAAAATAGCTAACACGGGTGCGCTTTGTTGTGTGGCCGCTGGGCCACATGGAGAGAAGTCACCTGCTGGTGGTAGGGACTCTTCCAATAGTCATGTTGAACCGCACTGGCGGATAAACTCTAGTTTCTCGCCTGCTCCTTTGAGGATGTGGGATTGTAGGTTACAGTCAGATGGTATATCACAGAGGCCTCGTGGTGTTCATGGTTCATCATTATCCTCAAATAGTAAAGGAAGCCGGAGATGGGTAGGCAGTGAACGGTATACCAACCATCAGCATTCTGTCTCTGATGGCGTGCTCTCTTACTCTGATAGCCCACCTGGTAATGTTCAGCAACCGCAATGGACTTCTCCTGCACAAAACCTTAATTTTGGCGATCTTTCTGGCTCTGGAGTGGGAGGTATTTTATTCTTCTCCAGTTGTACATGCAGATTTAATTAACATGTCTATTACTGTTCATATGAAGAGGTGTTGCTTGCAGCTGTAAGTGTGCTGTATAAAATCTTTTTTCTCCTTTCTTCTTGTTGTCATTGTTATCAAGCTGTCTTTAAACCAAACTATTCTCCTTTAACATGAATTTTCCTTGTGTTTTGAATTTGTAATAATACTTCTGAAGATTTGCTGGTTTACTCATTACTCATAGATTTTTCTAACTTTGACATGAGCATAATAGCTCATCTGTCCTGATGGCATACTATTAGGGAATTAGAATTCCTCTTCTTGTCTGCGAAGTTATAGCATTTATCGTTGGTTTATTAAGATCATCTAGCTTTTCTGGAACAAAAATTCTTATTTCTATTAAGCTAGTAACTAGTTTATGAATGTGCCATCCTTTTGACATTGACCTTTCTTTGACAGTTAGATCCTTCATGACATCTGTGTGCCTTTTATTTGATTCTGATGACTTTTTCACTTGGTAGCATGAAACATTGTTTTTCTCAAAGAGAATTATTTTTGTAGATGTGGGACTTTGGTTCAATTATAACAAGTGCATGAAATTTGGCATGTTTGGAGCACTTATACTGTTCTTGATCCCCCAGCATGTCATATTTGAAGCCAATTCTGAATACTGGAATTTGTGTAATGAAGAGTTGTACATTGTGCATGCTTTTGTGCTTATGAAATTCCCAGATTTCTGTTAATTTACTTGGATCATGTATTGTGATGTTGCATGGATCCTGCTTTTATCATAAGTGCTTTTAGGGGCTTGCTATTATCTTGTGTCACATATACATTACAACACATTTTCAATTGCAGGATCAAGATCCCAGGCTACTTGGTTTCCTTCCTCCACTGAGGTACCTTTTGTAACAGAATTTGTGAGGCAACATTGGCGAGAATACATCTGTTAATGTTGTTTCTTCTTTTTCTACTTCTTTCAGAGGCAATTTGTTGTTAGATCCCCTAGTTTTGGTTCTCCATCCTCACTCTCTGAGTTCAGCAACTTGGAATCAAGTAGCAAGCGACCGTTCACTTTCTCCAGTCGCAACTTTTCAAGCCGGCGCCCTTACATGTCAAAAGCTGTTTACCCACTAGTATTCCGCAACCCTGTGTCAGACTGTGAAGCTTTTGGTGATGCTGAGATCAGCAGTTTTGGTGGGTTGACCCCTGGTGAGGGCGAGGATAGGATATCGCCAACTTCTTGGCCTGATAGCCATTCAAGTGTTGATTATAAATTCCACAGGATTCTCACTGAGCTCCAAAAGTTGGAGACTTCACCAGAACCTGGTGCAAGCTCTAGAAGAGATGGCTTTAGATGGAGCAATGCAAGCAGTTATGATCTGGGCCTAGATGGAGAAAGGTTTGACTTAGCAGAGCATTTGGATGTAGAGAGCTTGAGGTCACCTGGTTGTCCTGCATTTGAGCAAAAGTGTGGAGTTTGTGGAAAGCTTTTATGGCAGAAGTCGCCTTGGAGTTCACATCGAATCATGAGAGGTGGTGACATGCCAATTGCTGGTGTACTTGCCTGCAGTCACGTGTTCCATGCTGAATGCTTGGAACAAGCAACTCCAAAGACTCAGATACATGACCCTCCTTGCCCCTTGTGCATGAAAACGGTTAATCCAATTGAAGAATCCTCTTCCTTTTCAGAACCCTTGCAGATGGCACTAAGATCCATACGTAGAAACAGAGGGGCAGCAATAATTGATGCCCAGGGAAGTCACAGTAATAATGAAGCCCCTACTCATCTTAAGGATGGGTTGAGGAGAAAGTGGCATCAGTCAGTCCTGCAACAAAGTGGCCGTAGTTTTTCGATAACCAACCGTCTTAAACGGCATTTACCATTTAAGGGGAAGTCAGGTAAAGACATTTTCCATCCTAGGATGTTCCAAAAGATTGGTTCTTCTAGTCGGTAACCAATTCAACGCCAAATTTCTATTCAGTAATTGCATGTATGTAAGGAACTGGCAAGTACATTTGAAGTTTTAGGTCTGTGATGCACTTGAAGATACATTCTCGAGTTGGTTTGCATTTTCGTTTTGGACTTTAGAACCCTTGTATGCTACTTGTTAAATGTATGAGCTGCAGCCCAGCTTGCAACCGAGCCATCTATGACTTAATTCTTGGCAGTCTCGGTCTTCAGTACTCTTTCGACTATCACTATCTGGCAATGTCATTTGGATCGTTTGTCTTTTGTAGGGGAAGTTAAATGCTTTCATTTCTGGTCAATACGAAATTCTTTTCTTTGGGTGGTTTCGTGGTTTCCGCGTGTGTTACAGCTTCATGACAAGGAAGAGATACTGTGTCTTTTGCATAGAGCATGATTCAAAACCAACTCTCAGAGAAAAAGATGATTAAAATGATCTCCTATATATCTCATGTGGATTATGAATTTTATAGATATATCCTGCACCCAATAAATGAATTTTATAGTTTAGTTAATATTAATTTTGCCAAGTACTTTTAACTTCTCCTATGAACATCTTTTAAGTTTCGTTCCAGAAATTGTCGATGATTGTCCCAACTGACTATATTTGGTGACACAGACATGACATCAAGCTTTCTTTCTTTAGTTTTGTTGTTTTTTTTTATCCTTTTTTTCCCCCTTTTCATTAATGTTGTTTATGAAAAAAAATGTCAGCCTTCATGCATCAAAGTGACAACATTAAACTCGAGATTGTGTGAATTAAGTATATGGTGAAGGTCGAATTTTCTGAAGAATATTCTATGTTTACATATACCAGTCTCCAGTTAAATTAAAAATCTCGAGATTGTGGATTGGTCGGTTCACTGTTCTGAAGATTACATATACCAGTCCAGGTCCAATTTGTGTTTGTGGTGGGAAGCATGTTCAGACAAATCAAGCCAACCAGCTACATTCAATTCCAACCAAAATACCGGCAGCTGCTGCTCCTTTTCTGTGTAATAGATGTAAGTTCCAATTAAGTAAACTCAAAAGAATAGAACTAAATAAATAGAACTAATTTTTATATTACGTTTACTTATATATATATATATATATATATATAATTATATCTATTTAAATTTACTTAAATAAAATAAGAGAATACACGTGCCTACAAGAGAGAGGGACTTTGTAATATTAGTTGCTTGCAAATGGTGCTAATCATTGACATAAGCAACCCCACAAAGCATTAACTTGTCAAATAATGGAGGACACCAAGGAGGAGAGAAAAGAGAGTGGGGGTAGATTATGTGTGCTTTGAAGCCTTTTTTGTTTTTTTGGTGAAACGTGAATGATTCAAATTTGTGTCAATCGTAGAAACGATACCCCCAGAGCGTGTAAAGGAAGCTAAGACACGTTAATTCATCCTCCAACACTCCCAACCTTATCCAATTTCCATGTCCCTTTTAGCAGTTCTTTTTTAATTTCTCCAGGTGGTCCAGCCTCTTTTTGTTTTTCTCTGGAAGACGGGAGTTCAATACTCCTTCCATATTTCATAAATTTATAGGTTATTTATAGTAATATCAGTGAGATGCTGAGTATTCTCACAATATTCTCGAATCTCCTTTTATATATATATATTATTTTTTCTCATTAAGTTTTAATAGACCAATTACTGATTATTAAAAGTATTTAAAGGTGAACTTAAGGATCTATTTAACATCACAATTAATTTTTGTTTTTGCCATAGCAGTTGATAAATAAGCTATCCCGACCATGAATAAGTGCCTTTTTTGTGTTTGTTTTGTTTTTTTTTCGGCCATGCAAAATATGAAAATCCGTTTCAGATTGAGGTGAGCTTTTTTTTTTTACATCTCTTTTTTCTTTTTGGTTTGAAAGGACTTTTGCATAAAAATGGTAACAATGCACTTCGAAAATGTTTGATTTTAACTACACCCCCCCCCCCCCCCCCCCAAAAAAAAAAAAAACTAGATGCCACAGACTAGTTAAGAATATAGCAGCATCAGATCGATAACATCAACTCATTACAACAGCTCTCAACTCGTGTTGTCTTACCAACATGGGAAAGACCAAAAAAAACAAAAGAGGTGGAAGGGAATTGAAAAGGCACTATACAATCACACGGACAGCTCATACTACAGCCTAGTATCCAATAAACTAAATTCAAAAGCCTGCAATTGCACGAGGACACAGAAGTAGCATATCTCAGCCTGTACTATTTTGCTCACTTGCTAGTTACAGCATGGATACTACAAGGTAACTAAAACATAGACTACAACTGTACAGGTTGGGGTCAGCAGAAACTGACTGCATCATCTCCCAGAAGTGACCAAGGTTTTCTCCATCGATTCTTCAACAGACTTTGAAGTCATTGAAGGAAGAGGAAGCGGAAGAGGTATAGGAAGAGGAAGTTGACTTAAATTTAATTGAGATGTAGCTGTCGCTGTTACCATCTCTTCTTGTGTAGGGGCAGGCTCTGGTTCAGCGGGTTTTGGTGCATAAGTAAAGGATAGATCCTTGTTAGCAGCCAGTGCAAGAAGCTCCTTTTCCTCCAACCCCTTTGCTGGGCCAAGGCTGCACTGGTCTGCCGTGTGCTTGGCCAGTGCATCTTTGAATTTCTTAATCTGAAGTAAAACCATCAATAAGAATCACCATTCTATGCAAATTAAAAGCCAAATGTTCAAATCAAATCCAAGGGACTAACTATCAAGCATGGTTACTACAAGGCTTTCAGGCAACTGGAATCTCTAAGCAAAAGAAGTGGATGATACTAAATTCTTCATGTATATTAAAGTTGAGCACAATTCAACGCTCAAAATGTTGATAAGTCTTGGATCTTCGAAAATAGATTGCTTCAACTACACATTTAGAAGAGAGTTTTAATTCCAACCTTCATTCATTTTTATGCTCTTTATTGAACATGAAATTCAATCAATTGGCTTGCACTTGTATTAAAACCCATACAAAATATCTAACAAAAGAAGCACCACTAAGGATTCCAGTTAACATATTACAAAGAAACTCACTTCAATTATTATAATCCAAAACAGAGGACAAAACTAACCGTGGCATTCGTACAGCTAAAGCTGCATAATCGGCCATGAGCCCCTCGATAAAATCGGAAAAATGGCAGGACATGAACATGGAGGCTATAACACATCGATTTGTGCTCCTCATGATTCACTTGAAGAAACTGCACGTCTGGATTCATTTCTGCCAGCTGACATATCTAACAAAACACAACATTCCATGCACAATCACACCTTAGGATGAAGGGCTTTGCAACCACCACAGCCAGGATGAAGATCATACCTTAGGATGAAGAGCTTTGCAGCCACCACAGCCAGGAGAGAAGAAGTCAACAACAACAAGCTTGTCCCCAACATTCAAAAGGGAGTCCACAAGTTCTTGTGCAGAGGTCACCTCCTTCATGTTGGGTAGAAGCCCTTTCTCCCACCATATTTGAGCAGTCCCGAGTCTAAGTGCAGCCTGAAAGTTCCCCAAAAGATTCAGTCAACATAACAAAAGCTAATTGATCATTTATCCCCATTAGCAATACCAACTGAAGATGGGAAAAACAAGGCTGGAAAATCTCCTTTTTTTGATGGAAAAATCCGCAATGTAGAGCTGGTAGCCATGTGAATTGTTAAATGTAAACAAGTTGGGAAATTAGCCAAGTATTGATGGGATCGAAAATTTGAAAATTAAAACCAATAATTTTTCTGTTAGAGGAAAGATGTAAATATAAAATTTTTCTGCAAAAATAATTTCCATAGTTGCTACTAATTCAGTAACTTTCGGACTCCATAACAAGACTTATGAACATTAATCCATGCCACAGAGAAAAAGACACATAATTTTACTCAAATAATTGGATTCAGAGATCCAGTTTAGCAGATGATTGCTTTGAACACCAATTATTACGTTATGCAAAGCTTGAAATCCCAAATTATGGCCCAAATTGGAGTAGCATCTCCAAGGCATAAATTTTAAAACAGAACAATAAGACCTTAACCCCAATATTAAATAAAAACTACACCAACCTGAGCCAAAATCGAAGGATGAGAAAACAGCCCCAGCCCCTTTCCAAGCCTCCTTTTATTGCCTTGAAAAACAACTCTTTTGCCACTAAACTCGGTACATAAAGATGACGTTGGCCATCTCAAGGCTTGTGCTTTGACGTCCAAAGGTAACCCTTTGAACCCAAGACTCTTTGGAACAACAACATGGATGCCAGTAGGTTGTTGGATTTGGTAAGAAGAAGAAACGAGATTTGTCTTGCTCAAGACATCCGCCATGATTAACCACAGTCCACAAAGACCAGAAATAAGAAAGACTGTTACTTTATGAATAAAAGGGAACAGGTTCTTCTCAGAACACAGAAGAGGAGGATTTTAACTTGGATTTTCTTATTTTTCCGTGCACAAACAATTAAATAGTTCCATGGTTTTGGAGACTCTGGTCAAGGCAGAAGCAACGCTTTTCTGAATTCTGAGTGACATTTGGGAGATGAAAATGGTAATGTATCTGGATCGACTGTGGACCTTTGGATTGTCTCGTTGAGGCACAGATCTGACGGCTGAAGATGATTGCTGGAAAGTAATTTGAGACATTGGATAAGGTCTTGTGATGTTTAGCATTTTGCAATTTGGGACCGTTTTTATGGTTCACATGAGGCCAGTTCTGGGACACGTGGCAATCTCTAATCTCATAATTAGAATTGCATATACCTTTGCAACGTCTAGACGACAGTTATAGTACCTTGCTGCCTTTTTAATCGAATTTGAGATAATGAATTGACTATGTAATAATACAGATATAAAAAGACGTGCTTGTACTTTTTTTTTTTTGAAAAAATAATATTTTATTAAATTATATCACTTCAATATGCTTTTATATTATGACATTGACTTTAATTTTTTTTTTCTTATAAATAAAATATATAGAATTTTTGAAAAAATTTCAATGGATGCAAATTTAGGAAATCAAATAGTTATAAAAAATGTTACATGTAGAATAAAAAAAAATATTTTCACAAATTTATAGTTATTTTAAAGTTTTAGATTTTAATTTTAAAAAGAATGTGGAATTTATGAAAATAAAAATAATAACTTATATCAAATAATTTATAATTGGTGGTTTGGTGCAAATTGTTCTTTTTCCTATTTTTCTTTAGGCTGTATTCTGGTTATGAATAATTAGTTTTTGTTAGTTACCTATTTTTAAAAATGTTGGATCATCAAATTATTCATAAACCCCTCTTTCCATAACCTGCAAATTTCTATGGCCATATAATGTTCTCTACAATATCCTGCCATTGAAAATGTTGTAGCCATTAGTATTCTGTGCTATGTGAATATGTCCTGAAGTATGGACGGTGAAGCATTCGCATCAATCAAGTTGTAAGAGGCTATACGAGAGCTCAACTTTGCTTGAATTTAGTTTTCACGACAAGTTATCTCAGATTTTATTTGTTAGCTGGGTGAATCGTCTTCGAAATGGCGCATGGATTCCAACATTCTGGAGAAGGGTGTTGGTGAAAAGATATTAAAAGAGTTCGAGTTCCAGGAAAGGTGCAAGAAGGAGTATAAACTTATATTTTCCCGAGCACTCTACTCATCAACAAAACCAAATTAACTCAACTCTTTCTAATTCTCAATTTGCTGAACCATACTGGCGATTCTGGCTAATTATCATTTCGCTACATTAGGTTGAAGTAGAAAAGATGTTAGCAAGCCACTAATGTCATTTAAGTAAGGCTCAGTTAAAAGGAAATTCTATTTGACTAAACGAAATGAAACCTATTAGGAGGAGCTTCTACAGTCTTGGTAAATAAACATGGACTATTATATTGTACTTATTCACTTTAGTTTCCTCCAATAATCCAAATTGCTGGAACAATTGTGAATGAGAACCTGCAATAATATAAATTTATTTTTGGAAGATAATATTATATAAAGGTGTTTCTCACAAATTCTGGGATGGATTTCATCTCGTAGAATGTCATAAAAAAAAAAGTGGGTCTGATTAAGCAAATTTACATGAAAGGAAACGGCACATTCGCCATGAACAATGTGCAACATAGCTTATAGTAACCCTATCAGCTCTAAAAGAAAAACAAAAAGTTCTTAAGAAAACATGTAAACATTAATAGTTATGATTTATAGGGTGAATTTAAGACAAAATTGGCACAATAATCCAAGGGGTTATTGCTCAAGAATAGGAGCAGGAGTTATCAAAACAATTAGGTTAAAAAAAATAAAATTGCAGAGGCTGCCTAGTTATTCATGTTAGGCAAGAAAATGTGGTTAGGCATGACTGTTGGAATTCTAGGCAAGAAAATCTTGATTCATTATAACTCAATGCAACAACATACAATCTGAAATGCAACAAATTCAACATTGAAATTATTTCCTCAAAAATCATTTGTGCCTACACTTGAAATAAGCACTGTTGGGCAGCTCATTAATGTCATTTGCTTAATTATTCTAATTCTATTTTCTCTTTGGTTCAGCTCATAAATGTGAATATATCTTTATGCAGGTTCTGGTTTGAGATCATATCCACAAAAATCTATTCTGTTGTATGGCCATTTGCCTCATTCAGAGAGGAATATGCACCTAGAGTACCTTAAAGCATCTCCAGCTTCTGCATGATTTCTGTACAGTCGAGATGTGGCAGAGCATGAATGCAAGGTGCAAGAACAATTCACGAGTAATAGTCCCAAGGAAAGTACATCTTGTGAGGGTAGCTACTAATTGTCTTTTGTGTCTACATTGACCCCCAGGCATCAATACAGTGGTCAAAGGAGCACCGATTGATATGCATATCCAAATCACAAGCGGAGCTACACTTGGTCACTCATCCTCGGCTTCTCAAACACCAAACTGATAAAAACTTAAGGGGAAGATTAGTTTACATCGGTTTCACCCTGCCTGCTTGGATCCATTACCCTGCACATAAGCAATATCTGTTTATGACATCTTTCAACTTACCAACGCTAAACCAGTGGCCAACAACAATAATTGTATGCATAGAGATATCAGAGTCAATTATAGCAGTTTCCCCATGGTGATCCCAGAGCTACTAGAAGTTTCAATGCAACAAGCCAAGTAACGGACAATATGTGTGCGTTACCCACCTTAATATTTGTTCAAACCAAACTATGTCCAGGAACTTTGTATACATTTCTCTTAACTAGGGTTCTTCTCAACATCTCAGCATCTTGAAACCTTCCAGCACCAGTAAAGATGTTATGCATAAGCACATAGTCCGCTCCACATCCTTTCTCCAGCTCCATTATCCTGCTTGTCACCCTCTCACCCATCTCAACGTCACCATGAAAGCTACATGCACTCAAAAGTGTCCTCCAAATCACAACCTCATCAACCCCATGACAAATTCTCAAAGCCATTTTCTCTGCTTCTTCTAACCTTCCTGACCTCCCCAGCATATCTACCAGGCAGCCATAATGCTTAATATCCGGCAAAACTTGATACTCACCCACCATCCTTTCAAAAAACTTAAGCCCCTCCTCAACTAATCCTCCATGACTACAAGCATTCAGAACACTTAACAACGTCACTCGATTTGGTTTCCAACCTGCTTTCTCCATCCTTCCAAAACTTTCTACTGCTTCCTTCCCCATTCCGTGTAATGCAAAACCTGAAATGATAGACGTCCATGTTACCAAATTTTTTCTCTCCATAGGAATCTCTTCAGAAAATTTTAATGCACTCACTAAGCAACCACATTTTGCATAAGCATCTATAAACGAATTAGCGACACGTATATCAGACACATTGAATCCTCTTTTCTCCCCATAACCATGAATCAACCTGCAAGCCTTCAAATCTCCCTTCTTCCAAACGGCGGGTAAAACAGCAAGAACAGTTATTTCATTTGGTTTCATACCCTCACAAGAAGCCATAGTACAGAACAAAGATATACCCTCACTGCACCTATCCATCCTCACATACCCATCAATGATCCCGGTCCACGAAACGACATTCTTATCTGGCATCTGCTCAAAGAGAGAACGTGCCAATTCAAGCTGACCCAACTTAACCAACCCAGTAATCATAACATTCCATGTAACCGAATTCTTCTCGCGCATTTCGTCAAACACAAGCAGAGCATCGCTCAAAATCCCACTAGCTGTGTACATGTTTGCAAGAGAAGTTTGTACATAAACATGATATTGAAACCCCACTTTGATTGTTAGACTGTGAAGCTGAGTGCCTATAACTGGGCAGCATGAATTTGCGGCGCTGCCAAGGAGGAAATTATAGGAAAAGCTATCAAATGAAATGGTTGACGAACGTTGGAGTTGCTTGAACAGCAAGAATGCTTTGTGGGGGAATTCACTTAGAGAATAACACCTAACCAAAGTGTTAAAGAGTTGCAATGAATGGTTTAATAAGCCAGTGGTGAGTAACAGAGAGTGGACTTGTTGGGTGGCTTTATGGGGTATTGGGGTTTTGAGCAAGAGAAAGAAAAGGTGCCTTTGTCTTGCTGCTTGCTCTTCAAATGTTGAGAAGGCCCTGTGGCTGTGAAAAGTTTGCAACAGAAGGCTTGTGTTTGGTTTTGCTGTTCTTGTTGTACTTGGGAAGTGGAGAAAGAAATGTCCTATGAATTTTGGCATTATTGCTGAGGCTTTAGTGGTCAACTTTATTAGTATTTGTAGCAATGGTCATCATGTTGGGGTTATTTGGATTTTCAAGGTCATCATGTTATGAATATTACAAATGTTGTGCTGCTATGCATGTATGCATGTATAGAAAAGTATCTTTAAGTCAAAAAAAAAAAAAAAAAAAAAACAACTTTGTGCAATCATTCTGCTATGATGAAGATTAGTGGATCTACTTTAACAAATATTTCTTCCATTTGCCTAAAACTTGCAACATTTAGGGAAGACTAAATTCAAGGTTCTGATTCTGCTCTCATATCTATTTGATCATTCAAAATGGCCACCTGCCTCGGAAGAGAGTTGGTGTCGCAGGCGGTGCTGCGGTTGTTCCGCCTTTGGACTATTTTCTTGGACATATTACTTATATAGCATACGGGTCAACCCGTTTGAGGCCACGGGAGGGTTTGATAAATGGCCATTCGTGGGCTGTCTCTGGACCACTTTGGGCTACTGTTTCCAGAATTATTGGGATCTTTTTGTTCGTACACAAAAGTATTTGATTTTGGGCCCTAATAATCCATGGACCAAGCGGTAGCCCACTAACTTGAAAACACAAAAGCCTATGCATTAAAAAATAAAAAACTTCAAAACCTAATCTGTGCTTAAGGCAAGCTGACCCAACTCTCCATATCTCTCTCACACACCTCAAATATTTAAGAAAAAAAAAAACTAAATACTAATTTCGTAACTCAAAACTGGTATTTTTAGATTTTATTGTTACACTAAAACTCTTTGTGAAAGATATGGTCTAATCTGGTATCTTATTCTAATAATTTCAAGTACTATTTTGGTAAAAACATTTTAACATTTTTTTGTGGCGTTTCCACAATTTAGAGACAATCCTTGCACATGAAATTGCATTGTCGCATTTAAATTGATGAAATGTGCAGACCCTTAGCTTGTGTACAAGTGAGTATTGGGGTGATAGAAAGGTGACCCTTTTGCCAGTCTTTTGCAATTTGTTTTCAGAGTCGCTTTAAGCGATTCTGTGCGTTTCATATCACAATCTACAGGCATCACAATTAATGGTTACCTCACATGTCTTTCAATCATTTCGTCGTGGGAGAACTTGCAAAACAATCCAAAATTAAGTTGACGATAGATGGAAAAAGTTAAGTCTTATAGACTCAAAATTAGAAGAGCTTGGTTACAAGCACACCGTCCATTTTATGCACTTAAAATGTAATTTACATTAAATTATTATAATTACCATCACTTATTCCTATATAATAATAATAATAATAATAATAATAATAATAATAATAATAATAATAATCTTCTTCTAATATTGCATCTAGTCATTTGCATATAAAAAGATGAAAAAAAAGTTATGTATCAAAACTTTTATAGATTTCAAACATAAATAAATAAATAAATAAATAAATAAATATATATATATATATATATACATCTAAATTTCAAATAGAATGCATACTTATAGTCATTATTGTTAATTTAAATCGAAAGTACATGCTAGAATTGGTGTATTGCTCAAAGACAAAAAATCAAAAAACAAAAGGTCAACGTAAAGGACTTATCTTCAATTAGTTCGAAGATATGAAGCCTGGCAATTAATATGTGGAATTATCTGACACCAGTAATTAGCACTGAAATATATGAATTCATCTTCCTTATGGTTCTTTAGTGAAAAGCGAGCAGCAAATTAAATTAACCATGATTTTAGTGTAATTGAACATGATGTTGTAATAATGCTTTCAGTCCATGTATGAACCTATCCTTTTTCTTGGAATTCTATATAAAATTGTAGTGATGAAGGGAAAGGCTACATGTTTATAACTCCCCCTTGAATTACTACATAAAATCTAAAAGATAACTATGAATTCAAAATTCCATTAGATATCAAGTAGTATATGAAACAACCCAACAATAATTAAACCCTTGAGCAGAATGGGTGTATGTATAAAATGGTTAATTCCAATATTTCACCTATAATTAATAAAATAAAATAAAAATGTAAAAGTATGGCATCTTTGAACTGCTGTTACAAATGGTCAAAGACGCAAAGATAGGAGATCAAAGAGAGGGGCCAACCCAACGTGACAGACAGGCGATCATCTGGCGACAGCATGGCGCACAGAATAAAAAGACACCGGATGGCGTCAGCTTTTGTGAAACTAAAGGAACTTTGCCACGGTTCCTTAAGTAAAATCCAAAAAAATAAAAAATAAAAAATGGCTTCCCCCAATGACTTATGAGTTAGAGGCTACAAATAGGCAGATTAGATTCGATCTAAGTTGGGTTATTTTGAATTTTAGGTTATTTGAATTTTAGATATTTTAGGTTTTGAATGTTTAAGATTATTGAATTTCAAATATGTTGAATTTTTAAATTTAAGTTCAAGACATTTGAATTTTAAATTAATTATATTTTAAGATATTTTGTGTTCAAATTATTTAAATTTTAAGTTATCTTAATTTCAAACTTTTCAACAAATGGGTTATTAAAATTTTTAACCGATATAAATTAAATTGAGTTAAATTTTAGAAACAACTGAATTATTTTAGATCGGATTAATTGTTATCCCCATACCCAGAATTATTCTTAAATAGATTTGGGAACATGGTGGTCCTGTGGTTTTATCATCACCACCGACCATGGAATGCCAATTTGACAATGTGCTCAAAACTCAATTTAAAAAACAATTTTGTTAAAGTCCAACTGGGTCCGAGTTCTAGATGAAACTTGAAGATTTTTATCAGAAGTGACACTATTAGATAATTCGACCATTAGACATTTGACCTAGAGGTAAAATGATGCGTATTGGAGTGGTAATTGGTAAATTTATTATTATTCCTTAGTTATTATCTTTACCAATATTTAGGGTTTGCCAATTACAGTGTTTCGTATCGACTTGAAGAACCAAATTTTAGTAGTTTGGAACTTAAACTCAAGTGGTTACATTTTAACGAGTTTTTTTTTTTTTTTTTTTTTTTTTTGTAAATTAAAAATTGGAAAATAGGCAATATTTATAATGTTTAATTTGTAGAGAAGAGAAAATTTTAACAATTTGTGTTAAATAAATTGCCTTGCCTAAGATTATTACCAATTCGATTAATAAAGACAACGTATAGTCCACCATAAGATGATATCCCAGTAATTAAAAACTGAAATATTTACTTTTAATGTATTAGGTTCTATTTTGGAAGGGCACTGTAAGATTTATGAGAATAAAAAGAATTATTTTTGTTGTATAATTTACATTTTATTGATTATTTTAAAAAAATAAAAAAGAAAAGAAAAAAGAAAAATAAACAAAGACATCCTATAGAAATCAATTTAAAAAAGCAAATATTACCTGGGTTAAAGGACCGTTTCATCAGTTATAGTAACCAATGTCGTTCCAGTTAAAGTTACAATGTGGTGGGGGGGGGGCATGATGCTTTTCAACGGCTTTAGGCAAAATGTGTACAATTGGCTTTGGTTTTTTGGTCAATCACCGTGTGGTTGTGGGGGGGGGGGGAACAGAGACATATCTGCCCAGGAAGGGATAATAGTTTGAAGGAAGGTGGGTGGATGTAATATCATAAACCAAAGGTAAATCATATATGATTAAATTAGATAATCCACAGGAAATTACCTTAATATGACTGGGTCCTAGAGTCAAAACATGGTCTATATATAGAAAGAAAGGGCACATTTACTTGTCAGCCTAGACCAGGGAGATTCACGAGTTTGAGATAATTTGATGATATAATAGAAAAGAAAAATTACTTTCAGATCATTTTGTCACACATTTTATTCTATTATTTTTTATATAATAATAAGAAAAACTTGAATATTTTAAAGAAATAATTTCTTAATACTCAACCCCCAAGAATTTTCATTGGCTGTAATTTAGGCATGACAGCAATTGATTGCTTCTTCCTTTTTTTTTTTATTTTATATATATATATATATATATAATCTACTTAAGACACCCATTTTTTCAACGACCTAAAGGTCTACGATCTATGTGTAAGTTGATTGCCTACGCGGTGCTGAATGTGTAGGATATGGGTTGACAAAGGCCATCGAGGCAACATGCTGCATAGATTATAATGCTAAGTGTAAATATATATGACCATGTTTATGCAAGTAGTGAGTCAACAGAGTCTGCATATGCAAACATATTCAATCTGTTTATGTGCCAAAATCATTGTTGCCCACAGAAAAAAGAAATTCAGGCGGTGCATCTTCCATGCGTGTGGTTCCAAGAATGGAAAAAAGCCGACGAGAAACTGCCGACTAACACTCTTTGGAAATTTCTGAGAAGCTTCTTGCTCTCGGGTGGAAAAAAAATATGAAAAATCTAACAAGATTCGAGAATAATGTTGGTTTTCTTCCTGTTGTTTCTTTGATTGTTTTGAGATCCAGTGCCTGCTAACGTACTTAATAATTAAGCTTTTTACTCATTCAATTATCCCTTTTTTTTTTTCTCTCTCGTTCTATTTAGACCGTTAAACTGTATAACGAAGAGGATAGTTCTTTTTATTTTTATAAAACCTTCAAAATCTTGAATATAAAGATTTAACTTCTAAATTATTAAAATATAACATAAGAGACTATATGAAAATTTTGAGAAAATGCAGTCTTTTTTTCTTTTCTTTCTTTTTTTGTTGGGATAATGCATTATATCTTTGAAAAAATAAAGTACATTTTCGTAGAAATGCACTAAAATTTGATTTTTCTGAAAGCACCATGCGCCCACCAACATGCGGCCCCTAGGATTGGTGAATCAAAATTCAGTCGTAGATTTAGGTCATAAGAGAATAATTTATAGCGAAATTGATTTCTTGACATAACTTTGGTATGAATAAAAAAAAAAAAAAATCAAATTGCAACTTTTTTTCTTGACACACACACACACACACACACAAAATAATAATAATAATTAAAAAAAAAAAAGCCAAAGAAGGTGGCCACACCCTCTTCACTTGTGTACCGACATTGGCATGTGATAATATGAAAACCGAAATGTACCTAAAACAATACTTAAACCTGCTTGATGCAACAGCTCACTTTTGTCAAGCTAGTGATGAGAGAGTTGGTTTGAATTAGACTAAATAAATAAATAAATAAAAGTTCAATGTAATGTGAAATTTCCCATCATTTGCTAAAATGACTATTTGTTGATAATAGTCTATATAATTGCATGACAAGGATCATTTTCTACGTGTTTGTTTTTGTTCTCATCATTAAACCATATGTTAGAATCCTATCATTTTGATTAATTTTATTTTCAAGATTAATCCAAAACACACCACCCCAAAAAATTCTCCTCATTCTAGATACATTCTACATTCGAATGATTATTTATTTATTTATTTGTCTACCAGAAAGATCAAGGAAACATAATCATGGTTATTAATTAGGTATCTAGAAAATTTCAGATTAATGCCGTCCATACAACAAAAAGATTATTGGCATCTAAACCAATTTTATATATTATTTGTGGTACAATAGATAAGTTAAAAATTAAAGTCGTTTGATCACATGTGGAAGTGACGGCTAAAATACGGAACTTAAAAAAAATATATTATTTTATCAAATATGGATTAACCTAATCAATGGTGACAAATTAGATCCGACCTATCCAATAATTGCTAGTTAAACAAAGCTTTACCGTAAAGTTGTATTCTTTGAACAAAGTCTTACTTGTTTGTTGTCATAATGCGAACAAGGAAAAGAAGAAAACCCCCACCTCCCCAACCCCCCCACCCCCAAAAAAAATAAAATAAAATAAAATTGCAAGTTTTATTTTTATTTTTTCTTTTCTTAATGACGAAGGAATCTATTTCAAAGTAGATTGGCCGTTAGTATGACTTACCACCGTAAATCTCTGACTCTCGTTTAAAAAATAAAATACACTTAAGAAGATTTGAATATGAGATAGAATATTTTAAAAATAAAATTTCATATTTGTCTTTATTATATTCCAATTACCGTAAACAAAAATAACATTTTGTTAAGAAAGAATCTAACATTAAACTTAAAATCAATGCGACTCTATAGCTAAAATTTATAATTAAAGAAAATAAGATTTCATGGAATGGTTGTAGCTCTTGAGACATGCGCGAACACCGGACTTGGGTAGAAATGAAAAGGCTGATTTGGTCAAAGGTCAACGGAAGATGAGGTACAGACTTTGGAAAATTAGCTATACGGACAATGGTAAACCACCTTTCATTACTTGTCATTATTTCCGTCTCTGGATTTCATGTGATTCTCAGTGAAATCCACCGACAATTGCAGACCCTGACATCGAGATAGTACAACACTATATATCAAGGAAATTGTCATTGTAGTAGTAGTAGTAGTAGTCATAAACAGATTGGAAAATAAAATTACCACAAATCTGATTTAACCACCGCTACACTTTTGAGTAGGCAACACAATTCCCTCGAGTAATTGGGTGCACACACACACACGCACACATATATATTTTAACGTTAAAATATAGAAGTTTTTTGTACTAAAATATGTTATATTAATAGATTGGCTTGGATGACATAGAATAAGAGCAGAAGATGAAATGACACGGTGAGGAGGGCTCGAAAACCGGCCACCCCAGATAGATTGCTGCGTGACGTGGGGATGAGGTAAGCGAAAACTACAGGCCAATTTGATTGGCTTGGGTCTCCATGTTTCCATGCAACAAATAAGGGCTCCGCTTTCTTTTCTTGATCCAATAATACTCTCTCTCTCTCTCTCTCTCTCTCTCTCTATTTATTTATTTATTTATATATTTTATGTTGTTGCTTCCATGTTAATTACTTCAAATAAAATACTGGGGCTATTCAATTCCACTTCAACTTGGAAAAGTCATGGATCAAGTAACCAAAAAAGGACGGTTAACGTCCCGACAATTCTGTGTTCACTCGGAAAATCGTTTGCTTGGAATGGAAATTAAAATGAATGGTTGCATTTTATTTGCAACCTCCTCCAAAATGAATATTATCACAAGCCTAATTGCCACCATTGCTTCTCTTCCAATAACCGATTCCATATCCACTCTTACCTTCAACTCTTTCCCCTCACCCTCTCTCTCTCATTTGCTAGGTCTCTATTTTCTTTCTAAGAAGTGCATGAACTCCCAAAAAACAAGGTCAGATAGTATGTAAATATTATGTGCTACTTATGACCTTTTCTTCCCCCCCCCTCCTTCTTTTAGTATGGCATCATATAACAAGTAACCTCCATAGTAAGCGAGAATCTTATAGTCTAATGAAGGGTCCCAATTTTATCCTAATTTCTCATCAATAGAATATTTTTACAATCAAAATATGCGACATTTAGTTATACCAAATTTCATCTTTCAAATATGCTAAGTTTATTGTCGAATAAAAGACAAGCCATCTGTGATCACAACATATCTTGCTTTTCAAGTACAAAAGACGTTATTGTACTTATGTAGGATCTAGACATCGTAATTTGCTTGGGGACGTTAAGCATTTAATTGGGGTTACGTATAGCAGCTAAAGCTTTCTGCGAATATAATTATGCAATAATTAATCAAGAACCTAAGCATAGTCCCGTGGAAAATGGTAACAATTCCGTTCAACAGAAGTTTAAGCCCTTGTTTCAAGAAACCTTGTGATGATTGCCAATTAATATTGTCAAATTAATTGCCTGTGTGGAGGCATATGCTGCATGGATTTAGGGAATGATTCACAGATTGTGCGGATTAAAGAATTATGATTATGATCTCATGGAAGGTTGCTGTTTCTATTGCACATCCAGTTGTCCAGTTCAAATCAATTAACTTGGATGAGTTAATTTTGAGGTCATCTGTCACAGTCTCTTACCTTTGTTTTAATATTCTGTTTCCACAGATTTGGGAGACACCAGGCGCTGGAAAAATTAAAAGTTTTTTGCAATATACACGTTTTTATGTTAAATTTATTTTTTTTGACACGGTTGAAAACATGTTATCTACCTTGAGAGTAAGAAATTCACAAAACATGACTTTTTTACAACTAGGTCTTAAGAATACCAAACATTGGTCAACTAGATCAATACTTGGGGTTATTGGATCAATCAATTTCTAACTAATTATTAAGCTAAAGAATTATATATATATATATATATATATATATATATAGAAAAGAATGGATATATCGAAAATCGATTTTTTTTCTGATAATTGAAATTCGAGGTTGTTATATAGTCTCAACTCTTTGGATGAAGATCTTCTTAGGGAGAAAAGAAAAAAGAAAAAAGAAAATAATTAAAATGCAAGTGAAGGGAATATAATTATATAATTAATTAACTCACTCCTGTCTAAATTCAAGAAAGCTACAGCAAAAACCTCTATTAAAAAAAAAAGAAAAGAGATCAATATAAATGTACTAGCGTAGAAGAATATAAAGACGTGGTGACCACGTTCATGGTAACCTTCCTACCATACTATGCACGTTATAGATTAATAAAAATGAAATCTGAAATTAAGGTTTGGATACACTATGCATTAAGATGTACAAAGTATTTATGATTCCATAAACATTTCTAGCTGAGAAAATTAATTACCTACTAGAGTAGACTGTTACAAATTAACAAAAATAAGAAGAAGAAGAAGAAGAAAATTGTTTCAATCTTATAGATCCTAATATGTCCTAATTAACTCCTAATTTGGAACTTAAATATATCTATATAAGAAGCACCAAATTATTGTGTGAGTTCAATCCTCAGTAGTCCCACAAGCATTCCAAATCTCCAATGGGGCCAACAGATGGAGTCTCTAGATCTTCATATACCTTGTTGCTGCTTCCAATTTCTTGTTTTGAGGATGAAATCTCAGTGGTGTTCATATCAGTGCTAAGTCCAGTGTCCTGTGAAAGGCTGACCATAGATTGGTTGGACGAGTACTGCTCAATCTTGCAGTGTTTGTCCGATCCAGATGCTTCATTGTTGTTCCCAGCCAAAGCTCTCAAAAGGGCCTGATCATGGCCGCCATAGCTAGAGTTTGGAAAGCCTGGAAAGGAATTAGTAACCCTCCCTTGGTGATGCAAGTAGTTAGCTGGCAGATTTTGAGAAGTTGAAGCTGGAATTTGAGGGTGAAATATGGAGCTCTGTGCGTGGTAGCTGGTGCTTGGATGTTGGAAAAGGTTTTGATCATTGTTGATCATTGATGTTGGGAAATTGGAGAAGTAATTTCCAGCTGATGGTGTTGAAGTTGTCATTTCCTTGAATTCTTTGTCACCATCACAGAAGATGAATGATCCAGGCCTGCTGGAGTGAGGCGGGTCCATGAGAGGTGGTGGGCAATCCAAGAAATCATCATCATCCTCCTCATCAAAGGAGTTCACTTTCAGGACTTCATGAATTGGAGTCTTCTTGATCCCTGAGCTCTTGTGGAAAACCCTACACACAACCCATTCATCCTGCCCAAAAAAAAAAAAAAAAAAAACAAGCATCCTCCATATTTAGTCCAGATTCTTCATTAACGCAAAAGCAAAAGGAAAGCAAAAAGCAGCCCACTTGAAAGTTGAAAGCAACCCTGTACCAGCACAAAAGTGAAAATGATAAAGAAGTAACAGCTTAATTTTTCCATTTACAACCAAGGAAAAAGAAATAGAATTAACAACATTAAGACAGCAAAATTCGAACTTTTAAAGTCTCTTGTGCATAAGATATACATACCCTTGCAGCTTTGGGAAGGTTATAGTAGGAAAATTTGCCTTCAAGCCTGTACTCGTGCATGACCCAATTGGTTTTCTCTCCTTTGGGAGCTCTCCCTTTGTAGAAAACAAGGGTCTTCTTCATTCCAACAAGGCAGCCTTTTCCCTTGTAAATCTCCTTGTCCTTGCCGGTCGCCTTCCAGTAACCGGATTCCGTTGCCCGATTAGTCCTCATACCGGTCGGATACTTCCTGTCCCTCTGGCAAAAGAAGTACCATTCTTTCTCCCCCATCTTTGCCTTCTCTGTTGCAAAACAAGCATATCCAACATTAGAATTAGATACAGAATTTTCAATAACAAGTTCTTCCAATTCAAGAAATAAATTAAGCCACCAAAGCAAAGAAATTAAGAAGCTTACTAGGCATATCCCAAGGTTCACACTTGTTAAGGTCAACTTCACCAACAGCAATTGCACCAAAACTGTTATTCATCACCTTCTCTGTAAGATAATGAGTTATGATCTCTTCATCCGTGGGATGGAATCGAAAACCCGGTGGCAAATCGATGAGATCATCTCCTTTATTCACCTCAGAAGACCCTTCCATTGATATAAATCACACCCCAGAAAGCCAAATCTGTGTATCAAAAACCAGCTTTATATATGCACACACACAATAGGAAAAAAAGTGATTGAAGGAAAAGAAAGATGGCAAGAGGGGATTGATGTCTGCAAGGGAATTTCAAGAGAGGGCTGTTAAGAAAGTGGAGCGAAGGCAAAAAAGCGAGCTTAAATAGAGGAACACGTTGAGGAAAGGCAACAGTAAAAGGTCCGTGGCCAGCAAGGAACAGTATTGGAGAAGCCTCTAAATCAGGTTTAATGTGGGTTTGTCTGTTTCCTTGCCTGTTTGCTCATAGGTGTAAGTACATATTTTATTATTTATTTTTCATGTGTTATGACACATTGTTGTGTATGATTTCCTGAGGATGTATCTACCCGTTTGAAAATGAATGTGAAAAAAGAAATGGTAAAAGCAAGGCTTCTATGCTGATTTAGAGGGAGACTTGGAGGGGAGGTGGGGTACCAAGGTCTGCACAAATAACCATTCACATTAAAAATGTAAAAAGTCCTTTTTATCTGCTTAAAATACCTAACCTTTTGAGAATTTCAATGCATGTTCTATGATTCCAAGTATTTTTGTTTTTTTTTTTATCAGTTGTTACCTGTTTTTATTAACCAAGTCTAAGTTCAAAGCTTTTGAACAGTTTCTCTCTCTCCCTCTTCTTAAAAAGCTGCTAGTTAGCTTTCCTGTCTCACATCAGCTGGCCATTTTGTCTATTTGCTATCTGGGGATGGCTCAGCTTTCATTTCTTGCTGTTGGCTTGGCTTTGGCTTAGTTTCAGCTTTAACAATATCAAGATACAATATTATATACATACTTGACCTGGTATGCAGCTTCCAGCTGAAACACAAAGGACAATTCCCCATTAATGTGCAAAGCATTACACATGGATGGAAATTTGGTGACTATGTAACAAGAAAGTCAAAATAATAATAATAAAATAAAAAATAAAAAGGGAAGTGGAAATTTCAAAGAAATGTCTCTATTAATGCTAGCTGGACCCTCTAGTCTTGCTTCATATTTCAGTTCAAGTTTTTGCTTTGTAGAGTCTTCAAAAATAAATTAAGATAAATTACCATCTACTTGCAACTTTTCCATTTTCTGCAAAAGGATTAGTCTCTCTTCTTTTCTTTTCTTTTATCCCCTTTACTGAGAGTTTCTGTCTTCTAATTTTTTAATTTTGTGACACTTAACATTATATTTCTTGAATTTTTTTTAATAATATCAGTTCTATGTAATTGCCAATTGTTTGGTAATAAAAAATAATAAATTAATGTGGAAAATTAATATGTTTGGTGAGTTTGGAACCCTTCTAGTTGTAGATGTTGAATGCTCATTCCATTCTCCCATTTGGAAAAGAAAAAAAAAGAGAGAATAATTAACTATTGGAAGATTAAACAGGTTGTGCATTTTCTATATAGAAAGTTAAACAAGCTGAAACATGTTGTTACAGGACAAGTCATCATGTTTCTGTTTTCTCATCTTGCATTCCACAAGAATGTTGAGAGCTTTATTATTATTATTATTATTATTATTATTATTATTATTATGGATAATTAAGATATCTTAGAAACTTGGGAGAAAAATTCATGTGAAATTTCCACACATAGTTTGATGAGACAACTTGATGTGTGGGACTTGTTCAGTAACAAACAAATTAGGAACTAGAAAATTATTTCAGTATAATTTTATTGCAGGTGCTTGTTAATTAATTGCATAATTTGTGTTTTTTTTTTTTTTGAAACTGACATTCTTAATTAACTCATTAGATTTGCAAATCTACATTAATAATTGCAACTCTAACATAAAATTTTCTATCAAATGAATGGAATAATAAGCTCCACTTGGACGATTTCCATTTCAACAAGTCAAAGGTTCATTGTTAGTAACATAAAAACAAAAACCTCTTTTGTGCAGATCTTTGTCAACTACAACTACAAAAATGCTTGATACGTATACCTTTTTCTTTTTTCTTTTTCGTTCTTATATTAACTTTAGCAAGTACTGCTTAACAATTACTGTTTTCCAAAAATCCAGTTGGAGACACGTTTATAAAGCTAAATAGCTCAGTTTTCAAGGATCTAAGTGGATTTCTATATTTTAAAAAGGTGGAAATGAGCACCTCAATGATTGGACCGGCAAGTAAACAAACTTGAATAGAATTAGCTTCATAAGACTTAACTTAAAACATACATTGAAAACGGCCACAAAATTTGACTCAATCTAAGTAATCCCACTTAGCCTGCAAGAATCCTGATTGGAGCCGTGACTGCAAAATTCAATGGCTCAAAATGCCTCTAATTCAAATGAACAAAAATTCAATTGACCTAAATATATAAAATCTAATGTATATAATATTTGATAAACCCAAATTCTTGAAATATCTAAAATAGATGCATGCAATTGGATGAACCCAAAATTCAAAACAACCCAACAAAAATTTGACATGACTCATTTGTTTGCCAATCTCTATTAACAAGGGGACAACTACTATTGAGTATTGTGCAAAATAGCTCTAGTTCACTATTCCGGAAAAAGGAAAATAACAAAAATATACAAGCTTGTGGCTCGGCCGAATAAGCCGCAATTGTATTGCATATGCCTCCAATTCAAAGGCAATGGCAAATGTAATTGAATAACACAAATCGGAGCCGACAAATAGAATTTTGTCTTCAAAACACCATTTAACTAACAATAATTTTAGATAAGATGTTGTTACTATATATATATATATAAATAGGGAGATGCTATTCACACGAGAAAATACCTTTATACACTGAAAATCAGTAATGTGAGTCCCACTTTTATTCCTTATTTTTGCATGTGTGGAGTTGTTTTCTTCGTGCAAATATCAATTCCCACATGAATATGGTCTCCTGTTAGGAGATGGAATTGATGATAACTATGGTATCATTAGTATTATGGTTAGGTGTGGGGGCCAACCACCCAAGTCCAGTTCCACCGGTTGACATTCTCATTGTAATCCTTGGCTGAGTTGGATCTTACTTTCCAACTTACATCAGACTCCGTGTGTGTTCACATTTCTCTGCGCCTAATTTCGCCATCTGAATCACTTCTTTTTCGATTGGATTAATCCATCTTACAATAATAGTAAGCATGAACATTTTAAGTGTGCGTTTCATGTGTGTAGACCATCTAATAATTGTCATCAATGATGCTTGTGATACGTTGTTTCTGTATTACTGTTAGGCAGTATCGTGGATTAACTTGCTCAATATTGTACTAATTTCGTATTTGCAGTTCAATCAAAAACAAATGTGATGGGACTATCCAAGAAAAATAAAATAAAATAAAATTCTTTGTTTAATCGTGTGACATATAAAATTGAATAAGAACACTCTTATTGTTTTCTTTGTTTATTTGTATGAAACTCTACTGGTGACCAACACACTCAATTACCAAAATGGTTTTGTAAATAATACCCTGTGGATTCCTATAAGATTAGAAGGTTTGATAAAGTGTTAAACTCCCCTTACTGACTGACACTGTTTTTTTTTTTTTTTTAAATTTTCATCTAAAATACTTAAGGCTTTCTTTATGCACATAATTTTTCGTAACTCGAAGCTGTTGACTTTTGTGTGGCTAAAAACGAGACTGCAAGGCAAAGAAGCCAGACAACAATGTGTGACGATATGGTGATGTCTAGTGATTTACAGCTCAGACTCTCTCTCTCTCTCTCTTTCATGAGAATCAGGACAAGATTTGGTTGGTCCGAATATTGCATCATCATGCGTAGGCTTTGCAGAGGAATGAAACCCTCTACATGGTTGGGGCTCCAATTTGGACGGCTCTTTGGATCTACGTGGTTCAATTATGGACTTTCGTTAGGTAAACGATTCGGTATGGGTTCAATTCAATAAAATAAAGATTAATGGATTAAAATGCAATATTGATAATCTAGAATACTAAGTAAGATTTTTTTTTTTCTTTTCTTTTGTGAAATATTAAGAGAAGTAACCAAAATGAGGTAGATGGCGAGAGGATGGTCTAATTTGATTTGAGAATTTTCAGTTACAAAAAAGATTTAAACAATTAGATATCATATTAAACTTAATTAAATTTGAGATTAAGGCTTATTTATTATATTTTATTATTGTTATGGGAGAATCAGTATGGATGATTTGTATTTAACCAAAAATCAAATTCATTTGATTGAGGGTACTTTTTCTTTTTTCTTTTTTTTTTTTTTTTTTTTTTTTTGTTTCTTGGGTACTTTACTATTTAGTATATTGCATGTATAAGAAGTGAAATTATCCCATAGTATAAAGGAATATCTCGTTCTTGTTGACAGGGAATACCATTTGATTATGCAATTAATCTCCTGTACATATGTAATTTGGTGAATGCTAGCTCTCTTTTAGGCCAAAAGTCATTGGACATCATTTTCAAGAGCTCTGAATAAAATTTTCTTTCAGCATAAAAGGGGAAGAATTAAACGGAAGTTTAGCTTGATCTAGGCTTGGTAATCCAATCATTAGACTTAAAATGGATGGATGTGCAATCCCTTCATTATACGTCAGGAGGAATACGTTTTGGATTCTACAATGTAGACTTCGTATTATAGAGACCCAATTCATTAAGAAAAATATGTATAATTATGAATTGAGAACTCTATCTCTATCTCTACCTTTATCTCGAAGCTGACATTGTTTTTCCTCCTTGATTCCTTTGTTATGTGTCGTTAGTTTTTATGACACTTTCTTATGAAATTGATCTAGAAACCCAATTCACCTTAATCTGAGCCACTGGAAATGGTGACCATGACCTCATCTAACCTTTCTCACAAGTCATGTCCAAGTTTCAACATTAAAAAAAAAAAAAAAAAGATGTAAAATAAAGAATCCTTAAAGTGTCTCATCATTGGCAATCTTAATCTTTAATCTTCTTCATTAATTAATTTAACTTAGACTTTGAAAATCAATTGGGGTTATGATTAGCTTAGCTGTAGATATGATGCCATATAATTGGTGGCATCTGGCAACAATTCCACCTCTAATGCTGATGCTAATGCTAAATATGCTATGGTTTCTTAGAAAGAGACAGTTACCATTTGGGAAATATGCCTCATGGCCCTCAACATGCTTTGAAAAATTCATAAAATAATCATCGTTATCTTAACTTTGATTGCCAATCTAAAGTGGGGTTTACAGCCTTTTTTTTTTTTTTTTTAATTTATTCATGATATGGAAGAAATCAACATGCTTGACTTTTCTTAGTTGTTTGGTAGAATTTTATAGTCACGAATCAAGGCTAATCTAGTCACGTTTCAAGGCTAATCTAACCTTAAGAGTTGACTTTGGTTGAGAAAATGATTGTTCTCGCCATCTTTCAAATCAAGGTAAATAATTTCTTATTTTATTTTATGTTTTTAATTTTAGTTTAATTAAGAACTTATATATGTTTAACAAATAGTGACTATATATATACTTTGCTGGATGAAAAACTAATAGTATTTAATAAAAGTAATTGATAATTAGCAAGTAATAGCGTTTGCCTGGCTACCATTTAAACCAAAAATTAATCTTCTCCTCCTCCTCCTTTAATTACTTACTATGTTTAAAAAAAAAAAATTAAATTTAGTAAAATATGAATTATAATTTCGATATGCAAAAATGTCCTTGTTGAGATGCACGTACACATTGCTTACACTGATTATTGTATGTTGAATTGAATGAGACTCCTACACGGAACTTAGGCATAGTGATTAGGTTAACGAAATTGCTAGCCAAGTAGAGAGAGAAGGAATACAAATTGGCCCAGCTAATCTGTCTGTGACAGGTGTGTCCCTTTCTGATTTTCACCAATCCATCAAGAAAGCGAAGCATTATTTGATGGGTTTCATCATCGCCAATAATTGAATTTATTGTAATGTTAAGTTTTCTTGCCGCACTAGAAATATACCAATTTTTTTCTTTTTTTTATCAAGAAAAAACAAGGAATAATATTTCTTTGGTAGAATATCAAATATTTGATGTTTGACTTGTTATTGATTACTTCTTTATTATCACACAACAACGTTTTGATGATACTGAAAATATCCAAACTCATATAATTGAAGTTGGATCATAATTATATATATATATTAATTGGTTCATGCATATTATATGTTAACAACATGTAAAAAAAAAAAAACAAAAGAAAAAGAAAAGAAAAGGCCTTTTATATCTATGTATCTTCACATAATTTATTCGTTTATTTATTCCATACCCGAAGTAATCATTGGAAAGATATTATTAAAGTAAATAGTTGCATGTTTTAACAAAAAAAAAAAATAGTACATATAATAAAGATGAAAAAAAAAAATTAAAATATTCCAATTTGTATATTTTCTGTTAAAATAGTAACAAAAGTGGGATACTTGGGTGTGTTTAGCCTGATTAGCCCCACCGTTTTTTTTTTTTTTTATAGCAAAAAAATATTGTAGTTCTAACGGATATCACGCTTATACATTGAGATCAAAAGCAACCTATTTACGTTCTCATTTAAATAATATATATATATATATCTCATTATTCAAATATTATTAAAATTTAAGTAAATTTATTTCATATTTAATTTTTCTATTAACAAATTTACTTTGATATAAAAAAAATTATCTATTTATATTTTCGTTTAACCAACTCTTATAGAAAGACTTCATTATTTGATTAATATTAAACTTTAAATGAATCTATTTGACATTTAATTTTTATATTAATACATTTTAAACTCAAATTCAACGCTATCTTTCATTAGAATTCTTGCTCTTCTCTAAAAAGAGTGAAGAAACTGAAACCCGGATTATTAAAATTAAAAAACGAAAAGTACTAAATTATTATTAGAGAATTAGCTCAGATGATTTAACCCCATTGTTTATGTACCAAATCAAAATCTACATTGAAATTCGAATCCCAACCCAGGTTCGCCATCCCCGTTGTTTTTGAAACTTTGGTCTAGATGACTAAATGTGCATTGGCAACATCCCCAAACTTGCTTGGGACAGGTCTGTTCCTTTCTGATTATAACCAAGGCAAGAAGAAAGGGAAGCTATCAATTGATGTTTGACACCATGGATAATGATTCAAATTAATTAATGTAATATTGAGTTTCCTTGTGACACACTTAAAAAGACTTTCAATCCATATGCCTACAACTTTTATTTTGGTTTGAAAGTTGAATCTTTTTCTCATTTTGATCCGAGAAAAATCATGACAGTCAAAATGAAGACTCTATCGGAATATATATATATATATATATTTATTTATTTATTTATTTGAAATGCATTCTTTGTGACATAATATTATCCATATGTACAAGTATAAATATTAACTTATAAATGATAAAGGTAATTTTCCTAAGTACTAGAAAAATTAACCAACCATTTTTATTGTCAATGATCTATTCCTTTAGAGGATATTGTGTGTGAATTTGTTTTTATTTTTTTTATTACAAAAAAAAAAGGAAGAAGAAGAAGAAGAAAAAAAAAAACAAACTTTACAATTTTGTTCCTATAATGAGACAATTAAAAACTTTAACTGTTCAACTAATTGAACAAGAAGTAAAGAATGACTCTTTTATTTTACTTCATACATCAAGAAATCATCATTAATATATACATATATATATATATATATATATATATTTAAAGTAACTAGTTGCACAGAAAAGATGATTTTCTTAATTTATTATTATTTTAATTGAAAAATAGAACAGTCGCATCATAAAACAAGGATTGATTCCTTTACATTGCTTCATACCTCAAGTAATTGATCTTTTTAGGAAAAAAAAAAAATTGGACACAAAAAAAGGGCTGAATTTTCCGAATTCCTGTTTGAACATTTCGCATTAAAATCTTAATAAAATAGCTTAGCGCTGCTGTTTAGTATTAGCCCAAAGTTTTTCAGGCTTTTTACTGAAGAAGAAATGTACCCAAACAGGATATTAAATTATATATATATATATATATATATGTATATAAAAGTTAAATGCCCGGTGGAATGCCCAATTAAAGTTTTGAATATTCCTTCTTTCCTGCTCCTTACTATTTTTTGGTGCATGCATGGAACTGTTGTGTGCCTGAGAATATCAATTTCCCTATTATAAATTTGCAAGAATCCATTTGAAGTTTAGCTCAACCATATTCGAATTGTCTCAAGAACTGTAGATCTCTGACTTTAAGCAAGTGACATTGATCAATCTTTTTGGCACTATCAAATATGCTCACATAAAGAACAACAACAACAACAACAACAACAAAAAACAGAGAGAGAAAAGGAAAATATGATGTCAACTTATACAACAAAAATTGTCATTATAGGGATAGATCTCAAAACTAAATTTAAGAATTATTGAAAAAGGTGTTAGCCTTTTTTTATTTATTTATTTTTTAGAATAGCATTTCTCTATCAGAAATAATCCCCTAAACTTACTCTTTCTTTACTGACAACTAATCGAAGAAAAGGTGTCAATTAGGCGTAATCTTAAAAGGCAATTAAACCTTTTATTTATCTAAAAACATCGACGACTTTTTTTTTTTTTCAATATTAAGATTTCTATTGAATAATAAATTATAAATTATAAATTAGCAGCAAATGTTTCTTTTATTTTTATAAATTTTATATTTTAAAAAAATAAGTTTTGAACTCGATAACTACATGAACTTTCCAAGTCACAGTGAATACACCCAATACAAGTGGCTGTGGGTTGCGGGCAAGCTGGCTTGATATTACAACAAACACTGGTCTTGTGGCCCAACTATCCAGTTGGAGAAATCCACGTAAACCCCCCTCCGACTGAATGAACAGACTATTTCTTAATTGTTAATGAGTAGTGCATGCCACCATGACTGAAAACAAAGGCCCAGAAGCTAGTGCGGAGTTGGCTTCTGTTCAGGCAATTTTCTTGCTGTCTCCAAATTTCTTAGTTGATGTGTAATACTTATTTAGTTAAAAATAGTGAGTGACGAGCATTTACAAATTGTAATGATCTTATATTGCTAAGCCTTTGAGCCTCTGCATAACAATAGCCATATCAGTTGCTGTTAATTGTGCCAAAGGAGTATTCTTTGTAGAAAAAGCCATGCCCCCACCAGCAATTTATTGGTTGTGGCGGACAGACCCAGTTGAGGTGGGCCACCAAATAGTCTCCTCCACCCCAACTTAAAGATATCAAATCAGTAGGAGAGCCATACAGGTTGGGTCAAGACAACAAGACAATTGAATGTCAAGATCTAGTTAGTACTCATAAGCTTGGACACTGTTCAACCTGATTTACTACTCGTAAATCATGACTTTGGACTGGTTCCAGTGGCCGCCAAGCCTTTCCCACATTAAGTGGAATGAGGTGCAAAGCATCCCTTTCACCGGTCAAAGGCACCGAGTGCTCAAGATTAGTTTATAGTAATTCCATGAATGTCATATGCATAATAGACTTTTATAGGATGCTTGTAGTTAATTCTGAAGGACTTGTCCGCATCAGCTTTCAAATAGCACAGGATTATAAAAAAATTGTATGAATAACATTATTCTAAGGTGCCGCCTTGTGCACAAGATTCGTTTATAGTAAATCCCAAGAATGTCATAGGCTTAATAGACTATTATAGAATGCTTGTAGGAATTCTGCAGGATAGCTTTCAAATAACATAGGATTATAGAGTAACCATCAGATACATATATATATAGAAGTAGCAGTGCAATCGGGGCCACAAATCAGAGTTTTTTTCATGCCAATAAAAGGGAATCACAAACAACAGGAAGAAGAGCAAAAGGCAAGTACAAATTTTATTTAGCGCATTCAGTGTAGCTTCTAGATACATCAGCACCGCCACCACCACATGTATATCCTGCATTTATCACCGTCAGAGAGAGTGAGTTATGCACAAATGGCAACATAGGGTGTCTCAAATGCAAACGACCGAAACCTTGACACATTGGATGTTATTACTCAGTAAACACTGATAAGATGCAGGCAGTAGGACTTCTGGTCTCAGATAATCAAAACAACGATGCAAAGAATGCAACTCACAGTATTCTTGTTCCCTCAAGAAACTTACAGTTTGGGATGATTTTCCACCGCTGGTTGTCTCCTTTGTTCCATTTCCAAAGCACAATGATAGTCCCCTCTCGGACACCACCAGAGTGTTTATCACCATGAAAAGCATCCACATTCAGGTGAACATTATTAACCATCCTGACAGCTCTGTAACCATCACCCAGGTCCCTGCTTTCAGTCCACAATATAGACTCATCGAAAACATCTGGATTATATGGTATTAGCTGCACCTGCAAAACACATTTTTGTGCAAAGGTACAACATTGAGTCATAGCATCTGTTGGTCTAACAAATAGGAAGAGGCTATCACCGTTAGACATCATTTTTCAGATGTGTCACAAATTTTAAAGGCTCAGCTTTTGGCACGTGGTGGGACATGAACCACTTGTGTGTAAATTGATTGCTGGCATAGGAGGAACTCAGTGAGAGGTGACAAGGGATTGCCATTGGTGGCCTTAAATAGTTCTTCAGCAAGGAAAGGGGAATAGGCAAAGAAATGCATTTGCACCATGTTTGGTTTAAGGCAATATAGTTGTTATGAGTTCTTAGGTTTCCTTTCACATCCCTTTTCTGACAAAGTGGTTTATTATGCATGCGTAGGGAAACAGGTTTAGTTATACTGCCAGAAATGAATGCATATCAGAAGTAGGATTACTGTTTTATTCTAGGATAGCCACACACATATTCATGACTGGAATCAATTCAACTTGGATGAATTGATTACGAGTTAGTACACCCCTTAAACCCCACATAAATATAGGTTACAAATTATTCGACTATCTAAATAAAGAAAGCCTACCATATTACCCCATTCACCCATTGTACTGCAATTTTGGAGTTATCCCCTGATTTTGGCTAACACCAAGCTTCATAGATTGAACAACTAAAAAGGAAAGTGATTTTTGATATACAACATAGACAGCAATATACACAAGAGACGGGTTAAGTCACATGATTGTCATAGTCAACATCTCAGTTTCCAATCAGCTGATACATCAAATTACTATCAAATTTTTTCATCCATGTGAACTTCACTTCAATAGTGTTTATGAAGTATATGATATCACAAGAACATAATTGCTGCATGACAAGCAGCACGTGGAGAGCAATTGAGTTGATATTCAACCAACAACCATAAGAATACATACTATAAATCTGCTAAAGCAAACTCAATCAAATGCAGAAATTACAAGTTCCACAAAGAAAGTAAAGATTGCATGTGATATTCAAATGAAATGCTAGAAGCAGATACTCTTTTGTATCATTGATGACTATAATTGCAACAAATAAACTCATAGAAATAACTCAAAAGAATTCTTACTGGATGAGATTCTCCATTGGAGTGCTTCATGGCCTCACCAGTGGCTTTGTTAACCAAAGCAAAACTTGGACATCCTTCCTTATCCTTAACTCTGGTACTGTACTTCTCGTCTTTGTACCAGTTCTACAACAACCAGCACCGAATAAATCACAACAGTGGCAATAAGCTCAGGAAAAGAAGAAAACAAATACACAAAAAATCATAAAATGGGCAGATCAAATCATGGAAACAGAAACAAAAGGTATAATTAGAATGCTGATTGACTATTTCATCACAACAGCACTGATCAGATTGTAAGTTAAGAGAAAAATACAAACAAATAACACACAAACAGATCCCAGATCAGGAAAATTAAAATGAAAATGAAAATAAAAATAAAAGATCTGATCTTTTTTGGAAAAGAAAAGTTAAAAATCTAAAATAAATACCTGAAACTTATCATATGGATCAGCTGGTGCAAGAATAACTTTCCCGTCTCTGATAGTGAGGTGGAAATTAGGCTCAGCCTTGCAATAAACCTTGACAGAAGGTTTGCTAGACAGGTCAATCCCTCCAGAGGCAGAATGATGGTGGATAAATGATGGCAAATGGGGCCTATGAGAGTGATGATGGGTCTCAGTTTGTTCATGAGAAACATGGATCACCTCGGCTGTTGGTGCTGGTGGATAAGCATACTCAGTTTCTTGATAATATGGCTTTGGATGGGATGGTGGGTGTGGTGCAAAGTCAGAGCCTTGATAATATTGTGATGATGGTGGTGGCCTTGGTGGTGGTGGTGCTTCAAATTCTGTCTCCCTGCGATAGGGTGGTGGTGGTGGTGGATTGGTGCCTGGTGGTGGGTAGTACTCCCTCCTCTCCTCCTCCTCCTCCTCATAGTGGTGATGGTGGTGGTGATGGCGTATCTCAGAGTGGTGGCCATGGGGGAATTCCATGTTTTCTATTTAGTTGTCCTGTGAGTTGGATTCAGAAACGGTGTTTTGATTGATTGCTGGTTTCTGTGTCCTGTCAGTGGAGCAGGTTGCAGATATTTCTAGACCAGTTAACCCCCTTTACTTACCCGCTAAGACCACAATGAGAAAAAATATTCAATTTTTTGGTGGGGAATTCAATGGCAAGTATGTTCTTTTATTTTTTTTTTCTTTTCTTTTCTTTTTTCTTTGCGATTAAAATTTAAATGTTTACAAGTTTATGAGAACTAAAAAAATGTATAAAATTTTGGGGATAATTTGTTTTTTTATGGACCAATTTCCTTTGGTAAAGGTTATAACCAATGTTAGTTGATAAAAAAAGGAAGGATGAGCCTTTGGACCATAAATGATTTGTTTATAATGAAAACCAAGATTCAGTGGCTTACCATGGGGAGTTCTTCAACTAAAATTTAACATTTTATATTTTAAATTAGTTTTATTTAATATAAATTTAACTTATTTAACTGAATTAATGTATTGAATAAATTTTAAAAATAAAATAAAATAAATATAATTAAAACAATTCTCGAAAACTATGTATAAAATTAGTCATCATTCTTATCTAACCACCATATCAAAATGGGAAGAAAAGGCAAGGGTGGGAGTTTCCTGTTTTACCCTTATAAAAAATTTAGCATCAAACCAGCGTAGAAAGCCTAATACTGTAATTTAACTACCCAAGAAGACGAAGTCAGGGTTGTCGTCTTGTCTTTGCGTCCTCGTCACGGGCAGCCGCTCCGCTTCTTGTCACAGTTATTACATACTGCAGTGGCAGTTCCTCCAACTCGTTCAAAACGACGCTGGCCCGCTGGCTGCCTTCCCGTAATTCAGATTCATAGAATTGAGAATTGAGAAGAAGGAAGAAGAAGAAGAAGAAGTGAGGATAAAGCAAAAGGGGGAGGCAAAAATGCACTTGAGCGAGAACGAAGGGATAGAGGGCAACACCTTTGTGGTGATGGGCGGGTTGGGTTTTGTAGGCTCTGCACTCTGCCTGGAGCTGGTCCGCAGAGGTGCTCGCCAGGTCCGCTCCTTTGACCTCCGTCCTTCTTCTGCTTGGTCTACCATTCTTATCGACCATGGGGTTCGCTGCATTCAAGGTCCGTCCTTTCCATATCGAGGCTTGATTAGCAAAGCAGTGGGAGGATTGCGGGAGTCCGCAGTTAATCTAACAGTCCACACACACACACACACACACACATACACACACACAGACATTTGAATTCAATTGATATTTCATCAAATTACGCCACATAAGCATGTGCTTACGCGTTTCTCCCACTGCGTTGCTGCCAAGTTTTTCCTTTTCCTTAAATAACTATTATTGGTGAGAAGCTTGTTGTTTTGTTGGATGTTTGGATCCATTGAACGCTTTTTTTAAAGGGGTCTACTGATAAGGTTTTTTTTTCTTTTTTTTTTTTAAAATTCTCTGAGTTTCCTTTTTATATGCTATCTAATTTTAGCTATTTCTTCATTATCCATATGTAATGTGCATCAGAAAATTTCTTTCTCTTTGGTGTTTGAAAAGTTAAAGCAAGCAGGGGATAGTAAATATTAAGCTGCAATGTTGCACATGGAGGGTGAAAACAAAGTTCATTCACCTACTACAAATATTGTCTTGAAAGAAATGGTATGATTTTTGTTCATTTCAGAAAGATTGTTGCAGTGGGGTTCCTGTTGTGTTGAATGGTGGTCACTTTTTCAGTTGATTTGCTTCTTCATGGAGCTGCACTTGTTTATTCACTTGTCTGGACATATCTTTGACCTAGAATTTAAGAATGCATGTGTGCGCATCAAGGCTTGTTCATTAGATTTTGATGCAAGCATATGCTTTAACTACTTTTTTTTTTAAAGCTTTTTATGGATCCTTTTTCAATTTTGTAAGCTGGGATCTGTTATCTTGTAGGGGATCTCGTCCGCAAACAAGATGTTGAAAAAGCTCTGCGTGGTGCAGATTGTGTCTTCCACCTCGCTTCATATGGCATGTCGGGGAAAGAAATGCTCCAGTTTGGTTGTGTGGATGAGATTAATATCAATGGCATTTGCCACGTGTTGGAAGCTTGTCTGGAGCTTGGAATCACAAGGCTTGTTTATGTCAGCACATACAATGTTGTCTTTGGAGGAAAGGAGATTCTCAATGGCAATGAAGCATTATGTTACTTTCCTATGGATGATCACGTTGATCCATACGGACGAAGCAAATCAATTGCTGAGCAGCTAGTTCTAAAGCACAATGGTTGTCCATTGAAGTGTGTAATTTACTGATGATAGTCCTCTTGCCTATCTCTCTATGAATTCTTCACCTGTTTTATTTTGTTTTCATTTGAGAAAAAGGAACTTATGATGCACTGCCTCTCACATTGTTCCCTGAAGTAATTATATACTTTGGAGATGATGTATTGGCATGTTCTGATAGTGTGGTTGAATGCTGGTTAGATGGCGAGAATGGTAGAAGATGCACGTACAAAATTTAGTTCTGTTTTGTCCTATCATTTACCAATGTTGACCTAAATAACAGGGCTAAAATTTCTTTTAATGTAGGATAATGATTAGGATACAGAATGCAGCTGGTAGACATTCAGTAATTCGTATAATCATGCAAATTAGTGATTTGCGAATCAATTTATATCGCTGATTTATGAGGGTTGCATTTATTCTGTGCAGAAAAAATAAAGGAAAATTTCTTTATACATGTGCAATCCGACCAGCTGCTATCTATGGGCCTGGCGAAGAGAGGCACTTGCCAAGGATTATATCCCTTGCTAAGTTGGGTTTGCTGGTTTTTAAAGTTGGTGATTCAAATGTGAAAACAGACTGGGTTTATATCGATAACCTTGTGCTTGCACTGATATTGGCAAGCATGGGACTTTTGGATGACATTCCTGGGAGAAAAGAGGGGCATCCAGTTGCTGCTGGCCAACCGTACTTTATATCTGATGGTAACAGCCATCCTTTTTCTGTTATTCTTCCTGGAAATTTGGAAGAGAAATTTTAATTGATTGGTCCATGAATTACATTGGATAATTGGAATGCTGTTTTAAAGTGAGAAATGAGGAAATAATTAATTTGTTTCATAGGTCTACCAGTCAACAGTTTTGAATTCCTCCGACCTCTGCTCAGGAGTCTGGATTATGACCTACCAAAGGCTTCTTTGTCTGTACATCATGCCCTTAAACTAGGGAGGATTTTCCAGGCCATCTATACAATCTTGTATCCATGGTTGAATCAATGGTGGCTTCCTCAGCCATTGATCCTTCCTGCTGAAGTTTATAAGGTTTGTTTTCACTATCACACCATTCAGGCATATTGATAACATGTCTCTATTCAACTTGTTTTTGTTTGTCTGACAATGAGGAAAGAAAGTATTTTCCTTCCACTGTACACCTTATATGAGCTCTAAAGTACCATTCAGTTTATGGAACAAGTTAATTCGGTTCTGTTGATTTAGTAACATATTTGCTGAATCAAATGTCTTACACCAGGTTGGTGTGACCCATTACTTCTCATTCCTAAAAGCTAAGCAGGAGCTTGGCTATGTTCCAGTGGTGAGTCCGCAGGAGGGCATGGCTGCAACCATCTCATATTGGGAGAATAGGAAGAGAGAAAGTCTAGACGGGCCAACTTTATATGTGTGGCTATTTTCTGTAGTCGGAATGATTATGCTGTTCTGTGCTGCTTACTTGCCGGATATAGGACCAGTACCCTTCTTCCGAGCCCTCAGTCTTTTCTTCTTCCAGTCGATGCGGATGACAAGGACTGTATTTCTTCTATCTGCAGCAGCACATATTGGTGAGGCTGTATATGCGTGGCGCCTGGCTAAACGAGTGGATCCTGCTAATGCCAAAGGATGGTTTTGGCAGACTTTTGCTCTTGGAATCTTCTCATTGCGGTTTCTGTTAAAGAGAGCCAAGAGGTGAGCCTTTCTTTCCCCGGTGTATCCAGTGCCTTTCAGATCATGTAATTTGTAAAATACATGGAGGGGGATGATCCTTATTCAAATCAAAATTGTCCCTTGCAATTTGTGAGTTGACAAAGCTGCAAGCCACCAGGAAACTTCAACCTGGCAGAAATCACTTTGGTAAACAAGGGCCCAGGTCACTCGCATAACATGAAGTGTGAGATATTATTTATTTTATTATGTGTGATCTCTAAATGAAGCGTCCTAATTTTTTTTAATTGTGATGTACCAAAATTATAAAGCCCTGGAAATAAAAAGATTGATTGCCTCTGCTGCAGTTCCAGCTGAAACGATTAAGAATCCCTTGTTAGATGCATTAATATAGAGTGTTTTAAAGCAGATATTCTCACAAGAGAAAAAAAAATAAAAAAGTAAAAAAACTCTTCCATTGTTTGATCGATTAGGCATGATGGCCCTTATGTGGGCAAGTGAATATCTTCTAATTCAAAGATGAAATTGGTGAAAAAGAAAATGCTTTTAAACATATCATTCCTGCAAATATTAAATTAATGAGTACTTTCCATAATTAACATTTTTATATGTTTAATGAGATTTTTTTTAAAGTCAAATCAATGTTAAATTTTATTAAAAAAATAAAATAAAATAAGAATGATCCAATTAAAATAAAAGATAAAATAAATTTATATAATTTTAAATAGAAAAAAAATATAAATATAGCAAGTGTTTTATTAAAAATGTAAAAAGATTAATTTTATTTATTATGTTTAAGTGTTTATATAAATATTTTTATTTTTATATAATATATTTATTATGTTTAGTTTTATTAATTAAATTTGAATTACATTAAATATTTTTTATTAAGTACATTAACATAATAACTATTTATATATTACATAGTAAATATATTTTTATTTTATTATTATGTTATTAATTTTTTTAATATTTTTTTAAAAAATTAAAATTTATATTATATCACTAAATTTAATAATACAGTAGTGAGAGATATATATTTGATACATACTAATTGTACTTAATAGAAATGTTCGGTGTTGGATGAATTTGAAAAAAAAAAAAAGTATAATTATAGAAATTTTTTAATTTTAAAAATAACATCTTCTTTAATAAAATAGGATGAAAAAGAAATAATTTATACGACTAAATTAAATTAATGATTAAAGTGTTTAGCTGTCGGTGTTGTTAATTGCTTGCTTAATGGTATTTGGGTGACAAAAGTTGGTCATGATCATTTTGTTCACTACCATACAGAGGGCAGGCCCCCCAACAGATGTAAAATGTCGAGATTCTTGAGAAGTGGAATCATCAAACATGTAAAAGAAGCCCAATTGCACTCACAACAAATTGCTTCACATGATTGGTGTAGATATTCAGAACAATACAATACTTAATTACCGATCTAGAACATTTCTCTTTCACAAGGCCATTTGATCTTATCTCAAAGTTATTAAAAAAAAAAAATGGAAAAAGGACACACACACACACACACACACACACAAAAGAAAGAAAAAAAAAAGAAGAAAAGGTTGATTCCAAAATGGTCCTTTTCTTTTCTTTGGTTTCTTGGAGTGGGAAGAAAGAAGAGTTGCATTTCAAAGCCGCAACCCCAAAATAATGCAGTGCATTTAGTGAGCAGGCAATGGACCCCTCTCTAAATTGCTTCTCTGCCTAACGTGTGTACGTACCTCTCTGTATTGGCATCAGTGCCTCCCCCCAATGCAGCTGAACACATCAATCCAAAACTAGCTACATACTGTTGCTTAATTTTGTTAATGTTATCTGTAAGGAACCAATTGGTCCGAGTCAGGCATGTTCTGCCTTTTGCTCTCTCTTGGCTCCGATGACTTTTCTTCCAGCTAAGTAGTAGTACGGGAGAGCAGAATATTATAGCAGGGATATTCTAATGGTTTCTGGTAGAGCACGACTCTGGTCTGCTCTTGGCTTCAGTTTAGTGAAAGTTGATCCGACCGAGTAATTTGTTGGAAACTAAACTCTATTGAGCTTACATTTTGCTAAGAATAGTTAATGATTGATGACTTAAATTATTCAAAATTAAAAAGAATCTAAATCATAAATACTTTAAAATTCACTTTAACTTGAAATATGTAATGAAATCATAGCTAAAAATATGTTAAACGTGAATAACTTTGAAATCTAGAATAACTTGATTTCGAATTTCATCCAACTACTTCGTGGGACACCTCTAATCATGTGATGAGAAGGGGGCATGGCCATGGTGACCTTCAAATTTAATTGTTCCCAAGAGTTAAAATATTGAACACCACCCAAAAACCCCCCCCCCCCCCGCGTACATCTTGGAATCAGCCACGTGCCCTCGAGCAGATAAAATAAGCAAGCAAGCGAGAAGAAGGGTGGCTAAGAAGCACCAAAAATGAAAAAAGAAGGATGGCTGGCCAAGGACAATCACACTCATATCATATTTTTCATACATACCATAGGGGCTGCCTCAATGACTTTTCTACCACAATTGTCTCCTTGCACCATTTGTAACAAAACTGGTCCCTCTTTGCTCAAATGAAGAGGAATTCAATCTGTACTGAAAATTATGAATGACCTTGTTTGCAGTAACTTGTAAGGAGCTCAATTTAAATTTGATCTCCCTCTGCGGCTGCTTTCAATCAACAATTCAAGTTTTTCTTTTTTTTTTTTTTTTTTTTGGGGGGGGTGTCAATGGGGCATTCTTTTTCAATGTTTCTTTTTTCTCAGGAGAAAGCCAAGGCGATGTACCAAAATTTACCAATAATGCAAACACATTAAGTTGGCATCAAATAAATAAATGTATTTTCTTCAATGAGTAGATATATTTACTAAAGAGAGCTGAGTAGTTCATTGTAGACGTGAACTTGAAATTATATAGTAAAAAGTAGCGACTATACACATGTTTTTTCATTTTCAATATTTAATACGAAATGCAAATGCCTTATACATTCTAAATTCAAAAAACTCAAAACCTTACATACTTGAAACCCAAAGTCCGAAATATCTGAGACCCAAAACATCTCGTTTAGATCCGCCTGTGTAGCAATTGGCCCTTTACTTTGTATTGGATGCATCATATTCATCGCGAAACGACTTTAATTGTAATCTCAGTACGGCGCGTAACGCTTTGGAAGGCGATATGATAATATTGACAATTGGGAACAGGTTCTTTCAAAAGGATCGACAAAAAGGATAAAAAAAAAAGAGAGAGAAAAGAAAAGCATTATACTTATTCATCAAGTCAAAATCATAAAACAGTCCACTCTGTAAATTCCATCTGCGGAATCCCCTGATTACCCATCACTACAAAAATCGTCTATAATTGATTCCATTTCCATCTCCCTCTACACAGTTGTCCTTAGTTCCTTTTCCAGTTCCAACATCTTTTGACTATCAAATGGTACCTACTTTTGATAACACTTCAAGCAGTTCTACTTTGTTCTTGTGCAACACAAAAATCACATTCACACACTCTGTATTTCTACTTCTATACACAAGAAATCGACACCCTTTTGGGTTTCTAATTAATGGGTTCTCCCTTTTTTTTTTTTGGTTCAAATTTCATCCTTGGAATTGAAGATGGGGGCTCAAGAGTAGGTGCTGGTTCAAGAATGGTTGGTTTAGAAAGTTGTACTGTGCCACAAAATCATTTTGGGTGCTGGCGCTATTAGTGAAACTGCAAGAATTGGCGAGCTTCTTTGATGGGTGCTGCAGCACATCCTCATCAGTGCTGGACAGCTGGCGCTTGGTCCTGTTTTCCATACTTAGCATTGGATTATTGTTCAACTGGGGTAGCTTCTGAAACAAGTAACTGCCATTGTAGCTGTTATTGCCACTGCTGTTGCCATAGCCAGTGTTGTTGTAGAAAGGCTGGTTATCTATGGTTGCAATTGCAGCATTCAGTGTTGGATTTGATTCATATCCACTTGTGTTGAATTGATTATCTGATAGGATGTTGCTCAGGAAGGAGTAGTCCACTGCATCTAGTAAGTTGGAGAAAGACGAGGACTTTTGGGGCATGAGAGTGGAGTTATTGTTACTTGTGGAGCTTTTCAAGCTGATTGGTAAAGGGGTTTCTTGGGTGAATTGTGCTTCTTCTTCCTCCTCTTGATCATGATCACTCGATGCTGATGGAGCCATGCCATGTGATTTCTTGTAGATCCGGCAAAGAACCCAATCATCCAACTGCAAAAACAAACATACAGTCATTAACACGAATCCCAAATTTCTGTCCAATTGCAATTGGTACTGTCATTATATGTTCTATCTCTAAACTAGGCATGAACTAAAACGACACCATTGAATGGGATATCCTTGAAGAATAAGTTGGAAAATATAAACATATGACTGATGTTTAGCTTAGCTTTATGGTATGCCTTATCAAAAGAGCATGAGAAACAAGATATTGGAAAATTCAAACTCAAAAGAAAAACTATTACCATCAGACATAAAGTCTAGTAGTAGAGCAATTAATCAGAGTTCAAATCCTGACATGCCGATATTTTAAAAAATAAAAATAAAAAACGCTATAGACTTTAGGTGAAGTGGATTGTGCTCACCCTCATGGAAGAGTCCTTTGGCCTCAATGGCTTGTTATTGTTGTAGGAGTTGGATGCATCTGCCAAGCGATACTCGTGCATAATCCAATTGGTTTTGACACCCTTAGGAGGCCTACCCTTGTAGAAAACAAGGGCCTTTTTAACACCAATGTTCTCTGGCCCTGCTGCTCCAACACCACCTGCTATTGTTGATGTCACTATGACCTTGTCTGTGCCGGTTGCCTTCCAATACCCGGAAGCGGCCGCCCTGTTTGGCCTAGCCCCGTTCGGGTACTTTCGATCTCTAGGACTGAAAAAGTACCACTCTTTCTCCCCGAACGCAGCTTTAGCTATAAAATCCACAAACACAATTAATAAATAAACTACAGCTCAACGATTCTGTCTTCTAATAAAAATATTAAACCAAAAAAAAAAAGAGAGAAGCGGGGTGGGGGGGGGTGGAACTTGAAGAGGGTAATGAAATTGTACCAGGCAAGTCCCATGGATCGCACTTGTAGATATCGACATCAGCGATGATGGAAACAGGGAAGGGTGTGGAGGTGACCTTCTTCTTTAGGTAATGGAGGATGAGCTCCTCATCTGTTGGGTGGAATCTAAACCCTGGTGGCAAGCTTGACTGTGGATGATTCTTCATGCTATGTAGCTAATGAATTTAAATTACTAGCCTAAAATTAGATTATAATGGACCGACCAAGGAAGATATAAACTAAGGTCTTGTCTAGCTAGATTTTTTAGTTTTGGATGTAGTACCCAATACTTATACAAGGGAAATGGCTTTAGTAGTTATATTACGAGAAAGAGAGAGAGAGAGAGAGAGAGAGAGAGAGAGAGAGAGAGAGAGAGAGAGAGAGAAGGAGGGAGGGAGAGATTGAAATTTTTGGGAGAGGATGATGGGGTGCCAATTTATGGTTGTGGGGATTTGTCCTTGCGTGGGGAATTGAAGATTAGGCCAGAGATTTTTAATTTTTAATTTTTTAATTTTAGAGAAAAAGGGAATAAGAGGAAAGAGTGAAGAACAAATCAACCGTATACATTGCCAATTGAGATGGTCCCCGGGAAAGGCGGGGAGCCAATGCCAGCTAGCTTTTTGGGGTGAGGGACTTTTGTTATTATTGTATTTTTATTTTATTTTATTTTATTTATAATTTTGTCTTTGACAAAACCCACGTATAGAAAACATGACGGCTGAACTTGATCTCCCACGACATCATTGTCCTTCAGATAAGAACTCGACACGTGGTCCGCACAGACAACTTTGTCCTTATTGAGGCTAAATTGCTTGTATGTTCTCCTAACCATCCCTGTATAGCAATCTTATCTTTAGATAAAACGCTTTAATTTACTCTTCATAATCTCCCATGACTTGATCAGACAAATTTAAAATTTACTAAATTACTTTGGTAAGTCAATAGCTCAGCTTAACTGAAGATGGATCATATATATATATATATATATATATATATAATATCCTCTTACAGAGCAAGGCAATCTTAGAATTTGTCACCATCATTAGAGTGCCTTGTAAATTTGAGCATCTCTCAACTTCAGTTCTTTTTAGCTTTAAGGATAAACACACATCTATGCCAATAAGTACATGCAATGTATACTTTTGCACAACCCTTTTTAATTGTCTGGGCATATTTGTTGGCAGCTTGGTGCTTCATGGAGTGGTCATAGACGCAAAGAACCAAATACACTGAATGGATTCTGAAGCATATATACAGATAGATAGGTAAATATAATAACGAGAGAGAGAGAGAGAGAGAGAGTGTGTGTGTGTGTGTGTGTGTGGATATAGTCAAATAGATGCATAGAGGGTTGAATGTGGATGTGTTTTTTTTTTTTTTTGGTAATAGGCGATTAAATGGTAACAAAGGATGAATATTAATGGATGAGATTCATGAGAGTGATGTTCAGTGTTGTTTAGAAAAAAAAGCAACCCACTGACCCAACCTTAATGGGCTGCCAATAGCCTAATTATAAGTCTGGTAGTTTTTCCTCGACCAAAAAGAAAAAAAGAAAAGAAAAATTCGAAAAAAGATAAGAAGATGTAGAGATTATTATAGATACAAAAGATAGACAATCAATATAAATAATTGTGATTAATAATTAAAATTAACGTTCTGTTTATTTTATTGATAAATCTCAAATATTTTTTTTTTCAAACCCCAAATATTTTTTTTTTTTTTTTTGTAAAAGTCACCTTCTGATCGTGTAGCTCCAAAATCAAAATTTGAGTACATTGGGCTACCGACTTGGCTGACCTTCAAGGTTAGTATTCAAACTTTCCATTGAAAAAAAGATTAACATCCAAATTACAATTAGAAAGCAAGAGTAGCATACACAACTTAATGATTCCTTTCAACGCTCTTAAAAGGGTAAGTCTTAGCAAAATAACAAAATTTATTCTATTATATCTTGCAATTACAAAATTTCAGACAATGGTCTAATGTTTGGATTGTTCCTCATTTTAAATTTGTATAATAATAATAATAATAATAATAATAATAATAATAATAATAATAATAATAATAATAATAATAATAATAATAATAATAATAATAATAATAATAATAATAATAATAATAATAATGCATGAAGTCAATTAGTAGACTTAATTAAACTCCATGACTTATTGCTTTTTTTTTTCTTTTATTATTTGATGCACTCGAGTAATTTCTATTTATTCATCGTTAGAAGTTTAGGGTATTCAAAAAAAAAAAAAAAAAAAAAGGCCCCCAATTGACAAATGATTGAAGAAAATGGCACCTGCCACAATGGTGCCTCCTAAGGTATAAGAAAGAAAGCATTGGTGGGAGGTATCTTGCTTCTTAACAATGTGCAAGACTAAAAGAATATGAATTGTATGTGGGATTATCAATACGAATAGTATAAAAGGAAACCAAGAACGAAAAAGCAATTACTTTTTTTTTTTAATCATTTTTAGCCAAATAATTTCAGACAACAACCTGTCTGTCATTTTAGATTGATAAGAACAAAAAGAAAAGGAGGCCTTTCACTTGATTCCAATGCACAGTAAAGTCTTTTTTTTTTTAAGATTTATTTTGTTTGATTAAGTATGCCAAACTCTTGAAAACAGACAAATTAAATCCTGAGTCGACGAATTAAAAGGCAGATTAGCTATAAAACAAATAATCTTGAACTCATATTACACGCAACTGACATGTCATTATTTAGATATAGCAGTTACCAAACACACCTTCACCATACGCTAATCTGCCACATAATCCCACCTAATTAGAACAAAATTTGTCTTTTTTTTTATTCAAGAATGTCGTACGTACACTTAATGAAGAAAATCAAATTGGATGGAAGGATTTGATCGAAAATTAAACTCAATTTGTAGAAATATTTTTCCAATATACCCAAAACAATGTTTTTGAAAAATATGTGTTTCGTACATTTTGTTTTCTCTAGGTTGTCAACTATTGGTAGGAGGAGGGGCCATTGAAAATTGTTAGAGTTTTATGACCTATACTTAGCTTGTGGGATGAACTTAGGTACTAAATACCCACAATGATGTCAACCTTACTCAATACTTCCAAAATATGTCAATTTCTTTTGATTTTTGATTTGAAAAAAAAAAAAAAAAAAGGGAATTATCTTTGGGATCAAGTATGGAAGTTGATCATACAAGGTGAGATGGGCACCTCATGAGCATGTCAATCATGTTAGTTTAATTTCAAACTTGTTATTTTATTCATTATTGGCTCGCTTTCTCTTGTTAGGTTTTGAAACTCAGTTATACTTATTTCCTTAAGGAGTTCTGACAATTAACACTCTTTTATTTGATTAAAAAAAAAAAACAAAAAGAAGAAGGGTATCTAGACTCCAAACTTCAATTAAATTTTTTTAAATAGCATTTTACTCGATTATCTAAATACAATTAATTTGACACATTTTTAATATTATATTCCCATTACCGAGCACACACTCATAATTATTAATTATATATATATATATATATATAGATAGATATATAATCATAATCTCCCATGAAATATGAACATGTATATAGACAATATACATTAAATTAACAGCATTTGTGTAAAGAAACTCGATGTCAACTTAATTCCTTCTTGTTTTATTCCGAGTGAGCCGCAACCTAAATTTCAGAGACATGACCTTTAACACGAATGGTTGACATATAATAGTGGTTAGATTGGAACTTAAGTCTTGAACATTCAACGTCCAATGCCCCCCCCCACCCATTACTTGAGCCGGCTTGTGTAAGTTTAACAGTTATATATATATTGACAATGACTATCAGGAACATCACGATATGGTCAATCCTTGAACAGGATTCTACCGCACGTGTGATGCAGTGAGCAGTAATTAGGTGCATCTTGTTCGTGAGCTTTGATTTGATTTAGTCATAAAAAAGCATGCACCTACACAGGAGTCTCCATTAGAACTTAAAATTCAAACCTCTCGGCTGGGAAAACAAGAGGTGGGGATCGTAACAACTTTTATGACTCCTTCATTCCAAGCACGTTTGCTAAAGCAATATCAATTTCTTGTAGATGGCAAATAACGTAAATCAACACTTGTTTTATCATCATCTCTCTCATTTGTTTTTTCTTTTTTTTAATTTTTCTTTCTTGGCTATACTAGCAAGTAGGTTTTAATAGCATCGTGGCATAACCTTGCTTGTTTGCCAAAATGAACAAAGGTTGCAAATTGACAGTAGGATTGCCCCGTTCAACAACTTCTCTATCTGCAGAAATGCTTGGGAAATTTTGACAATAAAGGGAAACGAAAATTGAAGTTCCCAATTGTTGGGAGACTCGCACAATATAACGAGGCCAAGTAAGGGTGTTAAAGCCAAAAAGAGGTGCCAAAATTAGACTTGGAGAAGAAAGGACGGTAGACAGTTAGGCGTATTTGGGATCATATGCTAAAGAAGAATGGAGTGCAACCATCACCAAAAGAAAATGTTTATCATTATCCACAACCAGAACTCCCTTGGACTTAAACATTTATCATTCAAAGATGCTTCTTGTTCGGCTGATGACGATGGGGGCCTTTTACGTAATTGTTTGCTTTCATGCAGGACTCTTAAGACTTCTTCTATATGCTTTGAATCTTAGGTCATTTATGATGCAAAACAAACGTTTCAATATGGGATATTTTCAAAGGTTCCTCCTCTCTTGCCCATGCACTATAGGTAACTTGTGCACATGAAATTCGAAATACCCACATGCCAAAAACGCTGAGGCATGATCGATATTCTTATGCCTGCACACCTTGACAAAGTAGCACATGATTATTGGCTCAGTCCCAATTTTTCTATTTAACAGGTGGAGGAAAGAAGAACTATTGTCAAGCTAAATATAAAGAAATTAAGGTGTTACCTCAATGTTCATGCCACTCAGTCGTGGGAGACTTGACTTTCAATTTTAACTGCAAATAAAAAAAAAAAAAAAAAAAAGCATTAAAGAACAACTAAAAAGGTGGCCATGAAAATGAGCTTTCCCTAGGTTATTCCTCCCCTTAGTCCCCACGCCAGTGATCCTTATCTTGGCATTTTGTCTACACTGCCTGTAAAGCTGCTATCAATAAAGAGCAAAGAAAAAAAAAAAAAAAACAAAAAAGAAGAGAAAGAAAATGAAAAGAAAAGCTCAAATACCTCAAAGTCTTAAACTACTTAGGGATTAGCTTCGTTGCCAAGTGCTTATATTCCCTGTTCTGACCTTATTTAAACCATTAAGACTAAATTACGAAGAAACAATTTCTTACACATCTTCTAATCTTGGCTTACCAAATTGAGAAATGAATTTCATACGAGGAATACTACCTAAATCATGATTCTATTTTATTGCAATAACAACAGAAAGTAAATGAATAAATAATAAATCAGCTCAGTTTGATTTATTTACAGTAGCCAATAATTATGGAGAGAAAAATTCTTAGTAAGTCTTCTAATATTGGTACGCTAGATTGAGAAATGAACCTAATCATTGAATATAAGATAAATCATAATTCTACTCTACTGTAATAATAAATATAAATAAATAAATAAATAAATATATATATATATATATATATATATATATATTAAATAAATGAATAGCACATAAAATTTGATTGTTGAACTTCCCATCACAGTGCATTGGTTGGATGCAGCTTGGAGACACATCCAGATCAAAACAATACGTGGTTGGCTGTAAATGTTACATCAAGTTTTTAAGCGGATTTGACTAAACGATGCGTTGGACCAGTGAAGAGCCATGACAAGAATGTAATGGACATGGAATAGCAACCTGTGTTTTCAACTAAGAAAAAGCCATTGATTACAACCCGCCGTAGTTTTCCACGTGTAGCTCACCTAATCTAGAGGCTAGTAGATACCTTCACGTCAAGCGAAATTTTTCACTCAATGTAAATCCCATTAATACAAGTACAAGTAAAACGACTTTATATTATATTATTATTATTATTATTATTTTAAATCTCTGCTATATATATATGTATATAATATGTTATATTACATAAATAATATTTTATATAATATAACTTTACGTTATTTTACGTTCATGAGATGTTTGGATCCATCACATGGCAATGCACCGGATTTCTCATCAGGAACATTTCTTAGTGAGTTAGGCCAAACAGTGAACAACACCCTTGAGAGTGAAGGGGTTGACAATTACCCAATGTTTTGAATTCATTTTCAATTTCATGTATCCAACGGCTCCAATTGGAAATTAAGAAGAGGGTCACAAGATTAGAACTTTGTTATTACCTTTTCTCATACCTCCCTATAGTGCATGCAACCCCTTGGGAGTTCCTCTGCTGCCTACTATTTACCATGGCTAGAACTTTAATGCTCCACTGATAACAATAAAATCCCAGACATAAAAGCATAAGAAGTTGACATTGATCTGGCAGAGAAACTGCTGAAACTGTTTGCTGATCTATGCCTGACCCAATAAACCTGCCTTGATTGGAAGAAAGTGTACTATCAAATCGATCTATATCAGGCTGTGCCAGATCTTAATTCCACGTAGAAATGCTTGGCTGATTAGTCTCCAATTTGGAGTGTGCCACTACCAAATGCCACCAGGCACAGCTTCGATCCATCCTTTTCAGGACCCTGGAAAGTCGCAGAAACATCATAATGAACTCTATTGTACCATTAAAAGCTCAGTTCTGACTATAGTTTGAACGCAGAGTCCCATCAGGGGAGTTAACCTCCAACGGCGGAAAGTGAACATATCATCTAAAATCATCAAACTGCATGCAACACCTGCATCTTGACCATGAACCAGACTTATTGATCACAGCACTCCTCACTTTCCTGTTGGGTGCAACTCTCAAAGGTTGCTTAACAAGTACAAATCAATCACAGGCATAGGAGCAGATGAGAATTAGCGACATTCTCAGGCATAATTTGTTACAGATCATTGCCCCTTCAAAACAAAAGCATAGGTCAATATGAAAGTCCCTCTGTGTCTTTGCGCCTGCACTACGTTTGTCTGTGTGTGTGACGCGGGCGAGAGAGAGAGAGAGAGAGAGAGAGAGAGAGAGAGAAATAGAGGGGAAAATCCCCTATGAAAGTCCGTTCATGTGATCTCACTGCCACATTTTTTAACAATGCAAATAAAATGAGCCAATCACATTGAACGAATCATTATATCGAAAATCGTAATAATCGGTGCATCTTTACAAAGCGATTACAAATGAAGATTTTCTTTTCTTTTTTTCTTTTTTTCCCTTTTTTTCTCACATTATTGCCAAGATCTAAATTCAATTTCTATATCAGCCCAGTGCTCACTTCCGATGCGTTACCAACCATAGAGACTTCTACTCAAAATCTGCCGACCCTGAAAAGCTGCATACCACTGAGATTTCCATTCTGTAATTAAGCTGATAACAAATTCAGAGTCATGTTAATGAAGACACGGCCTCAATGGCGCTGCCTAGTGGCCACGCAGCTTCAACAAGTGAGTTGTGGTATTTAACCTTCTTCACTAATGTCATTTCTTGCCAAGGATCAAGACCTACACAAGAGGGATTAACGGACCAAAGTGTATAGAAAGGATTAGAGTCTTAGTAGAACACTCTGAACTCTGAAGCCTAAGCCATTATTGACATTTGACAACTGACACAAATCCAGTGGACTCACCAAATCCATCAACAAGCAATGTGTACTGGTACACAAGATCCATGCATAAGTAAGGCAGGTTACCCTCCTCCAGACCTGGATAGGTGGATTTTGCATCCTTAAGTTTTGTTTCGCAAGCCCGCTTAGCTGCCTCTTCAAAATCTGAAGGACTAACTTTGGCAACAGGTAGGTTGGGGTCAACAAAACCGGCCTAGAAATATCAACAAAATCAGAAGCGCTGTCTTAAAAAGAACTGTTGATTTCCAATAATTAACTCAGAAACCAAAGTTAAGGATGGTTAGTACCTCAGCAGCCCTGTCGAAAAAGAATGAAGCAACAAATAAATTCTTCTGTCCATCCCCACCACCTCCATTCCATACTCCACCAAAGGTACACTTCATGTGAGTACATGTTTGTTCATTCACTTTGAGAGCCTTAGTTGCTACCCTCCTGCATCCCTCCAGGCTCGAACCTGAAGGAGAAGCTGATGCTGGATACTCATTCCCTCCATATTTGTAAGAACCTTTAACAATTTAGGGAGAGAAAAGAATAAGTACTTAGTTCTTAATCACCAGATCCAATATTAAATCTGGCAAGGAAATTTCCATCTTTATCATTCTAAGCCTTATGGACCATCTGAGTCCAAACTGCGACAGAAAATCCTAAATGGCATGCTAGAACATAGTAGCCATCTAGAACGTCTCTTTGCACAAATCTTGGGACATCAGAACTGAAAAGCAGATGAAGTGTATGTGAAGAAGAGAGACAACCATGAAATGTGAGCATCTCAAGAAGCTAAAAGAATCTACAACTAAAAATCCTTTGTTCAATGCTCACACTAACAACCAATTACATCTGGGAATGCAGATGGAGAACATAAATTTGTCTTCTACAGTACTACCATAGACACATCCCAAATACAAAAACTGATACAGGATGGAGTTTCCTGTGCACTGTGCTTCTTTAATTAATTGCCATTGGCAGTGGCCAAAACCATGATTCAACAATCTAATGATTGGCCATAAAGACACTTTAATCTAAGTGGTTGGTATTCCAAATTTGATAAAGGATATTGATCTCACGCAATACTACATAAGCAGCACCATATTATATGAAAGACCTATATTTCAGTCCATTGCAGAAAATCAGATTAACAAAATGAAAATCGAACTAGCTATTGCAGCTTAAGGCCTTATGAGAGTGATGTGATCTGACATACCATCATAACCAGCCAAGATGCATGGATTGCCAGAATCCTCAGAAGCTGACAATATTTCCACTCGAGCTGCTAATAAGCCATAGTGCAAATAACTGAAATATGAGCAATGACAAAAACATATAAACCGAGGTAGCAGTCATTAAAAAAAAAAAAACCTTCCTAGGGCATCAAAGTGATACTAGTGATGAAGAAAAGATTATTTCAGAACAGAAGAGAAGAATATGAAAAAATGAAGATAAAGGCTCAAAAAGAAAAAAGGACCCACATCATGGATAGGCCAATCAGGAAATACATCAAGAGGTCACCACATGTTGATCATAAAAGCAACTAATCAAAAAGACAGAAAAGTACCTGTGAACATAGAGGTAATAGTCCCTTCCCATTAGATGCATTTCCTTAACATAAGTATCCTCTCCATTTGATAGCCTTGGAGCATTTGCAGCATCCTTCTTAGAGATAGCATATGCCATTTGAACAGATCCTCCTCCGAGATCTACTACTCCAACTGTACTCGAGTAGTCCTTTCCCAAATTTCCCAACAGGTAGTTTATGGTCACCTACAAAGCAAGATGCAGATAAAGAGTGAACCTAATGATTGTGTGTTTGTTGGGCATTATTCAACTACCTTCAAGACAATAACCATAATTTGGGAGAGCACATTAACAAGCTATGTGCTCTAAAAAATACTTAAATAAAGTTGCTGGAGGTGCACGAAATCACTTCAAAAGGAAAAAGAAAAAGAAAACAGAAGCAGGTTAATTTACTGCAAGGGAACAACATGTATAGAGATGGAATATTTGCCACTTCAACATGGTAATGGTAGATTCCAGGGTTTGCAACTACCCACTCCCAACACCAGTGCGTGAAACAAAGCCAAGTTTGAATAGAGAAGAATGCCAAAATTCATCCTACTCAAAGGATTCTGTTAATAAACTATGAAAGAATGTTGCTAAAATTGTCTGTACAACATACCCACTGATAAGAACCTTCTTGAGAGCCATCCAAAACAGTAACCGCATTAGCATCAGATTTCAGGTTGCTTTTATCTCTTAAAAGATCTCTAACCTTACAGGACAAAGTGAAATGGCTATAAGTACAAGATCACAGCAAAGCACATGAATAAAGACAGCAACGGCAGGGTACAAACTATAAGGCAAAAACTTACTGCTTGCAAAATCCTATCAGATGCATCACCTTCCAATGCCCTCAAGCCTGCAGTAGCCTACATAAACAACAAAAAATTAACCATAAAAATTAAGCAATGCTTAGCTTGCATTACAGAACAATATTTAAAACACACATACACCAGTAAATGGCAAAGAAAAATCCATCTGAAACCACTTACCCCTACCCTAACAGGAGTTTTCGACTGCAAATCTTTGGGTACAGCACCTTCAGCCTTATTAAGTAGGGTAACAAGGGAGTCCGCTGCAATCCGTGGGTCTTTTGCATACGCACTCAAACCAGGCTTAATCTATATCAAAAAAAAATAAAGACAAATTAAAAAGAATATTGAAAAAAAAAAAAATGAAGTTTATCTCCCTTTTTTTCCCCCCCTCTTTTCAAAACTGCATTCCTAGAACCTAAGACACAATTGCAAGTTTTCCTTTTCTTGTTTGCTAGAACTAAGGGTCCAGTTACTCCGCCACCGGCTAGTGGCACTACAACCTACACTTTCAGTGGCGATATAGAAGAAGAATTTCCATATTCAGAAATGCAAAGAAAAGAATAACCGTCAAATTCAATTAATCTTGGAAGTTCAGTTTAACGAGAGAAAAGCAAGAAAGAGAATACCTGTATGAAAAGCTCGAGATCTTTCCCGATATACACGAGATCCATTTTATGATCAAAGCAAAAGACGTGCACTCTGCTCCCCGAACTTCCGGCGTCGAAAATCACCGCGTAATTCTTCGATCCTTTCGAGTTCGGCGGCACCTTCCGGCCACTGATTTCGTACTCCTCCAGTACCGCCGCTGCCGAGGGCAACCTGCCAGGCGGCATCACGAAGAGTAGGAACAAAATGAGGAGGAGCGGAATGGAGACCACCAGCAGGACGCTCCGGTACCGGTGGATCTTCTCGGACAGGGACTCCTGCCGCGAAACCGGCCGTTTCATCTTCTCGGAGTGCTGGAGGTCGTCGGAGCTGAAGGGAAAGTGGTGCCGGATTCGAGGAGTTCAGCGGATCAAGAGGAATGGTAGCGGATCTGGCCGTTGGCGGCGGCGGTGGCGGCCAAGGACTCCGCTGCGGAATCGAGCTCCCCCTGTTTATTATTATTATTATTATTTATTATTATTAATAATTATTCTACCAATTTTCCTTTTTCTAATTTTATTTATTCATAGTCTGACTTAACGCTTCAGAATTTGAACTTAACGCAAAATAATTAAAATTCGTAAGGTCTACAAATGGATGGCAATGGAGACAATTTCGTTCCACGTACCCCCAAAAACCGAGAGATTTTCTCGGGAAAGTCACAGAAAGAGAAGGAAAACAAAAAACCTAAAGAAAAGCAACGTTGTGAAAGGGCGCGTTCCGTCTTTTGCTCCTACTCGGCGAGCCTGTTTTGATTGGTTACCACGTAACGGTAATATATTGGGTTGAGATTCCTGCAGTTTAATGGGCCATCTACGGTGAGGCTCGTGGCCCCACTTTTTAATGAAGTGTTATTGCGGAGGCTGCAGTATGGCCGTCTTGGTTAAAACTGAGTTTGACCAATTTAAGTTTATTGTTTCAATCAAATTTTAGATTATTAGAATTTCGTATTTAATCATCAAATTTTGAGTAAATTAACATTTCGGTCATAAAAACATTTAATTTATTATTCAAATAAATTGAATTTTAAATTAAGTTTATACGAATTAAATTGAATTATTCAAGTCGAGTCTACTTGGTCGAGTGGATCATAGTCCATATGGTTCCCCGGTGGCTAAAAATGTGACTGAAATTAGTTGTGCAGCCAACATTGGCAGCGAACCCTTCCCACCCAAAAAAATAAAAAATAAAAAATAAAAATCACATGGATGAAGACCTTCATCATCATACATGTCATGGCCCAGCCTGCAAAAGACTTTTTACTTGCAATGAGCTGAGTTTGATTCATACCCCCTTGTGGGATCAAATTAGGCAGACCTGGGATACATGATTACCAGTAATTAACTCACATTTCCAGCCCATTCGTGCAGGTGCCTATGTAATCCTTGAGAAGCATGAAGGAGACAAATATGGAAGTCTGCCAGCATCACAAGCAAAGTGACAAGAATGCAATGGTCCAACATTACTAGTCTTCTTCTAAAAGGGAAACAGAGAGAAAGAAGTTGCTTATTATACTAGCTGCACCCATCTTCTCTAGTGAGATGTATGAAAGACCTGAGTTGACATTTTAGGCTTTCTTTTGCTTCGGTTTTGGCGGTGGGAAGATAATGCGGAAGATCCAAGCAGCCAATATCGCACCGACGAAGGGGCAGATCCAATAAACGTAGAACTGCTCCCATGTGTTGTGCCATTTGTTTACGTATGCCCATCCAAAGGCCTGCAGAGGCAACACACAATTTAAACGACTAGTTAACTACTTCCGATTGCAAATTTCAGAAACCAAAAGGCAAATGCATGCATGTCATGTTTTGCGTTGTGCGATGTGAGTGTATATCAAGAAAGGGCAATTCTATCAACAATCCTTTCTTTCCCATTGCTATAGGCATCTCTACTTTCAGATTATCATTCTTTGAATAATCAAAGATACCAAGAAATGCATCTAAATTTGGTTTGTTGAATCCGATAAGCCTGTACGCGCACCATCAAACTGCCAGTGTGTCACCCTTAAGCCCAAATGACAACATCCATTGATAACAAGATCCATGAGAGCTAGCACAGAGTATAAACTTTCAAATACAAAGTCTCTAAGGTTTACCCTAAGAAACCATCTCTTATAATGCCCCTGGTATGATTGTGTCGAAGTCAATTAAAATGGCTGTGACCGAACACTTGCAATAATTTGTACACTAGCCGCACCAGAAAATGGTTATTCGAGGAGCACCATTACACATCTTATTATGAAGATGCTACGGCAATTATACTGAAAGTGGTGAGCAATAGTCCAGGGAAAAGTGAGGTGAGGTGCTTTAGTCAATACTTGAGTTCTTCCTAGACTAACTTACACAAGTAGCAAGGGATATCAGGAAAATTTTACCCACCTTTGATACAAGGCAGCAACAATGCAACAAAAACAATGGCACTATATACGTAAAATTACAATAAAGAATTGAAATCATGTAACTAATTTCCGAGGATCAAAACCTCTAATGAAGTCATCAAGACATCTAATATAAGCATCAAAAGGATTGTCACAGAAATGCAAATGAGAAAGCAACGTAATTTGATGGGGTACTGGATTTGTACAGCCACAGGGGGAAGAGGCAGGGCAAGGGGAGATGGAGATTCAGAATTTCCTAATTAGAGTTAGATAAGAGAAAAAACAATCGTGCCACAGATAGTCTTTCAAGTATACAATGATTGTCTGTCTGACAACATAAAACCGAAGATGCATATGAAAAAAGAAGGAAAAAAAAAAAGACAGCTGGAAGGTTTCACAATTTTAAGATATCAACAGGATCCACAAAGCACAATCACTTTAATTTTGCTTCATTTACATGCTAATTGGGATAATGATTTTGAACCACAAAACCAATATGATAAGATGCTCCATTAAAATACTAGAACATCAAGAATACACTGATACAGACAGATAAATGTGTGTTCACATCATCACAGCCAGACCATCTTGGAAATACATCTATTCCAAACCAGAATGGATAGATGAAAATATGCTTGTTGCAAAAGGCAGTCCTCCAGCCAAAAAAATGTCAACACCCAAAACTTGAATTCCATATAAGGCGTACATATTCTAGTGGATTAAAGCACACCTTCAAGAAATAGGGCTAATTTTTTCCAACATAGAACCTGAAGTACAGAGCAATGGAGAACTGGTCTAATAATCTAAACTTTCAGAGGCAGGCCACAAGGCCCTAGAATTAGAAGTTTTGTTGCCAAACTCAGGATTATTCTACATAGAGTTGCCTAAGTTGGAGGTGAATTGAATGTCTAACAAATTCACCCAATTGTTATTTACTGTCCAAATGCACCCTCAAGTTTAAACTTAGCAAATAAAGTACCTTTCCTTTTATTTCTTGAAATGATTTCTCAAAAAAAGTTTTTATTACTATTCTTCAAAAAAAATTATGATTCCACCAGATATTTGTCCCAACTCCAGGTTTCTAGATTTAAAGAGATGAATGTGAACAAAGTATGCCAATAACTCCTACGCTTAATGTTTTCCAAAGTAAAAGGGGACAAAAGTGCTAAGAAGATAACATAAAGGCCAATCCTTGGTTAACCCTTCATAAGATTTGTGGATTACACCAGAGAGAATATAAAATAACTCTCAAAGGAGAACATTGTTAGATCTATAATTCAGAGATTAATAAATTCAATACATTGATATTGTTTAAGACCATATTTATATTAGTTTCTAACCCCAGTGAAAACTAACTACTAAGGAAATAAATAAACAATATATTTAAATCCCTGAACTTGGGCCTAACATCACTCATTCTAATGATATCTTTCACTATTAAATATCCTAATATAACTAAATAATCTATTAAATGTCATTATTTAAGAAAAAAAGAAATTACAATGAAAATTGACAAATAATAAAAATTAGTCTTTGTGTCTTGTCCTACGCCACAAAGGCATGTTGGGTGCAGCTTGTAGATAGCCACACAAGCTTGTAGGTAGCCACACAAGCATTTCCTGTGCACCATATTATCTATTGTCCCCGGCTGCCTCCATTCTATTGCCTATTTTGGATTTGGCACTAATAATAACTGATAAGGTTCTATCTATCCATCTTTTTCAACTGTCTCCAGTTTTCTGGAACATCCAATAGTCAACATACCACCCCACATGGGAAGACAAAAACAGAAAATGTAAGGCATGCACACTATCATTATCATGCCATCAGGAATGACCATTTTGAAAGCCTAAAGTGCCAAATTAATATTTGGATATAAGGAAGAAAATTGGAAAAAATAAAATAAAATCAAATGATCAAGTTAATGTTCATCATGTGTTACAATACTATGAATTCCTAACTGACTTATTCATTGCACATGGTTCAACACCAAATGACCTGTTGGTATCCTGGCTTGGTTTCTATGTCAATTGAAAAGCGTAAATGAGTCATCATTAGAAGAATATTGACATGTAATTAAAACTTAAAATGCAAGAACATGACAAATATTGTAATAACATAGCAACAAATGCAATCAGAACAAGATGCAGCCAGACAGGAATACATTGCATTCCAGACATAAAAGGTACTGCAAAAACAATATAATAGCCAACAACAGGCATGTAAGTCATGATCCACAACTCATATCATTTTATTAGAACAAATTACATGGTCAAAACAACATAATCATTTTTCAATCAATTAGAACATGCTAACGAAAAAAGGAAGATTGAAAACATGCAGCATCATTAAGTTTTAGAAGGAAACATGTAATAGATCATTAGGGAATTGAGATGGAAAAGAGAGCTATGCTACTCACATTAGCAGGATTCATAGATGGCCCAGTGTAGCTACCCCCTGCAACAACCAATGCTACTGTAACAACAGCAAGCAACCATGTCTGCAACAGTGAGTTGGAAGGACCTCTAAGGATGATTAAAAGAACAGAAAAACTAATTAAGAATGTCAAGACACCCTCAGCAATGGCTCCAGTATGCAAGTCAACCTTCAAAGTAGGACCACCAAGCATGTGCTTATACTGTGGTGGCATCACCTCCATGATAGCCAATGCACCACCCACAGCACCTGCTGCCTGCCAAGAAGATAATTTTGAGCTTAACATCATTCCTGGCCTTTTTTCTGTTTTTTTTTTCCGTTTTGGATGAATAATATTCTTTAGTATCTTAAGTATCACCAAATACAGCATGAGCGCAAAAGCAATGATTTTTTCCAATTTCTGCAGATCTGTCATTGTGCATGTATGGTATTCTTGTTGGACTTTCTTCTTCTTTTTCAAGAGAATATTATTGCACATTTATGCTGCTCTTTTGGAATCCAAATGTCATTCCTTTTCAAACAAAAACATCATTCCTTTTTCAGCAGATGGGTCACTTTGAATCAACATAGATCTCAAAAACCTAGAGATCCCTGGGAAATCAACTGCACTTATGTTGTGTTGTGTTCTTCATGCTAACAAAAGCATTTAGACCTTAAAAGATTCTCCCAGTAAAGCTAATCAAACAAGGCTAAAAAGGGATCAAAAGGAAGTAAACATCCAGTCAAATTTTCCAATCTTCCTCTAGACTTGATCAAAGACATCAACCAATTTTTTATATTTTATTTTTAATAAAAAAAAAACTCAATCTAAAAACCTGATCCGTCAACAGAAGCAAATTCAAAACTGATTATTAACCTATCAATCAATAAACATGAATGCCATGATCGTGTATAATTGTGAATATACCTGAGCTGGAAATCTGATTGCCATGGAGAAGAGACTATCCCCACCAACACCAGCAGCATAAAACGCAGCATTACCAGTGGGGTTAAAACTGGCTCCTCCCAATAGTCCACCAATCAAGGTAAACAAAAATACAAACACAGAGACAAGAAAGGTAATGATAACTAGGGGAGCCCAAACAATCTTCTCAACCCCTAAAGCAGTAGCTATCAGGTGAGTGAACAGACCAAACAAGGAAGAACAGAACACCCACATAAAAGAAAGCACTGCATCCCCAACAGCCGCCTTTATCGCTCCCATCTCAGATCACTGGTTACAACGCTTAAGGTTTTTTCCCAGAACCCCTTTTGTCCTTTGCAGTGTTCTGGCTTATGTAAAAAGACAGTAACTTTAACTTTATATACCCACCCAGAAGGCCAGATGGGTGACTTTTTGTGTGTTTTGTGTTTGGTTCTGCCTAGAATCCTATGAAAGGCCGCCAGATGGGTACTCTCTGTTTCTGTTTCTGGGACTATATTATATACAGCCAAAAATAGAGTGATGTAGCTAACCAATGAAAGAAACTAAGACAGAGATGGCTGGTTGAAGGCTACAGAAATCGAAGCTTGGGATAAACTCTGTTTAACAATATTTGATTTTGGTTTGGATTGGAGCTTGGTTGTTCAAGTGTTTGTGTGCTTGTTGGTTTCTCATGCGTTTTATCTCCATCCTCTAGGAGCCTTCCTCTTGACAATTGTCCAGCAATTGTATTATCTTTTTTTTTTTTTTTTCCTTTTTCTCTATAGCCATAAGAATTTTTTCTATTTTCTTGTAAAAGTTCAAAAATCATTGAGCTAAATTTGGAGAGATATTATTGAGATTTTTTTTTTCAACTCAGTATGAGATGACTATTTGACCATAACGAATGATAATATATATATATTTTTATGTCAATTAATCTAAAAAATTAATATAATATATATATATATATATATATATATATATATTTTCTAATTTTATAAATTGGTTGTGGCATTATGGACAATCATCATTTGGGATTTGACTAGTAAAGGAAAAAAAGTAATATTGGGATATGTACAATAAGATAAGAAATAAATTTATGATATCTGTGAAGCACGTTTCCATGATGAATACTACTTGATGTATAAAACACAAAGTTAAGAAAAACAAGTCAAATGTTGACCAAATATAGATTTTGATTGCAATATTTAATTTAACTAAGATTTAAATTTAGTTTGATTGATGACTAGTCATCTCACCTCCCCCAAAATTTTAATTTTAATTTTAATTTGATTGACTATAAGAATGGGAAAACTCCTTGGGAGAGGTTTGCTACAAAAATATAGATTTTGGTTGCAATGCATAAAAATAGGGTTAAAAACTCATTTAGAAATGCCTGGTTTTAGGCTTCAGCCACACACTTGTCTTGATAAACTTAAGATTTAATGTTTAGTTCATAAACATTAAAATTGAATGTGACATAGTTTTAATAATATTTTTTAAGTGATATATATATATATATATATATAGAACATTAAATAAAAAGAATAATAAATAACTCTTAACCAATATACTCAGATGCACTCCTAATTTTCCAAAGAGAAATCATCCGAACTGGCCAAGAGGCCCAAGTCAATGTATAAATGGTAAAATATCATGAAACTCATACTAAATCTATAACTATTAAATTTAATATTAATATGATTTGTAGTAAATTAAGTGCAACTAAAAATCATTGGGAATTACAAAAAATATATATTTTTTTTTTAAAAAAAAAAAACAACGTTTTCCATACGTCACAAAGAGAATCCCAATGCCTCGAGTTGTTGCATGTGAACTTTAGCCCTTTTTTTTTTTTTTTTTTTAACATATGAAGTTTTTAGCTTAAGACAAGCAATAAAGTCCAAACGAATAGTAGCCGTTTGATCACTTAAAAAGGGTCAACAATCAAGTATTATTATTGCTCAATAATTTTATTTTGTTGTTGATCTAATCCCAATAAACGGTATTGATGAGTAGGTGCTCTATTATTTTCATGTTTCCATTGGCACGACGGTTCATTTCAAATGACCAAGGCAAATTGACTGGACCCAAAGGGATTCCTCTAGTCAAAGAGGCAACTTTCAACTTGCGTAAGCTAGTTAAGTGCCACGAGCTGTCTAACTGTGCTGTCAACCTACAATAAAATTGTAAAAATTAAAATTATACCTTATATCTCAAATAAATTTTAAAAATATCTTGTCTAAAAAAGAATTTTTTTTCTTTTAAAGAAAAAGAAAACTACCCATTTTGCAATTCTCAGTATTATGTAAAATAATTAATATTACTAGTCAAGTAATTTGACCATAGAATTATTAAATTCTTAATTTTAATAATTAATATTTAAATATAAATACAAAACAAATGAAAAACTAATTTGACAGTAACTCAATGGAACTCTCCAAAAGCAAAATGGGTATGTCCTTTAAGATTTTTTTTCACAATTAAAATGAGGATATTATTGGTTTTTTTGTTGAGTAACACAAAAATTTATAGTCTTTAATTTTTAATTTTTTTTATTTTTGTAATAGATAAAATTGTCTATTGGGATGGATGTGTGTTTTTGTTCAACATTGCAAAGAAAAGGTAAAATGAATTTTTTTTTTTATGTCTTTTCCCATCAAAACCATGACTCAGATTCCCCACAATTTTTTTCAGTGAAGTCATTTTTTTTATATATATATTGTGGCCATTTTATTGACACCTATTTTGCAGAAACGTGTGTGTGTGCAAAAAATTCATTTTTAATTAATTATATCCTAATAATATCAACCGGCAGCTTGATTTCCTTCCCTTATTTTTTAAAAAGAAAAAAAAATGTCCTTCAATAAAGAAAAATATTTTAAACAAACGAAAATTTTAAAAGACATAAATTGTGCATACACAAACAATTATAAAAATGATTTACAAATATTATTTTTATTCACAAATTTTTTTTGAGTGACTATTGTGACGTTTTATTGTCCCACCCCAGATGTGTATTAAAGAAATTATAAATTTATAAATAATTAGATAATTTTTATCTAATAAACTATTTTTTTTTTGTGATACTATGTGGGGGTAATAAAAGGGGCATTAGAACTGTGGGCCCAAAGAGATAAAAGAGCAATAGATGAATAAAGTAGATTCATTCGGTAACGGTAGCGAGCAGACCCGAAAAAATATAGCCGTTGGGAAGCTTGTAACGGCTATTTTATTTTTATTTTTATTATTTTAAATTTGTGTCCTACTCCTCCCACAAATTCTTGTAGCTTTTCCTTTCAGAAAGTGAGCTTTATATAAATAATTCAATTTCCAATTCACAAAGACAACATAAACACTCCTTACAAACTTGTTTTTCCATGTTAGAAAAAACTCAGACAAAGCAAAGCAGAGCTCCTAAAAGATCATCTTCTTGTTGTTTCCATTTTCAAAGAACCCATCTTTCCATTTCCATTTACGAAGCCAAACTTTCCATTTGCATCTCTCTCTACTCTCTTCTCTGCTGATTGAGCGCAGTTTCTGGCTTTCACCCAGTTGAGAAAGGTAAGTTCTTTCTTCTTCTTCTTCTTTTTTTTTTTAATTGATATGGACATATATTGGAATGATCAAGTAATCTGTTTATTTTTTTAGAGCAATTGAGGAAAATGATTGTCTTTGAGGTTGTTATTAAGTTGAAACTCTCATTTCTTGAAGACAAAGATAGGATGTCTATTATAATTATTATTGTTTAAAAAATTTTTTGGCTTCTTTTGCAGGTTATTGAGGAGGTTGCAGATCAAAGGTTGTAAAGATGAATGATCTGATGACCAAATCATTTGTTAGCTATGTGGACCTGAAGAAAGAGGCCATGAGAGATCTTGAAGCAGGCCCTGACCCTGATCTGGAGATGGCAAATGCATCAAACACCATGGAACGTAACCTTGGTCTGTTCCTTGAAGAAGCTGAGAATGTCAAGAAAGAAATGGGATCGATCCGCGAGATCCTCGGGAGGCTTCAGGAATCCAATGAAGAGAGCAAGTCTCTGCACAAACCTGAGGCCTTAAAAGCACTGCGCAACAAAATTAATGCAGATATTGTAACTGTCCTCAAAAAGGCAAGAGCCATCGGATCTCAGCTGGAGGAAATGGATCGTGCCAATGCAGAAAACAGGCGCCTCTCCGGTTACAAAGAAGGCACGCCAATATACAGAACTAGGGTTGCAGTCACCAATGGTCTGAGGAAGAAGTTGAAAGAGCTTATGATGGATTTTCAAGGGCTAAGGCAGAAAATGATGACTGAGTATAAAGAAACTGTTGGGAGGAGATATTTCACTGTTACTGGAGAAAACCCAGATGAGGAAATCATTGATAAGATCATCTCGGATGGTAATGGGGGCGAGGAGTTTTTGAAACGTGCGATACAGGAACATGGGAGAGGGAAGGTGTTGGAGACCGTGGTGGAGATTCAGGATAGGCATGATGCAGCAAAAGAGATTGAGAAGAGCTTGTTGGAGCTGCATCAGGTGTTTCTTGACATGGCAGTGATGGTGGAGGCCCAAGGGGAGCAGCTGGATGACATTGAACATCATGTGTTGAATGCTAGCCACTATGTGAAGGATGGTACTAGGCAGCTCAAGGGTGCGAAAGATTACCAAAGGAGCAACAGGAAGTGGATGTGTATTGGGGTTATACTGCTGTTGCTGATTGTTCTTGTTATTGTCGTACCTATTGCTACTAGCTTTAGTCACTCTTGAACGGGAGGACGGTCACATCACGTCTGCTTTCTTTTGCTGTCAAAATTGCTTTACTTTCAGAGATTTTTTTGTCCTTGTCTTGGGACTGGTTAGAAATGGAGGTGTGCTGTGAACTACGTAATTGGTTTATTCTTTTAAGTACATGGCAGCGAGTGATAATAATTTTTTTTTTTCTGTATTTCTCTCATCCTTAGTTTGTTTCCTCTTAGTTTGCATGTGGTTCAAAATGCAAGGTAAATTAAGTCACCAAGAAGCAAAACTGAAATTTTCCAGCACAATGACCAACTCTGACATAATTCACTGCTTTAATCCTAAGACCTTATTAGAAAGCTAAATCAATTGCTTTTAATGGCATTGATGGTATTGCATATTTCAGCAACAGAAGCTGACTTTTAATCCTCATATGTCCAGAATTCATTTGCATCAGTCTGGCAACCATCCTATCTCTAGTTTCTGCATTTTCATGTGTTTCTGCAATTCTCCTGATGATTAGTTTCTAGATTTTAGGAATTAGGACTACTATAATTGCTTGTAAAAGGAATGCAAACCGTTTTGGGCTGATCCTAGTACACCAATGGCATCATCCCTGTCTTCAGAGCAATTTCCCATGTATGCGTAGAAGAGAGAGAGGGGGAGTACCATAGAGTTCTTTTTTGAACCAAGAAAGAAGAAATGAAAAGGTTTATAATTCTCTACGGATAAGGCAAGTAAAATTCTATCTTAATTTCCTCAATGGCAGCGATTCTCCAAAGAGTTTCTCCACCTCGGTTGCCTCCATTTTCAGACCATTTAATAGATCCATCTCTTCTTTACTCAGCTCTTGCAGGAAATTTTCCTCATCCTGTCGAAGCTCTTTTAAACCTTCAGCCAATCTTTGAAACAAGCTCATTTCAGTCTTCTCCACATTCTCTACCTTCCCTTCTATTTCTTGTATCTCCTTTACAATTGTCTGCTCCCCTTCCTCTACTTTCTTCTCTACCTCCCTTATCAGGGTCTTCTCCCCTTCCTCTACTTTCTTCTCTAGTCTCTGTACAAGAGGAGGCTCAGGACCACAGGTATTATCTGTTTTAATGAATGTGTTGAAGTCCCGCCCTACACTTTTAGCTGCCCTTTCAAGTTCAGGTACAATGCTTTCTGGCAGAACTGCACTTCTTGTGTACACGACAGAACCGCCATATCCATCCCATGCATCATTTGAGCCTCGGTAGTACACAAATACATAATCATCCTGTTTGTTTTCTATCTTAGATGACAGAATGTACCTGGGGATGCCATTTATTGTGAGTCATTAATCACTTTACTTTTAATGGCATATGATTAAGGGTTAATGCACTCACTAAAATATTTAAGGCCACCATACTAGATCTTTCACTCTAATACATTATTTAAATGATCTTCAAGGACCTGAAAGGGCTGTGAGTTGCAGCCCCATATCTGCAACAAGCCAGTTTAAACTAACAACAGCAAAGTCTCTTGTGTGAATTGTATTCACAAAAGACAACATGGCTTAAGAAAATCCTAGAGATTATGAAAGCCATATGCCAGTATCATTGAACTCTCAGTTTCAGTATCAAAAGAATGCAGAGGAAAAAAAAGACTACTATTCTTGTTATCTAGATTCTTTCCTCCATTCATCTGGAATCAAGATTGAATGGTTTCTCCAACATGCCATCCAAGACCACCACTGGGCAGCATTGCCATTGACACAGGCAACTTGAAGTGAATGCTCTCAGTCTATGACATATAAAGTTAAAAGAAAGCACTTTGAATTCCTTTTGTGTTCTTATGCTGGGAGTTATTGTGCCTTCATTAAGCAAGAGTTTAACTAGATAATAAGCACCTAGAGGATAACAGCAAAAAAGAGCATAAATGAAAGAAGGAATTTACCAATCATCTTGATAGTGAAGGTACTCATTGCCATGATTGTAGAGTATTCCAGGATGCAAAGGATCTTGCACAAACCTCTGAAAGGTTGACCGAGTGAAAAAGCCATCATCTGGAGTTCGTATCCTCCATGACAATTTCCCCACAAGTTTGTTGGATTCTGTATGGAATTCGTGCACCTGACAGTCAAAAGTGTCGAAACTAGGGTTTAGGCCACTGGAGATGAACCACTTGCCAGTAAAATCTGAAATGTTGAAGTTCTTAGCAAGCACAGAAGGTTCAGGAACAGGAAATTCCCCAACGTCAGATTTCTGGGGTACACACTTCTTTCGTGAGACTGCACACTCATTGAATTCATCAACAACACTGTTTTCGAACAGGTCCCCACATTTGATCTGCAAGATTGCAAAGCAACTCTTAGCACACCATGGAGTACAAGGTTCAAACAGGGCTTATACGTGTGATGCCCTACCATAGGGCTTACATTTGGTGTGCCAATTACTTGAAAAGCTTAAGCTTTATAGATCCTTAAGTTTACCCACATGATGCTCACACATATACACACCACACTATTTAGGTGTATTTTCTAGGGTATCAACAGTTAAGAAAGAGAACAGGACTGACCTGGCATTCAGTCTCATCAGGACGGTTATTACAGTTCTGAAGGCAAGCCACATTGGCGGCACATGATGGGTTTGCAATGCACTTGGCCAATTCTAGCCTACCAATAAGCCCATTAAGTAAGATGAATGTAAATGATAAAGTTTTAAGGCTGGAAAGCTACATCAAGCGATGACTTAAATCAGAATTAATAGGTACTGAATCTTATCGAGTTGATCTGAATAAGAGCTAAAGCTACTGCTGTTGCAAGACTCCATATACTTCTAATAGATATTTTTATGCTAACATTAGAATTATTAATCAAACTATGATCCTCTAAAACTATGTGATTTGATTGATTAATTTCTCTAATAATGCACATACATTTTTAAAGCTCTTTATTTTTGGCTGCTTAAGTTGGAGCTCAGATATAAATTGTCTAAAGGCAATTGCAATCACAACATTGTAGAACAGCAGAGTGAAATTCGCCAATCAGGCCAGTAGTATACTAGGACCACAAACTACCTGCATTCTCTCAGCAGGCAAGTGCAAGTTTTGATGGGATCAACAGCATCAGCTGATGGAATGAGCAATAATGTGCATGCCAAGATGCCTGCCATTTCCAAGAACAGCAAGCGGCTCTTCCTTTCTAGTACAGTTGACACGCTCAACGCCAACAAATTAAGTGCCTCTTTTCCCTGAAAGACGAAACAAGAAGGAATGAAATAGAAGCAGAAAAAATTGAAGTAGAAGAAATAGTCAGGAAGGCAGACTATGATTAAGTAACTCCACATTTAGAAATCAAAGTATCAGTTAGGTGTTACCTTAGATAGACCTGTGCTAGAGCTACCAAAGGAAGAAATCTTCTCTGCCCATCGTGAGGACCTGTTTGAACATCCTAATCCCAGGCCACCATAATTGTTATGAAATCTTGTCAACATAAGATGCCTCGAATTTTTGCTAGTGGAAGAAGCTTTCAGAACTACTATGTCACCAAAACGAAGTCCACTTCTCTGTATAATTATTGAATCACTTGCCAGTCCCCTCATGATGCATGATTTAGTTGCAGTTTCTTTACAAGACAAACACATTGACTTTACAGCCAATGCCATAGTTCAGACCTGGACTCCCAATTGCTATCTGTGAATGACCGAGTATTATTAGTACTTCAATTTTTTTTCCCCCTTCTAATCTATAGTCTTTGAACCCAAATTCATGGCTATCCTGAAGATTATACAAATCATAACCATACTTAGATCATTGGGAGATACATGTATAACCATTTCATCAAAAAGCTCAACATACAGATGCTTGGCACAGAAATTTGAATATTTTAACAATGTGAACATCCTCTTCAAAGCAAAATTGCAAAAAGATTGAAACTTTTGGCTAACCCATTACAGGAAAAGAGGCAGAAAGTAAGAGTGATAGCAAAATCTTTAGTTAGAAGAAGAATGCAACGCATTTTGGACAAAATTCAATACCTTTATTTCACTAGAGAAACGGGTTTTCAACAGAATTGAAAACACTCACACACACACACACACACACACAATCATAAAGAGATAGATAGATTGAGAGAGAGAGAGAGAGAGAGAGAGAGAGGAAGGGAGTGACCTTGAAGAAGAGATGATGCTCTTTCATGGGACGTACAAGGGCAAATGCAGAGACCAATGTGAAAGAGCCAAAAAGGGCGCCAGATTTGGAAGGGATAGCTAAGACTTGGATAAGACAACGTGTGGAAGTTAGCCTTGCAACGTATTCCTCTCCTTTCTACCAGTTTTAGGCAATAGTTAGCTTAGTTAGATGTAGATAGAGGAGGAGACTGCAGGTCCGAAGACACCAGAAGAGTCCGAGATAAGTAACATACATTTTGTGAGATTTTGGAGGGATGTGAGGATGAAAATTCCAACATTTCCTTAAAAAATACAAAACATGCTCCTTTTGCCATCTCGAGTTCTTATTTCTGCTTGCTTTTTGGAAAAGATTATGTGGACAGGTTCCAGAAGTAATCTACACATTTTATTATTAAATATTTGAAAATTTAATATGAATTTACGTTTAAAAGTAGTTTAAGGATGCAAAGATCCTTTATTTATTTATTTGACCTAAAACAGCTTTTTATTGTTTTCCCATGTTATGCCTATATATTTTTCGCATTTTACTTGTAAATTTAAGAGATTTTGAGCCCCTGATAGAACTGTTTAGACTTAGATGGACTCTTTGTTTAGAAGTTTATTATTTTTCATACATTCCAATTTCAGTTCTGTTGATTTCATGTGAATTATTATCAATGATGGTATGTTTCTCAAATATTTAATTCTTTTTTGTTTTTATTTTTAGATTATTTTTAATTTATTTTTTCAATGGGATTTTTAAATTAAATATTTAAGAATAGTTAAATACATTATTTTTTATTTATTAACTCTAGGTTTTAAAAAAAAAAAAATGTTGAGTCTAGTGTCCGGAAAAGTCTACACTTTTCCTTATTATTAATTCGCAAGAGAAACTTGTTTGAATGCGAAGACATTATATGTCTGGAGAATTAAGTTCATGCCATGCCTAAAACTCCTATAATTTATGGTTTTCACGTAGTTTCAAGTACTATCAAACCCTTTGGTCACCTTTTATAGTTTCACATAAATTTAAAAAAATGTCTGTAGCTATGCGTGACTTTCACGTTTTAAATATTAATATATATATATATATATATATATATCAAATATGCTCTTTTTTATTTTATTTTTAAAACTATTTTTACAACTTGAATATTTGATTTCCTTACCCCAAGATTCACCCCTTTTTCACACATAGTTCTAAACAAAAATTATATATATTTTTTGCTCTTTTACAAAGTTATTTTCATGCGTTAGACCCCTGAATTTCATCATGTCTTAATGGAATTAACCAATAAAATGAATGAATGATGACATTTAGTCCAATTAATTTTTTAATTTTTCGCTATCTCTTTCCTTTGGGCTCAATTGGAGGTCATGGTTAACTATGCAATATATAATATAACTTTTCTTTTATTATTCATTTGAAAATACATTAGTCTGTGAGTTATACAAAATAACATGACTAATGCACTAACTTATATGATTCATTGCTAAAAAAAAACAAAAAAACAAAAAAAATATATATTTTTATTAAATTCTATAATAGAAATACTAAATCCAAAAATTAGACTAATTTTAGTGGTACCTACTAATTAATATACCCTCTTTGAACTTGCATATGAATCATATAAGTGATAATTATCGAGCTCTATAAGCCACATTCTTCATGTTAGCAATTGAAGTCATATTGTTTGTGAACACTAATAATTATATATTTTTAATCTAATACGATGCCCTTTATACAAAAAACTTTATCTTTCTCAACTTCTCATTACATAAACGAAGGACAACGTTTCTCTCCACGTTTGAAACAGCTATCGTTGGACTTACCCGACATGTCGTTTTGTTGCCGCTACTTCGTTTTACTAGCATCGATCCTAGCTCGTGCCGAAGAGAATATAGCCACCAAGCTGTGAGGAATTATGGTTATTTTCTGAACTTGCACTTGGAATAGAGTTCAACGTTAAGATAAAAGGGTGGAGTTTTTCATGTCAGAATTTGGCTGGCCATAATTGTTTATTTGGATATTGAAGTTGATTGACAGGGTTTACGTACTAAATGCTAGGCTGCACCCCTCCTCCAATGCAGAGGCCTAATAATTATTTGTGGTATTTGGTCTCGTGGGTTTAACTTTACAGTAGGATTTTTCACGTAAACCAGGTGTGTTTTGTTGTTGTTTATTTAATATTTTGTTGTTTTATATTATCTATCTGATTGCACAAAGATGAGCAGAAGCTTTTTGTCGATTCTTTGGCATTATCACACGGTTCAATATGACAATATCCAAAAAGCATAGAGCCAAAAACACTTGGGAATGGCGATAACTCTCTCGAATTCTCACAAAATGTTGGATTTTTTTATTTATATATATATATATATATATATATATATATATATATATATATATATATGAAGAAATTAATCCAAAAGTATTGAGTTTGATAGAGTATTATCTCATAATGCACATTTGCAGGCATTTGGATTACTGCTATGTCTACTTCAGAACATTTTGAGCATAGGTTATTGAAGTCGAATGGAAGTTTGATACCATTTAAGGGAAGACAGAAAACAGAAGCATAAGGCATGTCAATTATGATAACTTATTACAAGTGAAGCTAAATTCTCAAAAATTTTTGAAGATGGCTTTGAGTTTGCTACTCATACCTTTAAACCAACAAATGTCATAAGTCCACTAAAAATCTTATGTGATAGAAATTATTGAAATATAAATGGTAAATGCTACAAATGTCATCAGTAATATTAATAATTATCTTTTACAAAATTGGGTTTTTTTTTTTTTTTTTCTTTTCTCTCTTCAAGCTCTCTATGAATCATTGTGCTTTATTATGATGTGCCTCGTTTGTCACATTGTCATTCCTATTTTATTGTTAGCCAACTCACATTTTTATAATCAGTTAAGTAATCAACAATCCAACTATACTAATTAATTCTATATTTCTCATTAATCATGAAATTCTTTTAACTCTTTTCTTTTCATATGAACATGGATAAATGACACAGAAAGATAGAATAATTATTAATTTTTTAATATCAATTAAATAATTTATGTTTATTAAAATTTTATGTATGAACATGAAAATATATAAAGTACATGATTAAAGAATTTTACATAAAAAAAAAAGAATAAGTAATTTACAAGAAAAAAATTATATATTTTATATTTTAAAATTTTATATTAAAATATAATATCAAACTCATAAATCTATTATTTATTAATAAAATCTTATTGCTTCAAATTTGTTTTTTTTCTTTTCCTTGTACAAAATTACCTTGATGGTCTGCAACACCAGCGATTTGACAATGAATTACCATATCGTACAAAAATCAAGATACCAACGCAGCCTTCCTATCTTTCTCTTTCGTGCATATTACCAAAAGAAAAGGACAATGATCCCTTTCAAAAATCAAAATAAATTTATAAAAAAAAAAAGGAAAAACCTTCATAATTATCTCTCTTTGTAAATTTCAATATTCTTCGATTCCCAGTGAGCAGCGATGTGATAGATGAAAATCTGATTGGATCATAATAGTATTATGTTTAGCAATTGTACGCTGTGATACTCTCCAAGACAACACCTGACATCACTAGAACGAGGAACTTCAATGTATAACTATAAAGCATTGTTATTTTGTTTTACACTTATTATTATTATTATTATTATTATTATTATTATTATTATTATTATTATTATTATTATTATTATTATTATTATTATTATTATTATTATTATTATTATTATTATTATTATTATTATTATTATTATTATTATTATTATTATTATTATTATTATTATTATTATTATTATTATTATTATTATTATTATTATTATTATTATTATTATTATTATTATTATTATTATTATTATTATTATTATTATTATTATTATTATTATTATTATTATTATTATTATTATTATTATTATTATTATTATTATTATTATTATTATTATTATTATTATTATTATTATTATTATTATTATTATTATTATTATTATTATTATTATTATTATTATTATTATTATTATAATTATTATTATTATTATTATTATTATTATTATTATTATTATTATTATTATTATTATTATTTATTATTATTATTATATATTATTATTATTATTATTATTATTATTATTATTATTATTATTATTATTATTATTATTATTATTATTATTATTATTATTATTATTATTATTATTATTATTATTATTATTATTATTATATTATATTATTATTATTATTATTATTATTATTTTTTTTATTTATTATTTATTAATTAGTTTATATTATTATTATTATTATTATTATTATTATTATTTTCTCTTTTTGAAATAGGTATTAAGAATAAAATTGTGCATATCTGAAATTCCTACCAACCCCACGTTGTAGAAATCTGTAGAGTGGGAATGCACACTTTTAGTGGACGATCAAGTTATTGATATGCCATTTTTTTCTCATCTGACATGACAAATAGATGGCCATTACTGCACCATGTTAAAGTTCATTTCTCTAGTCTGATTCACACAACGACTAACGGATTTCAATTAATCTTGATTCGGTGAAAAAAAGAGAGTATATGTTGCGGTAGTTGCAAGGTAAGGATTAACGCTTGCTGTAACCAGCAACATGGCAAACAAGAATGTCCAAAGCCAATTCTAAATCAAGCGATGTTTGCAAAGGAAATATTCGGCTATAAGTATATGGATGCACTCTGGCCTCAGAAAAATTTCAGCTGTTTGGTTTTCACAGACAGAATCAGTAAACTTTCTTGTCTGCTGGCATCGGCTTTGTAGGCAAGTTAGCAACTTGTTTGCATAAGGTTTGGACATGATCAAAACTGGATTCGTTTGGCTTCAGATCCCCTTCTTCTGCATCCTAGTCTGCGCCATCCATGCCTCTTCAGAATACTTGCCCTCCCCAGATGACTCATCGGGTATATTTATTATTCCTGTTAAGGGTTTTCCCAATGCAAGATGTTCCTATACAATGGAGTCTGGGGGAGAGTCAGATGCACGAAGCCTTATCCTTGTTTCTCACAAAGAAACTGTTTCCACGATTCAAATTATTCCTGTTATGTTCTAATATTCAGCTAGTTTGCAGTTTCAGCAAATAACTTTGTTCCCAGCATCATATTAGTTGATGTAACATTCAGTTTTATAACATAATTGCCTAATGTGAAAGTCCTGATGCTTAGTGTAACTTGGAAGAATATGTGCACGAAAAGGATTGTGTGCTTTTTATCATTAGAATCTGCCATGCTTGCAGGCAATTGTGCGTTGAATTTCCAGGAATTTCCTTACCAGCCAACCGGTGAGTGCATAGGCCACCAAAAGAAAGTTAAGTACTTGGGAAGCATTGGCACTACTCTTTGTTGTCGCAATGTCCTCAATGTACTGACCAAAAACCTTGCGTGGCACGCCAACAACCACTCTAATGGTGATCTCTTCATTTCACAAGATGAATGGAAAAGCTGCAGCGGTAACTTCATCAGACAAAATGCTGTGTCACCACATAAATGTGGCTTTGATTACCTTTACAAGGAGCGCCACGCATGCTCGGGTTTTTCTTTGTCATCAATTCAGCTGAAGCTACCATATATAAATGCATTGCACTCGTGTTCAGATTTTAAATTTTCATTTGACGATGCATGCACTAAGTGTACTGGTGCAATTATGCAAATAAGGGATTATCAGTTATCACAGTTGGGTGTACCAAAAGGTGATGCTGCTGGAACAGAAATATGTACAATAGCAGCTGTTATCTCTGTGGTAGCTGGAAAGTTGGATGACCTATCTCTGATTGATGACTTCTATAGTTGTCTGTCCACTTTGGAAGATTTTGGTAAGAGCTATGTTAATTTACCAGCCCTTTCATTTCTCAATCATTAGCAATTAAATAATACTGAACCAATTATTCATGGCTTTCACTGCAACTGCTGACTTTCCTTCTGTGTTCGTCTTCCTGATATTGATTTCTTTGCTATTGAACAGACACGGGTTATATAAAGCTCAAACTCAAACGTAAGTTGTTATATTTTCTGTACTCACTTATCATGATCGCTAGTTTGCTTGATTGTGCGTTGTCCATTTGTCCTAGCTTACTTTGCATCCTAAGGCACCTGTGACTTGATACATAGCGTTTTCAAAGAAATGAGTTGGATTTTGCAGGATCAATGATGAATATGCTGCTTGCAATCCTAATAGCGATCATTGTGTTGATGTTGGTCCTTTTTCTTATACAATATGTGACTAAGAGCAAGAGGAAGGCCAAGCTTCCGAGGCCTACTGCTCAATCCAAGGAGAATAGCTCCTGGTCCGGCCTCTACAGGTTCTCCAAGGCTGAGATTCAGAATGCCATTAGATATGGCAAAGATAGATGCTTAGGAGAAGGGAGTGCAGGCCAAGTTTACAGAGGTGTATTGCCCAGTGGACAAATTGTGGCCATCAAACACATACACAAGCACAACGCAGGTGATTCTTTCCAACGGGAAGTTGAAGGTCTTTCGAGAGTGAGACATACAAACCTTGTTTGTCTTTTTGGCTGCTGCATTGCAGGTGGAGACCGCTATCTGGTCTATGAATATTGTTCTGCTGGCAACTTATCCCATCATCTCCTAAGTAATCCTCAGAACTTTTACCATGTTATTCGATGATACCAGCTTTTCCTCATCTTCAATATTGACATGTGCTTGTAATACCTACATGTAGGAAAAGACAGTGTCTTGACATGGGAAAAAAGAGTTCAGATACTAAGGGGCTGTGCTCATGGACTCCGATACCTCCACCATTATATAGATGGCTGCATTGTTCACAGAGATATCAAGGTAATAAACAGCCCTTGCTATCTAGTCCGGTCTTCGTATTTACCCAGAAGGATACAAGGCATCAGGTTGACAAGGAATACCCCATTATTCTTGTTAACATTTCCTGTTTAGCTGCTTAATGACACTCTTTGGTTGCCACATAGCTTACAAACATCCTCTTGACCGAGAATCTGGAGCCAAAGCTTTCTGATTTTGGGTTGGCAAGGATGCTGGGCATGGAAGAGAGCAAAGCATTTACCGATGTTAGAGGAACCATAGGATATATGGATCCTGAATACATGAGCAATGCAAAGCTGACCAGTGCCAGTGACATTTATAGTTTTGGTATTGTTATTCTTCAACTCTTATCAGGGAAAAAGGCCATCGATCTTGATCTTGACGCCAGAGATCAGCTCACCAGAAGGGTATTATTATCTGTGACTATAACTCTAGCACTTAGTGAGAAAGAAAAAGAGTAATCATTCTATTACCAATCTTTTGCAGGCAAAAGCCGTGATTAGTGGAGAACGTCCGCTATCTGATTTTCAAGATCCAAGGCTAGAAGGAACAGTCAACCAGGCAGATTATGAAGCCATCTTGCAAATTGCTGTCCTTTGTGTGGCAAAGTCAAGCAAAGGCCGTCCAACAGTTGATGTCGTATATGAAGAGTTGGAGAAGGCTTGGAAGAACACATTTGCTTATACGGTTTGGCTTGGTTACTCACTACTCATTGGCATCATACATAAAATATTGCATACATTCGAACTTTGTTTGAGATATTCCCAGATTCTTGACAGTTTCTTAATGTTTATTTGGGTGCAGAAAGAAAGGCGTGAAAGGCCTTCATCATCAACAGAATCATCTGTATCTTTGGGTGTGATTCCAGTCTAAACAATTAGGAAGGAGCTGGAGTTGAAATGGTGTGCCTTCTTATATATGTGAACTATAGAAAGGTGGCCTTTGTTATGCAATAAAGATAAGATTAAAACAACTGTTGGGACCTTACCTTGTAGAGTTCTTGTGAGTTGAATGAAACTGGGATCAGAAGGAGTGAAGGTCCAACACTTGATCTGAAAGAAGAAAGTTGTTGCCCTGGAGCATTGAATAGAGTTCATTTTGTAGCTTACATTGAAATGCAGACATTCATCATTGAATTTTGAAATATTAGACCATATTATCATTCTCTTCCCAAAAAAAAAAACACACACTTTCCCTTACTCAAGACATTTTGATAAATTATGATGTCACATCCAGAGAAAATAATAATAATGGTCAGGGACTAGAATTTGAAAAATAAAGATATTGGACTGGCTGTCCTAGAAGAGAGTAGGGACATCCAGAGGCATGACATAAAATTGGACGATCCACAGTTTAACGTAAAACTCTCTAAAAGCCTATGAGATAATATTTATAGTCAGCCTATCCACAGAATCTGCACAAAAATCTCAAAACTTTTACCATCGCATAAACCATTTTGTTTTTCTGGGTCATGAGAGGCTCGAATGAGCCATGACCTGCATTACATAGGATAGCTCTCCACAGAAACCTCTACATGCTTGTTTATCTGAAATTAACATGCTCCCCCTCCCCAGGCACAGAAGCAGGCCGAGTAAAATTTCCAAGAACAACCACTTAACATATCAAAGATTACACAAATTCAAGCATATCAACAGCATCCAATACAGGATAGCAGCCTAGTTTGACACTGGCCTCTCACTCCCCCCTCCCCCCCCCCCAAACCAATTCACAGATGTTCCTGGATCAGGATCTGCCATGCAAAATACAGTGCAGCAAAGAAAAAAAGATATGAATGCTGATAAAGAAGAAAGAACAAAATTTGTCGCCAGAAAGTGTTTCCCTCCAAAGCTTATTGATAATTAAGTTTGAAAAATATTCACAACAGTGAATAAAACAAACATGGACTGGGCATTTACAACATCCGTGAACAACTGACAATTTGAGCAGAAGCTCTTGCCTTGCTATAGGTACACTGCCAATAGCTCAAAACTGGAAGAAATTTGAACTTTCTACATTTCCACCCTATCAATCCCATCATCCAGCTCATTTTCCGGGCAGAATCCTCCTCGGGAAATAAGATTTAAGAAGCTTTTAGTGGCTTGGCCAACAGCATGGGAAGTCTTTTTTGCAGCCCCAGCAACAACAGGTTGCAAAGAGATGGTAGGCAGGTTGGCCCTCTCTTCAATCATTGCTACATCAAACAAAGCAGCCATTAAAAATGTGCAGAGAAGGAAACAATTTTGGCAATCACAGTGGGAAAAGATAATAAAAAGCACAACTTACAGATAGTATGTTGGTGAGCAACTGAACCAATCCGTCGAATTCCAGCTTCTGCTGCCTGAACAGCTTGAGCTGATTTGTTGACTCCATCGGCTATCTCTTGGCTGAGCAAGAATTGAAATCAAATCGATTATTTTATTCAATAAATGCAAACAATTAATGGTTAGTAGATTTTCACAAACATGCAACCAAATCATAATTTTCTGGTTATAGGAGTGGTTTTTCATAACCAATCAGGATTAGCTCAGTTGGCTACAAGAGCAAAGCTATTGAGAGGAGGTTTGGAGTTTAAACCCACCTCACTCAAATTTGTACAAAATGAGGCCTTTAATTCAGCTAAACCAAAAAGGGAAAAAAAAAATAAAAGAGTGGTTTTCCTGGAATAACATGTAATGACTGCATGCGGCTATTATCATAAGGAACAGGACAGTAACATACGACAAGCATTATTCTTTTACTTCTGTAGTAGCAAAGGTTGATTTTATTTTCCAGTTTGAATGAATCCATAACTAGCCAAACAGAACACCTAAGCTTCATTTCAAAAGGATCTTCCTAATTATTTCTTTTTCCTTCCTGACCGTGACAATTTCAGTTTCAAACTCCATCCTTTGACTGGTTAATCAAATAGTCTTTTGTGAATAAAGCACAAAGTTTCATGAGGCAATAGAAAACATGAGTGTTAAACAGTCACCTCAAATCACTTAATTCCAGGGTAAGATCACTGATCTCCATGCCTGAAAGCCTGATTGCAGCCATTGTGCTTGGAAGTTCTTCACAAGCTGCATCTGCCAGCTTTGATAGAGATGTTGCAGCTCTCCCCATTGACTGCCAAACAGGCAGAAAATTTAAAAAATAAATAAATAAATAAGAAGCTGCATTTGCAAACCCATATAATTTGCATCGCAAAACAACATAAGATGCTAGCATACAAATTCTATCATGCATGTAGCCATTAAATGGCAAAAAATACATGAAGCTGCAACAAGGTTTACCAGATAAATTTGCAGTAAATGCCAAACTAAACTCAAGTGTAATGTCAGCTAAACTGTTAGTGCATATGACTTACATATAGTGTTGGGATGGCAGCAACAACAAAGCTTGTAAACGCTATAGAAGTCTGCGTACAAACACAATTAGCAAAACTAGTTGCCAACATATCCATAAGCAAAAAAGAGTCATAACAAATCTCTGAGGAAAAAATCATTCTTCAACATCAAAGTCCACTTGAAAAGTGTGCACAATGTCAACCAGATAAGCGAACATTCTAACAGGCAAACTAAATTCCCAAAATAAGAATAAACCAATTCGTACATCTGATTGATAGGTAAATTTTAAATGACATCATACAAACATAAGGTCCAGTTAAGTAATGCACACATCCTTGGCTCTCTCCTGGTAATTATGGCATGCAATTAATGCATCACAAGAGGAAGAAGTATAAATACCGGAATGATAAAATGCCTACCAAGATCACCATTTCAAACATACCATAATGACCTATGTAATACGGCACAACTAATAAGTGGCCTATTTTCTGATAAGAGTGCACACATAAATGTTACCCAGCATAGAACTCAAAGCAAATAACCTCCAAATAGGAAGAAAACACCCAAAAGTTATCTAGTGCAGGGAAATATTACAATCAAATTCTTCCAACTCAACTAAAACCTAGATTTGTACCCAAACATGAAGATTAGCGAGTCAACAAGACTATGAAGGTTAAAATGTGAATAGGAATAGGACTATATAAAATGGAATGATAATTACCCCAGAATTCAAAGCTTATAGGCATTCAATCAGAAACGTGCTTGTTAAGCCAAAACTCAAACATCCAATGCCCAGAAAATTGAGTAGAAAAGGGAATACTCGTAGGGATATCAGCAAAATAGTTCGAGTGAAAATTTTATTATCCGAAGCATTACTCTTGAAGAATGTATTTGTGCCAAAATGAAGCATATGAGATATAGGTATTCCAACAATCTATTAAAGAACGTTTTTGTGTTAAAATGACACATATGGGATATGGATATATTCCTTGGAAACAGAATATATACCATAAAACGTTCACACAAACGAATGAGACCCACTAGCATTCAGAGCAATTTAGACCCTCCTAAATAACACCGCTCATCAAAATGCATTACCTTTCGGTCAACCATTACCCTTGGGCCAGTAATCAAACTGAAATCCTCCTTTCCCCGCGCATATTAACATCGAAAATCAATCCATTCACAGCACATCAAAACCAAAAACATACCGTGCAAGCGATGAAAGTCAAGAGCAAGAAGGCTTGATCACTTAAACTAAGCTTAGTCCATGACTGAAAATACGAGGGAACAACTGGGTTTCCCACTTGTACGGTCAAGTTCCTCTCTGGCTCCTCTCCACCAATCCCCTCGCCCACCTGAAGGTTGGAACTTGATGATATTTCAGCGATTGGTTTGGATTCCTCGATGGGTCTTGAACAACAGATTGGAACAATAAGAGAGGATCTTGATGATTGGCGGGACAGTGAGAATGAAAGATTCGAACTTGAACTTGTGGGTCTGGAAAGGAATGGAATTCGGTTGTTTCTTGGAGTCGTGGCACTGAAATTGCCCAAAGAATCGGCTGTTAGCAGATTGGATTTCATTTTCTTGGATGGAATTTAAGACAGTAATGTGTAGTTTTCAGGCTTTAGACAGAGAGAAACTGAACAAGGAGTTCTGTCTTCCTCATTTTTCTCTTTCTTTTCTCGGCCTTTCTTTTTTTTAAAAATAAATAAATAAAATTTAATTGCCTCTTTTATTTTTGTTTTCCCTTTTTTTTACATCAACAACTCCAGTATTGGAATGGAAAGATCAATTCAAAGACTTATGTTTTCACTCTGATCAATAGGAGGCTGTTTCATCTTGTGGGTCCTACTTAAAACCCCAACAAAATAAACGGTTTTATGCATTATACTGCTCTTCATTTTTATTTTTTGGCCAAAAATTTAAAATGTACTGCTCGGTTACACATAGTACTACATTTTTTCATCAAATATATATATATATATATATATATATATATAGTCAGTCTTAGAGAATGAAATATATATACATTTTTAAAGAGAAATCAGTATGTATAATAAAGGAGAAAGAATTTGTAACAACCAGACAAATTATACCCAAAAAAGAAAAGAAAAGAAAAGTCATCAATGTATTTTATTTTATTTTTTAATATTTGTTGTATACTCAGTTATTTTGATTGCACATTTTATATATATATATATTACCAAAACTTTAAATTTGTTTTAAGAAAAGTATTTAATACCACCCTTTATCCATTTTACTGTTGGGTGGCAGCAATCAAGATATGCCGGAATGTGAGGTGGCAGCAATCAAGATATGCCGGAATGTGGGGTGGCAGCAGTAATGGCAGGGACAAAGGCAATAGGCTGGCTATCTTCTACTTACCTCCATTTTTGGTACATAGCGGTGGCATATAATTTGCCATGGCAGATAACTATGTAGTTAGGAGTGGCAGAGGTGATGGATTTAATGGGCATGACTACTTTTATGGTTTATTGAGGCCTGTGACAGTCACATGTATTAAATTTGGTAGTGACAAATTTAAATTTTTTAAATGGCTTTTTCTATAAAATAAAATTACATACAAATTAAAAAAAAATCTTTTTTATACTTAAATTTTGAATTATTTATTTAATAGATATCTTTAATACAATTTATTGTTTAAATTTTTTAATTATATTATATTAAAATATTTAAGAATAGTATTATTTTTTTTTATCAAGAATTCAATTAAAAGGTGATTCAATTAATAAAAATAATTTAAATTATATAATTATAACCTTAAATTTAATTTAAATATCAATAAATATGTATAATTTAGATTATATAATTGTATAAATATATTTAATAGATATAAATTTTTTATTTAAAATATATATAATTATAATAAAAATAAAAAATAAAAAATTAATTATTAATTTGAATCAAATTATTTAAATACATTAAGTTTCAAAATTTAAATGACGTATAAATTTATTGAAAAGTATAACATTTATGCCTATACTGCTACCGGCGGCTTTAGGTAGTCAGCCCCCACATTCTCCAAATCAGAACACCAGTCATGGACCCCCCCCCCCCCCTTAATGTAAAAAAGGCCGACATCAATGGGTCTCTCCTAGGCTCAATCTACTAGGACCTCTGTTCTTGAGCCCTACACGTCTTCGCCAGCCTATAACCTGACCGAGTTAGACCCAACATTGTTTTATCTTTCTTTGGTTTTGGTTTTGGTTCTGTAAATTATACAACCCCAAATCCAGAACCCATCAATTTCATGTTATTCAATCCATGAAAACCTTTTTGGTATTTTCGTTGAACATTAAAGATAGTCAATTAATCGCGGATGAGTGGCCTTTAAGCTTATGGCCTGATGGTGTTGTCGACCACATTCTTGTATATGGGAGACTTTCCCATAAACTGATCTAATAATTCTGAGATGCCACTTTTTTACCAGCTAAAGTTGGACAACACAATTGATAAGTTTCATAAATAAATAAAAATAATAATAATAGTAAAAAATCCCACATTGATTAAATTCTCATAGGATACAAGGCTTGTGAGAGGTAGGAGGAAATAATTTTAGGTAAGCTTAGAGATGCACATTTCACAGTGTGTCATCTTGATACCACTTATTATTGACTGCCCACCTCTTAAAGCAACTCTCTACATAGTTTCATTCCAAAGATCCATGTCCAAGATCAAGTCATCCAAGTCCCATTTGGTGATGCTACTCTCCACATCACATGCCAGCTTCACTTCTTCAAATTGAAAATCCATGCCCAAGTCAGCAACAAAGCCATGTTCCTCTTCTATCCCCAGATAGCCATAGTCATCCTCTTTTAGTAGGACCTCATGGCCAGCCTTTCCATCTTCATCCGCTTGCTGCGGCAATGTTGGTGTTGATGGTGTCCTGTTGTCTTCTTTTGGTGGCTCCTGCTGGTAATTTGGACCCTCTGGCCCGCTGGGAATTGTCATCAATGGACTCGTTGCCAAGTTCCTTGGCTGGGCTCTAATGAATTCTGCATTACTGTTTCTGGCCACTTGCTTCTCCTGGTTATTGGCTTCTTGGGAAGTGAGTCTTTTGCTTAAGTGGCAGTTCCAGTAGTTCTTCACGTCATTAGCTGTTCTCCCTGGAAGTCTGCCGGCGATTAATGACCACCTGAGATTGAAATCACCCTTTTTTTTTTTTTTTTTAACGAAACTTAACTACTTGGGAATTGGGAAAAATAAATTAAGATGCAAAATCCATACAATACAACTCATTGTCCACTGGCACTGTCAAGTGGGTGTGTTCTAAAATTTGGTTGGCATCATGTTCAAAATAGAAAAGCATGCGAATCAGACTTTAATGAAAAGTGATATTGAGAATCGTCTCAGAATATGTGCAAATGTGTCTGGTTCTTAGTATCGTAATCCCAAACATTAAAAAAAAAAAAAAAAGGATAGAAATATGCCCTATTAGTATCAGTGTTGTTAACAAGAGTTAACGTCTGTAGAAGTTGTACAGGGAGCTAGATCAGGACCTTAATTTGTCCTGTCCGTATAGGCTCCACAGTTCCATAACTCCATGCTTAACGTGTAAGGAACGGCCGGCCATGAGGTCAAAAGAACGTAAGATTAATTAAGCTCCACGTTATAGCACATGGAATTAATTAGATATTCGTTCATGTCCCAAGAAGAAACCACCCCCAATTAATCAAGGGCAAAATGAGCAACTTAGAAAGTGAAGGTTGTTCGTCAACTTTTTTTTTTTTTTTTTTGACCTTTTTTAATCTACATGTGACCAAAGAAAACACAAAGAAAAAAAAAAAAAAAAAACTCTTCCTTTGAGTTCTTAGTTTTCATTATGCGTGATTTCTGCATAATAGTGTGCTAATGTGAAAATTAAAAGGAGTGACCAAATTCAGATGATTTGCGAAAGAAGAGGGAGAGAACGAAATAAGTTGACTTTAAAATATTTAGTTAAAAAAAATGATTTAGAAGAATTAAATATCATCCCAAAATTAGTTTATAATACACTGGAATAGTGAAAAAAAAGAAGATTTATGTGGTCAAATCGAAATTAAAATTGTTGTTGTAGTGTGTGTTAATGCAAAATGACAAAGATGAATGTTCATTCATGAAAAGCAGGAGAAAAGTAGAAAGCAGCTAGGTAGCCTCAAGCAAAGTCCAGGAGGGATAAATGAGTACAATTCAATGCAAAATATAGTATCAAGAGAACCTGCCTGTTGCCCAGGAGCCTGTGAAGCTTGATAATGAGATCAACTTCCTCTTTCTCAAAATTCCCTCTCTTGATATTGGGTCGAAGGTAGTTTAGCCATCTCAGCCTGCAGCTCTTGCGGCACCTGTTTAGACCTTTGACATTATGCAAAGCCCCCAAAATCCAAGGACCAAAACATGAAGGTTAGTTAATTGTTTCTGTCCATAACCGTTCGATCACATATTATTAACTCTTTTAACAGTTTTAATTTTGATTCTCGCACAACTTGTCTGAGAACATAACAACCTTTAGCTTCTTCGACCTCAATAAATGCCAATAATATGATGTATAAACCTGTGATCAAGTGTCTAAGGGTTTTGTTGATGAACATGACTACCTTATAAACATAAGCAAAAAGAAAGTGATATTATTGTTTGCGATTGCTTGCTGGCGTACATTTATGTTGTAATATGAAGAGAGAGAGAGAGAGAGAGAGAGAGAGAGAGAGAGAGAGAGAACTAAAAATCTGACCTAACTCCTCAGTGAAATGATTGCAGAAGAGAAAGTATAGCTATATGTGAAAGAAGAAGATCCATAGATATACACCTAGTTGTTGCGGCTATTTAATTTGAAACAATTGGCAATCGATCTGGGTTGAACTCATATGCAAATTATAGAAAGTCAACTTCATTAAAATTGGAAATTTCGTCTTCACACATGCAATCAAACAGAAGGGAAAAAAAAAATTTACAAGATTAATACAAACGAATTTGTGTCATAACTCAAGTGATCTATCATCCTCTCCTTCAAAAAGATCCTGATCGACCCAAAAGTTTTAAACTTTGATCAGATCAAATTGCATGAAGATCGAAGGCATAACATAAAAATTAAAATACCCATCAACTTCTACTTTGAGTTGGTGGTATGAGAAAAGTAACAAGTAGGAAGTAACTCTTACCAGCCAACAAGGGCACACGATGCCACTTCCCTTCTCCAAACTGTTCTATGCATTTCTTGAGCAAGTGATCTTCCTCTTCAGTCCATGCGACACCACCCATATTCCCTAAATCAAACTCTTAGAATACAATTTTCTTCTTCTTATTCTTCTTTCTCTCTTGGGTTTTCCCAAACTCCCCCTTCTATCATTTAGTGTCCTGCTCCAGGATCTATATAGCAACTTGTTATTGTACTTGTTTTTTTCTTTTCTTTATTTTTTTTTTCCACCCGCCGGGCTCTATCTTCACGCCAATACCATAATTACGTGCATGAAATCTATAGTCAATGGTCCCCCTAACTTCCCAATGTTGTCTGTCTGTATCCGTTTTTATGGGGAGACATCATGAGTATACTATACTCATGTGGTCCAATATTTGTGAATTCCTTGGGTGTAAAACAAAATTATTGGTGTTTAGTAGCATGTACTCGGTATAAATGTTAGGATGAAAATAATAATCTGGTGGTAAGTAAGCTTATTTGACAATAAGAATACATTGATTACTATTCTAGCAATTGATAATGGATTATCAAAGAATGGCTTATGCTGGGAGCACGAAATTGATTAAAATATTTCAAACTCAAAAACTTTAGTCTGCATTCGATAAGAAGTACATCGTAAGGATAAAAAAAAAAAAAAAAAAGAATTTAACGTAGGATAGGTACAAATTTATTTTATATATTTTCATACTATATATTTATAGTTTTTTACTGTTAACTATAATCACACATTCAAAAGTTAAAAATAAACGGCCAACAACTATTATTAACGTGTCAATTCACCATGTAACTTCACACAATTTCAATAATTTTGGTAATTTCTGTCAAGTATTGACAAAAGTGTATCATATTACTGTCTCTTATACACATCTAGATGTGTATAAGAGACAGTGTCAATTCACCATGTAACTTCACACAATTTCAATAATATTGGTAATTTCTGTCAAGTATTGACAACAGTGTATCATATTATATATATATAGTTTCGCTGACTAAATGAGTAAACTAGCCACATGACAAATTAGGTTAGCTTAGTTTCTCGTCACCCAAGAAGATCTGACAAAGATTTTTGAGCCCAGTTGCTATAAAAGTTGACCCACTAAGCGAGACAGTTCAATCAATCAAAATGTGGATCTCTTCCCCTGACGCTGATAGAGGTCCGTGATCGTCTGATCGGGGAAGCTCTTACATACAATGTACACCCTCCCACACACACAAAATCGGTAATTAATGAGCAACTGCGTCGTTTGATTGGATTGAGCAAGTCTGGGATGATCAAGGTTCAAAGATGGAGCCAGAATTTGGACAGTGACCACATACCATTGCTTCGGTTCTTGGTTCAGTAATTTAGGCAGTAGTGTTGAACAAGACTATGTCTCATTTTACATTAAAAAGTGATTGTGAGAAATGCACGTTGAACAAATGATTAACTCTAAGGATTTTAGCTATAGCTGGGAAGCAGAAAGATACGGTGCTATACTGTTGTTTTTTACTAGCAATGTAACAGAATGATTGGATCAATCATCAATATATAATTGTCTCATCATCCTTGTAGGAATTATTTAAAATTTAAGGAAAATGCTGGTTGTGCATGAACATAGCCGAGCTTTGCAATAAATATAAGAAATGCTTACTCAAATTTAACCGTATTCAATAATGAATTCTTTTTTTTATATATAAAAAAATATTAAATAAAAACTTCAATAATATAAAAAAATATTAAATAAAAACTTCAATAAATTATTTTTAATTTTGACTGGAAACTATAATAATTAATATATTAATGATATACCCTTTTTATTATTAAAAAAAAGGAAAAAGAAAAATAATTAGTTAACTGTAAAAATTATAATTCCGTTTCAAAGGTGTTTTATAACTTTGGAAACATCTAAGCATCTGAAATTTTTGTACAGAGCAACAACCTTCGCTTTCTTTACACTTGATTTGCATCCCCTCCCTTTCCCTTTTTCATTTATTTATTTATTTATTTATTTATTTATTTGTGTGGATAAGTGAAACGTTGAATTAATCTAAGATCTATTAGTTTTGTACATCGAACCTTAAGTAATTAAACTATAATGCGAAATCCAATTGACGAGTCCATGACTTCATAAGAAAACTTTGGTCACATGGTTTGACGTAGATTTCTAGCCAGTACTTTATCTACGGTATCATTCTCGATGGACTTACATAAAATAAGAGATGTTTGGACTTTGTCTACTTTGGATCTTGTGGTTATTTCATATCATAGCATCCAACAGAGGCCATGTCGGACTCCTGGCTTGCCAATACTTTAAATCTACATCTAACACATTAAAAATAAATAACCCCTTTTCAACCAAAAAATACTTTTAAACAAACAAAAATGAAAAAAAAAAAGAAAAAAAGAAAAAGCAGATAATACAACTTAAGGTATGACTCTTAATAAATTTAAAATTTTATCACTTAATCTAATAATAGAGTAATTAAATTTTTAATTTCGATAACCAATATTCAAATTTTTTACTAAGGAACAAATAAATAAATAAATATATATATATATATATATATCTTAATTAATAATTATTTATTCACGATGATCACTCCATCCTTGACTTATGGGGGCGGGGAGACCTAACTAACTAGAAGATATAACAATAAGTTATTTACAGTGACATGGGTCTTTAGGGATCCAAATAAAAGTTATACAAAATACGAAATTATTACTTTTTTTTTACTCCAAAACTATAATTATATATACATTTCCGTAAATGTAACGGTTTTGGTTATTAATTAAGACAACATGTTTGAAAGGTAACCGCTTTGGTTATATGTATCCAACTGTCTTATGTGTGTAATTAATAATTTTATGGAAAAACAAACTTAAAATATATATATAAAAAATTAAACAGAATAAAATGTGTGTGTGTGTGTGTGTGTGTGTGTGTGTGTGTAATTCAATTGATTTTTACATGTATTTCTATTTGAGTTATTCGCTTTGGATATATGTTATATTTAGTTTTAACCGATGATCGTTCAAATGATGTTCTATATATTTTTAATAAACAAGATGTAATCTTTAGTAACTAGAAAATTTCATAATATGATATCACGAAAATTCTTGCAAAGTGCTTGATACCTTATAAATTCATAAGATTAAATGCAATCTGTCTTTAAAAAAATATATGAGATCTAATAATATTATTATCTTTGTATTTATTAGATAATAATTATTATTATTATATTATATTCCTAAATATGTAACACAAAACACTAAATGTAACAAAATGCATAACTAGACAAATATGGGGTTCAAGATTTTCATAATTCTTGGAGAGTCAAATGCATGGTTATACAAATTATGCAGTGTGTACATGAAGAACTTTAAATTTTTTGGGACCAAATTATTCTTAGTAAATTTTTGGAATGGCCGAATACATGTTCGTATAAAATACTATTACAAATTTTAATAAGGTGTTTCCTTGCAGTGCCGAGTTTTAGGGACCATTCCAAGATGTTAAAATCTAAAAAAATGTTACAAAAATTTGGCTAATTTACAACAAATTCAGTGGATAAAAAATAAAATTTAAAAACAAAAACAAAAAAAACAAAAACAAAAACAACGGCCTGTTCATAGCATTGCTCATCTAACGGTCAGTGTATCGACCAATGGTAATTGATTTCCAAATTTTTATTTTTTTAAGAAAAAAAAATGTTTGATTTCAACATGTCAATGGGGGTGTAGTAGTGTACTTTACAAAATTAACAAGACATGCATATATGAGTTCGATAATTGTGCAAGAGGCAATATAGGAATAGCCACAGTACCATGAAAACTTGTAAAGAGTGCCATTTTCGTGCATGCTGAGACCCTGTAAAACCCAGTTAGCTTTCTTTCGGTGCTACTTTACGACAGCTACCAGTCACTTGTGCTCGTAAAACATAGATTGATAAAGACTGAATTGATCCCACACCCCACCCCTCAGCATCATATAATAATGTCAAACAGTCTATGTATTGCATCGCCTAGGCAGCATGCAGCCAAATTAATTACTATAAGTCTATGAGTGAGTTGTGGTAAGAGAATTGACTTTTTAACTTGTTAAGTCCATTTTTAGTTAAGATTGATTTCCATAGTCCTACGAACTTCAATTCAATTTTAAACTTACTAATTACATAATAATAATAATAATAATAATAATAATAAATTGGATTCAACTCTTTCATTTTGTGTGCATACTTTTTAAGCGATAGAATAAATTGAATCAAATTCTAGACAAAACATGATATTACTATAAGTCTTGTGTCAATTTTGTGTTCAAGTAAGTTTTAGAGTTTGATTCATCAGAGTAATGGTAGTTCCGCTGCAATTTGTTTGATATAAGTTCGTTGCCTGATCACCTGCAACATCAAATTTTTTTTTTTTTCCCTTTTCCCGTGTATATCATGTATGAACCTAATTAGCAGTCAAATGGTATATGTTATTCCAAAAACATTTTCTGATTTTTTTTTTTAAAAAAAAAACAAAGAAAAGAGTTTAATATATAATATTGTAATTTTACATACTACAATCAATCTTATTAAATAAATACAAATTTATAAAATAAATTTCATCTTGACGTAATATTATAACCATTAATTATATTCTTTATAATTATTTGATATATGATAATAATTAATTACAAAAAAATTATGTGCAATGAACTATAATAATGTCATTGTCTCGCTCGCGTCTCTTTTTTCAACAAGGTAAATACGTTGTTTTAACGAATCCCTCTGAAAAGAATCCCAAGGAGTAGGAGTCAGAACGTGGCTTATGTGTTCCCACATTTGTTTTCTCTTAGCAGAGGAAGACAATCCTTGTCCCATTGGGATTTCCTTCGGCAGAAAAAAGGCAAACATCCAAATGACAGACACATCCCTTCGTCAACTTCAACCTGCCTGTTTTCGTGCTTCAAAAAACATAAAAAAAAAAAAAAAAAAAAAGAAAGAAAAAAAGAAAAGAAAAAAGACATATGTAATGTAAGTTAGAACATCCAAAAGCACATATAAGTCTAACACCAGCTGCTAGTCAGTAGTCACCAATAGAACCGTACATTCATAGTGGAACTCCATTTGAACCCCCTTGTAAATGTAAGTTATAACCTCCCAGGTATTTGCTGAAACCTCTCTCCAATTCATTCTCATATACTCTCGTTTCAATTTCCAACTTTTCCAAAAGGGCAAAAAGAAAAAAAAAAATAAAGAAAACCCCTTAACACAACACATCAAACATAAATATATATGAAATTCCCCAAATAACAAAAATATATATGAAATCCCCCCCCCCCAAAAAAAAAAAAAAAGAGAAGCTGGAAAAAAAGAAAACAAATAAAGAATTAAAGGTAGCTATCGACTGAATCATGTCTCGTATTCAAATTAGGCTGTTTTGAGACATGGGTCATTTGTGTTGTGGAGAATTTCAGGGCCATTAATGTGCCTGTAAAAAATCATCCAAAATCAATACACACAGGCTTGGAGACTTGCCATGAATTTGATGGGCTAGTAGGTTTCAACAAGTAAATGGACTACTTCCAATCAAGTTTTCAGACCCAAATATTTTGTTCTGAAGGGATTTTGACATTTTGTTCCCACAAAAATGCATTTAATGCTTAATTGGGTCACACACACAAAAAAAAAAAAAAAAAAAAAAAAAAAGGGGATACAATAAGCCAACAATGGCCTTACCTTCCCATATGGACACGAATTGCGGCCTAGTGGGTCAAAGCTTGTATCCCTCAGTAGCAGTCAGAAGTGGGCTAGTGTTCACTAGCTCCAATTCCACACTTCTGTCCCACGGCCACCAAGGAAAAAGGAGTTAGTTAATGAATTATACAGTTCATTAGTATTAGTATTCATATCGTTTTTATATTAAAAATCTCAAGTTTAAATTTTAATCCGAGTTAATTAAAAAAAAAAAAAAAAAAAAAAAAAGAGTTGGGTTGGATAAATGTTCCGTGCCTTTAGACGGAATTCTTACAGAAGCAATGGGTCCCTTCCGTCACAAAAATTAGGGAGGAAAATACACAAGAAAACACAGTTCATAAACTTGTCACCCCATGCACAAGACATTGACGGTTCCGCTGCACAAGACACAAAAGATAGGTCTTTTGGGTGTTTGAAGTCAAAACCTGAAAAACTGGACTACCACAATTCACTCCACGAGTCAAAGGCCCCCCCATCCCCACCCACAAAGACCCAGAAATCCCCAAGACGATGGTGATGACCCTTTTGACAACCAGATTAAGAATTTAAATATTTATTTTAAATTTTAATTTCAAAAAAATAATATGAAAATTTTAAGAATTACTATTTATTTTTATTATATAATTTATAATTCAGTAAATCTTTTAAAAGATTATATATATATATAAAAGAAGATAATGGGAGGTGAAAAAATGTAGATCGTTCATGAAGAAGAGTAGAAGAATGAATGTTTTGTGGGACACATATTTGATCAAAATTAATAGTTAAATCAATGTTAATTTTTTTTCCCTTAATCAATGGAAGAGGCAACTTGAAAACTAGTTCCAAGTGAGCGTTTTTTTTTTTTTAAAAAAAAAAAACTAACACCCCTTTTAATGTACCCAACAGAAAAAGTTCCTGGCCGATGAAAAGAAATTGTGAGTTTAAAAAATAAATTGCTTGAGATTGTTGCATGTATAGAAAAAAAACGATGTTAATGAAATTCTGACTTAAACTTGAAAAATTGAAAAAGTTTAGAATTCAATTGAAAAAAAAAATTTATGTAGGTTTAGGACCAATAGCTATCTAACGATTTTGAAGATTTCTTGTATAAAAAAACAAACTGTTCATTTGAAAAGTTCAAAAAAAAAAAGAAAAAAAAAAGAAAGAGTCTTTTATGCAACTCTATTCTGAAAGGAAGAAGGAAAGAAAAAAGATATTTATTCACCAATATTGGAATTTAATTGGCTGTTTGTGTCATCCGCTTTTACTTCAATAATAAATCTATTTTCTTCAACAATTTCCAAAAGAAAACTTCAGTCTTCGAGCTCAGAGTCATGGCCAAGTCCATCCACACCACTGTTCACAACAAATGCTCCCACAGTCAAATAAACACGTTTATGTGCACATACTCACAAATATACTATTATAATAATTTATTTTTATATTTATATTTTTAATGCATAATAATCAATAGTTATGATTATAATTAAACTAAATAAATTCATTTCAAACCCTATCTATTTTTTTATATACGAAAAAAAAAATTCTTTTCAAGTCACATAAATAACTCTTGTTTAATTTGTTTAGGGAATATATTAATAGTTAAAATTTATAATTCTAATCAAAAGGTATAAAATTTACTTAAAAAAATATTTTCATTATATAATTTATAATTTAAATTACTTTCGGATGAGAGAGAAAAAAAAAATAATGACACTTGTTTTTTCTGTTTTTTACTTTCCCTGTTATCCTCACTTTTGTAGATTAGCAGTGGACTAATATCAAGCCTTTGCGGTCAAAAGGATTTACTTCTCACAGTTACATTTTATAGGAGTTTTGAAACTCTGTTTTCAACCCACTTTGGTCCCTTTCAAACATGACTCCTTAATATGATGGGTCCCATTTTATGTTTCTTCATGGCTAATGCTGGTGGGCATGAAGTTCAAACAGTTGCCACCCTATGCAAAATCTGCAAAAGTTGAAAAAAATAGTACCAAACCCCATCAGATCAGCCAAGTCCCCCGCTCTCTCTCATTCTATGTCTGTGTGGAGCATTAGTTAGTCTTGCACTACTACTACTACTGTTTGCTGCAAAGGAATCTGAAGTGTATCTTTCTTTGTAGATTCTCTGCCTGTAATTCCGTGTTAGAATTTATATTCTCAGTTTAAGGTCTCTTTTTAATCTCCATAAACCCTCTTTTTCAGAGAACAACTATTCCGGCCCCCTTTTCACTTTTTGTTTCCATTATATTGCGTGCTTGCTTGGCTTCCCCACCAGCTTGCAGCCAAAATCCACCCACAGTATGGACGTAAGTTGTCTTTGCCATTTCTCAACTTCTTTTCAAAAGCCTTAGGCTTGACTTTCCTGTGTGGAAACGGACTCTTGTTGAACTGTGATGTTGGACTCACTCAATTTCATTCCTTGCTTTTTAATGAAGGGCAGAGAAGCCAAAGTTTGAACCTTTGAAGCTTCTTTTCCCTTCTTTTACTAAGTTCACTTTGTGGGATATTCCATAGAAATTGACACTGAAAAATAATAAAAAAAACAATTATTTTCAATTTCTTTCTTGTACTTTATGGTTTTTTTTTTTTTTTTTTAACTTCTTCTTAAACAAAGTTCTTGTGTGGGGTTGTTTTCCTTAATTAGCAGTGGAAACGGAGTGGACGGATACCTGCATTTGGAGATTGGGACCGTGCAAATGAGCTACCAATCACTCAATATTTCGAGTGTGCAAGACAGGCGGGGCTATTCAGGCACAGTTCCTCAGGAGAATGTGGCCATCACTACATGAGGGCTGAACATTTGCTTACTGCTGCTGATATTGGGAAGCTTTCTGTTCACAATAATCTTCCTCCTTCAAGAAAGGTTCGTAGGTGGTTTTTTCACGCTTTCATTGATAATATTAGTTCTCTTGTTCATATTATGGCGTTGATGAGGAACATGGGAAATCGTAGAAGCTAACAGAATTGCCAATGTGAACACTGTGCAGGGCCCTTCAATGTTTTCGCTTTCTTATTAGGCTTAGTCCTGCTTTAGAAGATAATCTAATCTTGTTTCTTTTCTAGCTTAATTGGGCCATCAATGGTGGTTTTTTTTTTTTTTTTTTTTGGGGGGGGGGTGGGACTTACATAAGGATTTAGCTTTAACATTTTAGACCAAGCATAATCATAGTGACTCTAACAACGATTGTTAACTTTGGAATGTGAACACATCATGATTGGTTTTGAACGCCAGACAAGATGGAGAGAAAAAAGAGGTCCGCATGAAAAGATTGTCTCCTCAGTTGCACGTCCCGAACTCACCGTTAGTCCTCCAAAGCCTGTTGACGAGGATCTCTACAAAATTCCCCCTGAGCTTCTCCGCTCTTCCAAGCGGGTTTGCCTCTTCCTCTCCCTTCTCTCTGTGGCTTTTTGCATCCATGTGCATGTTCCTGCACTAATAATTCGATTTTGTCTTCTCTAATCTAACACTAATCAAAAATTAATAATTCACCACTTAAAACCACTCCAAACTAAATAACCAAAAATCTAAATGATTTGAAACCCCCAATAATTCAAATTTATATATTTGAAAGCAATGAACCCCAAAATCTGATGTACTGCAAATTCGAATGATTGGAGAGCTAAGATAACTGGGTGTGAGTCCAGCGGATTGTTTGCCACCTCTAGCATTTACTGCACCCAATCAGTGTCACTTGGCAGGATTCTCTTCTTTTCCACCAATTAAAACAGGGTCATGAAACGACAAACTATAGGCTTGTGGGGCCAACAATAATGAAATTATTGGGATGAACAAGGGCTATAGAATTTTTAGGCCGTCTCCTATGCGGCCTATTGTGGATTCGGTTCATTAGCATAGGACTAGCAATCTTGGGCTACGAAAGGATTATAGACTTTCAGGCTCAGTTATACTGGGCCAATATTTCACAATTCAACCTATTCGTATTACCTTCATGACCCAATCCTTTGTTGATACGTGGTTTTTTTAATTCCATCCATTTTTTTGCACAAGGGTGTGATTCAATCTGACCTCTTTTCTTTTCTTCTTGTCTTTAATCTCTCTCTCTCTCTTCTCCCCCACCCCCCCGCTTTTCTTTTTTCATGCAGAAGATGATTCCAGGACTCTTTTCATGCCTTTTAACTTCTTGTGCATCATAAATATGGACTCCAAGGGTGCTTTTGCAATGACAATACTCATGACGGGTATAAAGAAGAAGGAATAGTACTGTGTGGATGTTTTGTTCCAGGTGAGTATTTACAAATAGGCAATGCCAGCTGATAAACTAAAATGAACATTTTTTTTTTCTGGTGTATCTGATGTCGCTTATGGTACTTAAGTTTCTGTATCATGCATGGTAATCTGATTTTACCCACAAGACTCTGCCAATGACACTATGGTTTAACTTAACCATCATTTCCTTCTCAATAAGTACAATGAAGATTTTTAATTTGACTCAATTAAAAAAATTAATCAAGTTAATTTAATGTTAAATGTAAAAAATAAATAAATTAAGTGGGATCTAAATAATTTTTTTTTTTAAAAATAGTGTAATTAAAAATAATAAATTTGTTATATTAAAAAAGAAAAAGAAAAAGTGAATTAAGTGGAGCAAACACTCTTCTGTGTACCACTTCCGTTATCAAGAATTCATGTAAAGGCTTCATGCTGCGGCCCAAGAACATCTATTCAAAATGAGAATGCAGCACCTGGTGTACACTAACCCTTTATGTTCCAATTTATGCTGCAAACCAGCTGACGACACATGACAGCTTTAAGTGCAATAAAATAGGAGGTTTTGTGTCTCTTATCAAGTGGTGGTTGCCATTTTCTTGGCTATGACACCATGAAAGGCATTAATTTCCAACCGTAGTTTTCTGGTTCAGAGCTTTGAAAACCAATAAATCTCGCAAATTGGATGCTCAACCATTATGTCGGTGCAATAGGACTATGTTAATTGAAATTCAATGTTTCAAAGATTGATCGAGAGTAACTTGAAAAATATGACTACCCTTATTGCAAAAACTAATTCATTAGAAACAATATGTTTTGTCACTATTCTGCTGCATAGTGAAACTTACGACAGTGACAGAATAACCATCTATATTAGCACCGAGGTCCCCATGACAATGAGACAAGCAAAGCAAGAAAAAGGTAATAACCTCTTTTTCTATACTTTACAATTAATTGACAAGATGACTTTAACAGACATTTAAGCATTGCTAAGGACAACCAATGCTTCTGGACATTAGCTGCCGACAACAATTTCTGATTATTCTCTAAAGCAAAGAGTTGATAGAAACAGGCAAACGAGTCCCGCTTACTCCCATCCTATACACAGGAAGCAGAAATATTGCTTAATCAAAAGATTAATCTTAAAAGGGGAAAAGGCATTTGTTCTTCTTCTTGTCCACTAATGCAAGATTTACATGCATAGCAAGTTACGTTTCATTCTGTTATGCTAAATAGGGGTTCTTTAGTTGCATGTTGATCAGATAAGATGCTTTAATTTTTCAAGTTGTGGACGGCAGATGATGCAATAATGAATTGGCCCATCATTGAGCAGACATCCACACCAGTTTACTCTTTTTGCTTATGTTGTTTTTTGTCCAGTTCTGGAATCTTTATAGCACAGCACAAATTGTCAGTATTCAATAGCTAAATACTATGTTATTATCAGCTTAATAATTTTTGATTATATACTGCTGACAAATGCATATTGGTGAAAGGAGTAATTGAGAGACCCTACAATCTCTGTGACTCATCAGCCCATCTGCTAGAACCACTTTAATTCAGTAGGTCCCCTGAACCACCCTTTTCTCCCCCCCGGGCGCCAAAGTCCTGGGTTGGCAATAATGACGGACATCAAGATCAGTCCACGTAAAACAAGACATTTGAAAATTCTATGTTGGCTTTAAAGTAAAGTAGTTAAATAATGGAGGCAAGAAGAAAAGAAAGATCAAGGGTTAATAAAAAAACCATAGCCATTCAGATAAGCCAGAATGTGAAACTCACCAGCACTACATATCAACTTATTAAGAAACTGTAGGTAAATAATTCAATGTCAGTTCCTCATCTACAAAACTTGCTTGGGATTGGAATACCGTGTACAAGTTTGCGAACTTTCTCTAGATAATTGTGCTAGTGCTGGTATGCACAATGGAATGTTGAATAGATTTATTTTGTCATGTGGTATGTGCAAATGAAACAGCCTATTAATAAGCAGCCCTATTCAGAATCTTAAGTATACCTTCAGCCTTTCGCCTGGCTCTTGCCGTACCTCTGTCTGCAAGATTAGAGATAGTGTAGTGGTCAGTCTCCTCTTCCCTCATGGCCTCCCATGTAGTCTCATCGTTCAAACAGAGATTGTATAAGATTGCAGCACAATTCTCCTTGCTCCGCTCATCAGTGCTCTCTCTTATAAACCTGAGCAACCAAGGCACAGCACCTAGCTCCCGCATTTCGTCAATGGCCTTCTGATGGCCAGAAAGCATTGCCAGAATCGCCAACAACTCAGCCACAAGTACCCCATCCATTATCTTTCTCAAGATCGCACTGACTGCCCCCTCACAAACAGCCCTTCTTCTATTTTCAACAGCAAGACAAAGGTTGAATGTTGCTGTTGCAGCGTCCCTTATGGCTAATGGATGCCCTTCATCTAAAAGAAAAATCAGAGGTCTCAAAGCACCTGATTTCCCAATAAGGTTCTTAGCGGAATCAAGGTCTGATAAGGTGGAGAGAGTTGCAGCAGCATTTTTTCTTGTTTCAATGGTTCCATATTTCAATGCATCAATTAGCAGAGGAATCACCGATGGATATTTCGCAACTGGTTGCTTGTTATTGGAATGAATGGAGAGGTTAAAAAGTGTTGTAATAACATCTTCCTGAAGATCAGTGTCGGGATTGAGTCTGCCTGGAGACAATGGACTGAGCAGTAGGGAAATGGCATCGACAGACTCAGCAAAAATTGCCCGAATGGATGGCTTCATTTTAGTTAGTAGCCGAAGCTTTTTTGCAGCTGCTTTTTTATCAGAAAGAGAAGATGACATCTTTTGAAGCAGAGAATTGAAACTCTCTCTCTCGGCTTCAGTAATCGCAATGCCATCATCCTGAGCAGGCGTTGGTAACACAATTCCATGCTCCTTGCACCATTGTGAAATCATTTCTCGCACCAAGTGATTAGGAGTGAGGTTGGTATAAGAGAGAACTTGGTGGGTCTGAGGGCATGTCCGATTCCCTTCACTTAGCCATCTCTGGATGAATTTCCGGTCATAAGTCTGCAATTCAGAACATATTATGTAGAATTAATACAAGTACCACCATGAGCCTGCAAACAAAACAAAGAAAGAGAATTGGCCAGAAAGACACAAGAACACCAGCATTCTCAATAGAAACCACGACAGTAAAAACTCAGCACCGCTCAATGACATAATATTCAAAATTCTATACACTAAATTCCTGATTCTAGTTGGCAAGGTCGTAATCATGTACATAAAGTGGCAAAACAACTCAGCACTGACATCTTGTCCCAGAAAAGAAAAAACAAAGACACAATCCATCAAGGCTCTCATTGTGATCAGACTCACTAATGCTCCAAAAAGTGGATGAAGGTCAATTCCTTGGCCTGCAAGGCCACTATCTGAAAAACGGATTGTCCGGCGTTACCTCTTTAATGAGAATAACTAGGCTGAACTACTGCACTAAATTGGAACCATTTTCAGTGGTTCTCTGAAGATAATGATCAATAACCAGCAGCCGTTGTACTCCTATTTTATTCAGTCCGTATAAAGACATCAGCCAAATTCTTCACTCACTAAATCACTCAATCCGGGATTGACTTCAAATGATCAAAATTCTTGAAATAGAGACAACGAGTCCATCGGTCTCCAATTTTGTTGCTTCTTGAGTCTTTACCCCAATATCTTTATGCAAAGGACAACTGAACACAAACAAATAAACAGAAAAATGGCTAAAATTGCAGCTCTTGAAAAGTTCTGAATTATAAAGAAAAATCCCATTTTCTGGAGACACTTAAAAATCTTGCAGAATCTAGTATTAAAACAACGCAAATCCAAAGACCTCAATGAATCTTGAAGCAGAGAAGTATCAGAATTTGCAGAATCAACAAATTCTAAGTATTGCCACTGTACGGAAAAGCACTAAAAAGGGAATTGAAAAAAGAAATTTTCATATTGCAATCCTCAATACAAAACCCAAAAGGAAAATATTGCATGGATATCTGAGGTTCAAAACATTAGGCAAACCAGCCACAAACAAAAAGAATGATGAAAATAGCCAAGACCGAAAAGCCTAAAAAAAGAACTGAACGCAAAAAGGATGAGCTTTAACCTGCCCAGTAGACAAAATAACAGGATCATTCATAAGCTTTCTGGAAATGGGACACTTGAATTCTTCAGGAATAGCCATACTATCATTCACCACCTCTAAAGAAAGAGGTGGCTTCTTCAACTTCAATTCCTTCAACTCATTTAAAACCTTTGTTGCCTCCTCAACCACCTCAACACTGCAATCATCAGCATCAAGAATTGCCTGCACCATCCTCTGCAGCTCTTTCTTTAACTCCATAATTCCCTTGGCCACTGGGCACGGAACTTTCTCAAGAACCTCACTTTTGGCCATCAAACTAAAACCAAATACAGAAAGAAATACAAGAAAGAATAAAGAAATAAATAAAGATGGTAGGGAAAATGATCAACTTGGTTTTTCTGGAAACTAGAAGAAATGCTCGTGCTTTGTCTGATTCATCAGTTTCTTTGCTTTCTTCAAATCTTTGTTTGCTTCTCTTTATTCTCTCTATCTCTCTCTCTCCAACCCAACGCAGTTGAAAATTACATGACTTTTAATTATGAGAGGAAAAAGGTTGGATTCCACTTGGAGCTTTATGTAGTCCCCCCCCCCCCAAAAGGATGAAGTGGGATGGTCAGTTTGTTGGGGTTGGCAGTTGGCTATTTTTCCTTGCCAAGCAAGAAGTTGAAATGGATTCTAAGTACCTTTTCCCTTTCTGCTTTGCAATCTAAATCCCCAGGGTTACCTTATTTCGAAAAATGATAATAGCTGTAAGATTAATAGACGAGGAGGATAAATAAGAGAAGATTTGTATTATTAATTACAGTTAATTATTATAATTCTTTAATTTTTATATCTAAATTTAATTATTTAAATCTCATCCTCTTGTTCAATTTTTTTTGTACATCTTATTTATTAATTATGTGTTTATGTATCCAGACCCCACTTATACATATGAAGGGGAGTCAGGCCATCTGTATTTTGTTACCTGGGGTTCTTATCCTATTACTTGGTTCTTATCCTATTACTAAAATTTAAAATTAATTGTTGATTTAGAGTTCATAGGGTTAGATCATCATTCACTCAAAACTCAAAAAGTCAGAAACTTTGAGTTCAAATTATTAAATTATTACCCACCTCGCAAAATTTAATTATCAACTCACTAGCTGTAACTGGATGTACTTTTTCGATTTTGAGTTAGGAAATAACCACATAAATACAATATATATAATTAAAGAATTAAAAAAATATTTTTTTCTTTATTCATTCATTCATTACATTATTATAATAATATTAACATCATTTTATTAATTCTGTCCATAAGTATTCGTTACTTTTGAATCTCGCAAGCGTTTTCCTATGGGTTAAGGAATTGTCAACTTTTGAATTTAGATATCCCCCATTTATCTTCAATATTTTATATAAGCCCACAAAATTTAAGCAAATTGAGTGAATTTGATACTTCTTATTGTTCGTTGAAATATGTGTGTGAGAAGGAAAAAAAAAAAAGGCAACAAATCACTTATAAAAATTAAAATAATAATAAAAAAAAAAGCAGGCCCCCACAGCAGTTATTAAAAATAAATAAATTCTTCAGATAGGTCGGTTGGGCCATCTCTTTAGGTCTACCTTCCTCTGTTTGGGCTCAAGCCCAAAACCAGTCACTACCAAAATAAAAAAAAAAAAAAAAAAGACAGGGACCTGATAGGTTGGCAGGGTCACCTCCTCGAGTCCTAGTGTTACGGTTTGGTCCCACGTCTGAGGTTATCTCGACCTCATGATGGTACACATCTGGATGTGGATGTGACCCCCGTCTCACGTCCAGAGAGTTTCAATTGTTGAAATTCAAATATATCGTCGAAGTCTTAGAATGCAAATTGAACTCTCAAAGAAGCGGGTTGAGTGTGTTTAACACCAATCCAAATATCAAACCTTGCATTGTCACCATATGACAGAATAATGAAGTGGTCAAGTTGGACGAAATTGACATGCAGTGGAGCTGCCAAATTGCAGGTGGGAGACGTTGGGGGTGGAGGGGGGAGTGGAGACTGGACCTGCTTTCTTTCCTTGTTTGTTTTTTTTAAGTCTCATTGCAAATGGAAGGTGTTGCATTGCCCCATATCGTATAAGAAGAACAGGTCAAACGTGCTCTTTTTTCCTCTTTGTGAGTCTTGATACATTCTGTATTTACACATTATTATCTACTCGGGATGATTATTATTATTATTGATTAATCATCGTCACATACAAGCTAATCAATCCTTGAACGCTTCAATTAGATGAGTACACCATCATCAACTTGCACATATACATCAGCAGCAAATGGTTTACAATGATAAAAAAGGGCAACATTCATATTGAGGTAAGAGAAGAAAGGCTGATTCCATGTCAATGCTATATGCCGATGCAACCACGGCACACATGCAAGAATTAAAGGTTATTATTGAATATCAAAAAAGTTACATGCAATGAATCTGACTATATTTCAAATAATGATATATATATATATATATATATATATATATATTTGTTAAGTATTTTTATTTTTTTTAATTTATTACAATAAAAATTACAAACATACATACATATAACAGTTATAATAATAAGACATGGATCTATGTATCAAATTAATTATTCAAGTTAATTAAAAAGTGAAAAGTAATTTGGGAAAAACATGTTGAAATAAATAAGTTTCATGTATGTCGTCTCTATGCCTTTGATAAACAACCTAGATGAAATTTTGCAGCTGTAAATCACCCTCCCCATGTATCACCAGTTTTACTCACAAGTGAACCAAGAATTTCATGTTTTGTTTTTCACCCGTCAGGAGTCCTTGTCGATGTATTAGCTGTGCATGATTTTTTTTTTTTTTTTTTTTTTTTTGAGGTTTCGTGTTTATATGGACTCTGCCATTTCAGTGTCCGTGTCCACTAAATTGTACTTGCCTCGAAGACTGGGCGGGCTCAGCAAGTCATATTCTGCTTTCGTTGTTTGACGAGTGCTCCTTTTAGTAGCCCTTGTTCTCCACTCAAGTCCTTAACAAAGAATAATTAAACGTGGGAGAACATGGAGGAAACTTGTGCTGTTCCCCACCAAGGGAGTGAATTTGGAATGCAGAAATGCCGTCCTTTCTTCTGTGGCGTAAAAATACCCCATGTTGTTCCATCTTCCCATCCATCCTGTCCGCAGCCATGAAAGACTTGAACCACCAAAAATATTGAATTCTCTCTCCCAGTTAGATGGCAACATAGAACAATATTCGAGTAAACTCACCTTCAACATGCAAAGGTAGCAAGCAAAATATTCTGCCACTCACCCAATATATTCTCTGACAAGCAAAACTCTGGGAGAGATGGGAATTTGAACACCTAACAAACATTGAAAAATGACCCAACAAACATTGAAAGTGAAACCATCCTGACCCAAATAAACGGACTTTGCTCACCTAAACTTTGACTCAACACATAATTCAAAACACACGAAACCAAAATTCCCTAAAACCCAAACTCAAAATTCTCCAACAAAAAACCGACTTGAAACCAATTAACCTAAATACATAATAATTCAATACATATAAACCCAACGTGTTAAAACTCACATCCTAAACTCGAACGACACAATCGACGTAAATCAATCTGCCCCTTCTGCCACCTCATATAACATCATTAGACTATAATTGCGGGGGCAGCTAGCAACACAATTTAGATACTTTTGCAGCTCCAACATTACATCTAATTTATAAACTCATGTCCTACTTAATTGGGTAGACTTTCACATGACTTATTATATGACAGAAGATCCACAACGTACAGGCTTACAATTTCCAGGTTCTTTACCTGCGTAGTAGCAACGTAATTGGCTCTGTTCAATGATGCTCGACTACATTGTCATCTTATTGCCTCCTGGATGTGCAACTCCCGCACTGCAGAATGTAATTTGTGCAAGAGCAGACCAAAGGAAGAACGATCCAAATGCAAGAATTTTTTCAGTTTAATTGTCCAAGATGATGTGCCGAGACAAACTACATCTACTTGAATTTGTTCCATCCACAAATTTACCTTGTGACAGTTACATCATCTGAATAATTGTCATTTCCTACATTTGATTGTTCATCATTTTGCTCTTGCTCTCTATCTACTAAGCCATCTATTCCTTTTGTTCTTATCTATTGTAAGGAAACTCTGAATCATTCTCAGTGACTTTAAAGTGTCGAGGCCGTTGTCCTAAGCAGCGGATATTCCACATTTTGAAATATGCCCTCTCCAGATTTCTCACCTGCATTTATGTTAGCAATGACATTAGGAATCAAGCACATGTGCTATACAGAGAAGTAAAGATGATTTAATTGCAGAAAGTCAATTCAACTTACCCAGCGAGTTGTGTCGAAAAGGGGGCAAGACATTCGAACTGCCTTCAGTTTATTGCTAACCACCTGAAGCTTTGGTCGATCCAGTGCAAGGGAGACTGCTTTCTCTTCATATTCTTTCATGCTGCAAACAAGAACAAAAGAACAAAACTGTTACAAACAAAAATGCAGGTGCCTATCATTTCCATGCATGCTTCTTTATGAATTGCATGCGCCAAGCCATTTGTAGTATATTGCTGGATTTTAAAACATAGGCAAGAATACATCCACAATAGGTCATTGCCAGAATAACTAATATGCTCTTTGAAGAAGTTTAAGATGCCTACTCCTTAACAATCATCTCGTCCCCAAGTCCAGTTGCAAGACAAAGTGATCCAGCAACCCTCGTAGCCATTTTTTCAAGGGGCAGTGTCACCATTGGCAAGCCTGCCCACAATATATCAGTCCCTGTGGTATGTGCATTACACAGGGGCCTAAAAGGGAAAAAATACAATCATCAGTACTGATGGAATGTGGGTAACAAAATTTGGCACAATGGCTAGCAACACAATAAAGGAGTAGAAAAGCTGCTTCAAAAGGAAAAGAACAGAGCTCCACGAACAGATCAAGAGGGAAAAGTACGTGTCCAGAAACAGATCGGCCAAAGCACTGCGTCTGATGTGTTCAGATTTCATGGCGACATCTGTGAAAATAATTTGATCTGGCTGCACCCCTTGTGCAGCAGCATCTGTACAAAGGTCCAACCATCAGCAATACAATGCTGAATATAAACAGCGTCAATCTATACAAGATAACCAAAAAAAATCTGACTTACATGAGCGAAGTCTCATTTCACCAGCAGCAGGGAACCTAAGAAGCCAAAGGGCACTTTTGGGTACTCTCTTAAGAATGTTGCACCTAAAAAAAGGCCGAAGATAAACATAAGAATAATGTGAAACACCAAACAAGCATGTGTACAGTATTACATTCAGAATTAAGAGCTGCATTAATTACCAAGTATCAAAGATCTCTGGATCCATCTTATATAACTGGTTAAAACAAGCAAATATAAATTTGTCTTCAGGAAGGCCATAATCTGATCGTTTGGGCTGGCACGTTGGATCCAACACATCCCGATTTTTCTAAAACAATAATAAAAATAGAAAAATTCAGGTCCCACACATTCAACAATAGCACACAATAAACAAACAAAGGTCAGAAGCTTTCATCATTCAAATTCTGTTGCATTGGAGCATTCAGAAGGACTAACCTGTTTATAATCATTCACGAAGTAACAATGAGGCAGGTGTACAAGCTTTTCAGAATAAATATCTGAGAAGCATGTAGGTGAAACAAACTGAAAGCAAAGGGAATATATCAGAGACAAGGGAACAAATATGATGGACAACAAATATAAGTTAGTTTTGGTCCATCTCCCACCTCATCAGTGACAAGGTAATCTATGTATGTTGCCCCTGTAGTCCCAGGAAATCCCATGTATGAAACTTGTATTGGTGCAGGCTGCATTGCAAATATTTCATTTCTTGCCCCCTACATATTGAAAGGAAAGTACATCAAATGACCTAGATTCATAGAAAGGAGTGGTCCACAAAGTTGGAATGGTAGAAGACTAAGAAACAAGTATCCAAGCAATTTGGAGGGGCTTTTGAATTTTGATAGCAACAGACATTATACGCATTAACAAGGGGCCAAAGATGAAGAGAAGGGGACCAAAGCCAATTAATTGAAGCTACCTTTGTATATCCATTAAGGTTGATAAGGATATGTATCTTATCGTCATTAATCAATTTGGCAATCATATCTGATGACATGGGAGAAACATCCACAAAATGCTCAGCTTCAGATTGGATACGCTGCCTCCATTCAGTGCCATCATTCGGACTCAAGGCATAGCAGAAGACCTGCCAACAACTTGTTAATTCCAGCATGCGATTATGAAAGGGAAAAAAAACACTATGACATTAGCTATTTTGCAGGAATAGCTTCCAGATCACAAACCTCAACATTTTCCCTGTTGTGCATGCCAAACACAGACCCCATAAGGTGTGACAAGGGGTGATTACCAAAATCACTGCTTACATACCCAATCCTAAGTCTCTCACCTAGACCACGTTTAATAGGATATGGGGCAGGATGAGTGAATGGTGGGAGTGCAAAACGAGAAGCGATGAGGGAGCAATGAGCTGCATATTTACGGCTGAAACAAGGAATTGGAAAAAATAAAATAAAATGAGAATGAAAACCCTTGTATCATAAAGGATGTTCACAAAACAATCATAGGGAGTAAGGTGACCTGATTTCAAGCGCAAGCATTGGATCGATAGGGTATGCTATTGCATGAAAAGGCTGCACACTAGGAAGAATTGATGTCTGAAATAAGAAAGTTCTCACAGTTAGCCCCACAGCTCAAGGTGATATAATCACTGTAATCAGCCTTAAGAACTGGAAAACCAAGCAGCAAACACCAAAAGTCTTACTGTAATCTGCCTGCGGATTATTGCTTCAACTTCACTGAAATTTTTATCACGATCTTCCCAATTGCAGACACACTGAAAAACAGATAATCAGCACACATCAATTTGAAACAGATATATTTAAGTTCTGGACCAAAGACATGCACTTGACACCAAAATGAGATCCTTAATCCATAAGGAATAAAACTATAAATGACAAAAGCAGGGTGAAAAGACAGTAGTTTGGACATCTACCTACCTAATACTTCACTACCCTATTGGAAATAGACATTATGAGCCACAAAATAGTTCAAACATGGAGCTATTTTAATGGAATATAGATTTTAATGATACCATTTTGGTAACAATTAGCATTTTGTTTGATAGTTTGTGCTAATGCAGAATGCATTTCCAACTTCAAAATTGAGAAGCCACTAGTTTCTTTTGTCTCAAAACATCGTGGAACTTGAGGCCAAAATTTTTGCATAATTTCCTGTGAGTCCTTCTGCTCTATTGTGATGTCAATATCATTTTCTTTTGAGGTAAATGATAACCCAAGATGTTGCAGGTTTTTCCTACCGATCTCAGGCCTCCCTTTCTCACCTCCAGACAACATTACCAGAGTATACAAAACTAAAGCACAAAAACTGCTATCATATTTAGGACCAATGCATAAAAGAATATGCAAATAACTACCACCAACTAGGTTACAAACCAATTCAAAAACAAGAGTTTCGATGCATCAACATAACAGCAATGATACAGAACTTCCAATCCTGCACAGTGGCCCATAACAGTCTGGAATAAGTCATTAAAATATGGCACAATGTGCACAAAAATTTTTTAAAATACCTGCAATGTATGTAGAAGGTTACAAGTTGCTTCAGGAAAGTCTGGCCGAAGAAGCAATGCCTGTCTATAGCTTTTTATGGCAGGGTCCACATGCCCACTGCATAGTCATAGAAAATCAACCATGATCTTTTTTAGTTGATACTTATTCTAGTCTTCAGCTTACCAGATAGGACACTAACAGATGCCCATGTTGTCACACAAATGTTATGAAATGAAAAAACTGGTTAAAAATGAAGAAACCCTTTGTAAATCAAGCTTCAGCTTTATTCTACATTTGGAAGCAAGGAAAGCTGAAGGAAAGTTGAGGAGACCAAAAATGAGGGAGAAAGGTTGTGAGCATGGGATAAAAATTAACTTGCCTGTCTTTGTAAGCTGAAGCCAGATTTGCATGAGCTTCAGCCATGGAAGGCCGTATTGTGATAGCATGTATGTAATCCTGTATTGCTTCACTTACTCTACCAATCTCCTTGTAAGTATTGCCCCTATTTACAAGTCCATCAGCTGCCAAAGGATCAATACGAAGAACCTCGTTATAGCAAGATATGGCGTCTGCATAATTTCCCTGTCATGAAAGAAGAGCATGATCAGAAAAGCAAGACTAGTTCAACTACTAATTAAGAGGCCTTTTCTGGAAAGAAGTCTTCATGTGTTCCTTTTATATTTTGTACCTCATCAAGGAGGTAATATTTGTTTTGGTAGATACACTCTTTAGGAACTCACCCATTTGGATCATATCTAGACAATTTAACACAGGACATTGGTCAATGACATGAAAAGCAGACTGAAGCAGAAAAATATGATTACATATTTCATATTCTTCCCAAAAAGTCTGTTACCATAAGACCCACATAAAAACACACGGTTTTGGAAAACAATCCCCTCAATATTAGGTAGTTGTCGTAAATTGGGTAGAATTCTCTATGAAATGGATTGAATAGCAGAATATAAAGCTAGGAGGGCTATTTCTACAGCAATGCCCAATATAGAAGCAAGGGGTCAAACCTAACTACTAAGCTGAAGCTCAACTTGAAATTACCTGCTGCTTATAGATCACAGCAAGATTGTTGAAAGGAGCAGAAAGTCCTGTTGTCACAGCTAATGTGGCCTTATAATATGAAGCAGCAGCAGAAATCATGTTCCTGCACATGCAAAAATCTCCTATATAAATCCCACACACTGTAATAAGAATACAAATATAAATGACTGAAAGTCAACATCTTATTAAGACCCAACATTTGAGGAGGCATACCATTCCATGTATATATTTCCAAGGTTGGTAAGTGCTTGTGGATGGCTTGGTTGCAACGTAAGGCATTGCTTCATATAGACAAAGAAATATGAGAAAAATTCACAAGTACACGACAACTACATTTTTAGGCAAAAAGAGAACTATTGCCTCACATTACTTTACGTAGGTGCATGTCTGTTGTATTGGGCAGAAAGGAGAAGGCAATAGAAAACATCAAATTTAAACTTACATTGTAGCACTGGATAGCTTCTTCCACTTTTCCCACATCTTTCAGTGCATTGCCCTTCATTACAAGAATAAATCCAAAGTTTCAAGTTAGCATATACTCATATTCAAAATCATAATAACTCAAACTTACTGTGAACATAATTAAACCAACCAAATTATTGTAAGCCTCCAAAAATCTTTGATCACAGGCAATTGCTTGCTTATAATGAAGAATTGCCAAATCCAGTTGGCTTCGCTCATAATAAGTACTAGCCAGATTTCCTGCAGCATATTAGAATGTGGGGTAGAAGTCTATTAAAAGGAACATTTCTACAACCTTTAAACCAGAACCCATACCATTCAAGGGGTCCACAACCAAGTCTGATTATAACAGGATAACAAAATATAATGGCTATAACCAAAATTAAACATTGCAATTCATCCAGGCAATCAAGTAAGAAAAAGAATTTGTGAAAAAAGTATTTCACATTTTCTACATAAAATACAATGCCATAGACATGACTATCTATCTCCAAGTTAACAGTAATGGCAGAGATATTTAGTTGCATAGGTAAAAATAAAACAAGTAGTAATTCTACACAGTTATAGACAAACATAAACAAGAAAGTGCAAACTAAAACAAGACAAAGCAAATGCGGTGTAGGGGCAAAATTTTTACTAGGAAGACATTGCATGACTGACAACATACAAACACTAATATCAAAAAAAAAATTTGAGGTTCAAGAACCAAAAACAATTCAAGATCAAGAGCAATGCAGCTGACTCAACAATACAGCAAAATTCCATTTTGACCAAATCTAGAAAATGGATGAAGTCACAGAGAAACTAACCATAAGCTATAGCATAGTTTGGTCTTGTCTGAACAGCTCGCTGGTAACACACTATAGCCTCTTGAGGCATCCCCAAAGCCTGTAGAATGCAAAGAAAATGTTTGGTATCCTCCCAAATGGCAACAACAGTCCAGGCACGGTCCATCCTGCCTATCTTAATGCAGGAAATTTTGACAGCTTACCTTATAGACATTTCCAAGATTCAGATAGGCATCAGGAAATGTGGGTTTGAGTTTTACAGCTTCCTGCAATTAACATAGCCAGCTCCAGCTCAGAAAGCATGCATAACAAGGAAAACTGAAATATCCAAGTGTCTAGATAAGGTGGCAATACAAACAACTACCACTGCTGATCATAAAGCCCCCTATGGCATGCAAACATGAAAACATGTAAACCCCATAACCTGGGGACATCAAGATTTAGATAGGGATGATAATGTGAGCAAATTATGAAAATGAAGCTCTTACAAGGGCACTGATTTCACCTAGAGCACAATCAAAAAACCTTTCAATATTCAGAAATAATGGAGGCACAGGGAATTTTTATATTTTTGAAAATAAATAACTGCAGTTGTATCATTCATAATGTTTCTTAGGTGAAAAGGAGTGTCAGTGAGGTTAATTGGAATATTGTGAAAACTTTGGTAATGTGCAAGATATGAAAAGCCATGGAAAAGCAACAGACAAGGAATAAAAGAAATAATTTCAAGCATACCTTGTAGTATTGAAGAGCTCTGTTAAGGTCACCAGACTCCATAAAGAGACCAGCCAGATTTGACCATGCAATGGCAAATGTTGGTTGTATGCGTAAAGCCTCAAGGTAGCAACTGTATGCCTGCAAAAATGTTAGATTCTGACAATTTGGAGTCTTGCACATGGAAGTTACAACTAGATCAACCATCATCTGAGCCATGGCCTGTAGATAACAACTTGATATCTGTATTGAACTGTAAATTAAGACAGTTCAACACATGAATTATTTCCATCAGTAACTTACCAAGAAAGAAAGACTGAACTTTAAAAAAAGTTTATATGTTGGAAGTCATCTTCCCAGAGTAGGTCACAAAGAAGAGAATGGAAGAGGCAATGGAATGAAACATTCATTTCCATGTGGTTACCTAATCTCCAATGCTAAAGGAGCACTTCCCTCACCCAACCCAAGAATGGTGGAGGATGAATATTTTGTTGGTAAAATATTCCTAGCCTTATTTTATGTTATCCAACAAGGGTATCAACACAACTATCTGAGTTATACAGCCAGTGACTTTTACATCCAGGCCAAACTTCAATAGACAGAGGTAACAGCAAAACAATGTAGAGCAATTCCTTCATTTAGACTTACTTCTTGCACCAGCCCTTGTGATTTCATTAAGTTCCCCAGATTGCTGTGTGCATCAACCTAATTGCCAATTTAAAAAAAAAAATCAGTCTAAATAAATCCCAAAAATATCTTTGCCCATAAGAAATGGACAGTTGTGTAAAACATTAATTTGATAAGGATGGAAGAAGTGAAAAATACCAATAGAGGATTTAAAGCCAGCGCTTGCCGACAACACTGGGCTGCCTCATTAAGTCGTCCCTTTCGCATGTATGCACTAGCCAGGTTTGACCAAGCGTCGGAAAAGTTAGGACGAAGCTGCAGTCAAGCATGTAAATTAGTTAATTTTAACAAAAGAAGCAAACAAACAATAATGGTGGCTGAGGTAATGATTGTCAAAAGTAAAATAACTAAATAAAAAAGAAGCCACAAGTTAAACAGAGAAAACTGCATTACAGTTCTACATGATGAACCACTCAGCAATGCTAGTCTTATGGCAAATTTCCTGAAATATGTTTGACACAAGAGTATCCATAATACTAGAGTCCTCATGATTGGAGATGGCAGTTAGCCCTAAAACTAGGGCTATCACCACTCCATCCTGTGCCACACATGATGAGGCATGTATGGCAAAAAAGATTACTGTGACAGAGTACTCAAAAAGTACATATATAACACATATCATACATGTTTTCTTCTCTGTTTTTATTTTCTGCATTTAGTCATTCCTTATTGTACTCTCTCACTCACTCTCACACAGCCGTGCAAGCACAAATTTTCCCCAAAATAGAACTTGGAATCTCAATTTGGACATTTTTTACATTTAAGTAATGTTGATTGACAAATGTGAGTTCACAAGAAAGAAATATGTGCTTTATCCATAGAAGCCACAGTTTGATGTGTAACTGTTAACCAAAAAAATAAAAAGTATTAGACTATTCTATGCATACACAAATTGCTCGATAGCTGCTTGTGTACCAACAAATTTCATCATCAAAGCAAATAAACCCACATGACAGTTAAGTTTTGAGAGGGTAAGAAACCCATGCTGTGAGTAAAGCTGGGGAAAAAAATCCTAAATTGCAAAGAAAAAATAAAAGGCACACACAAACCTCAATGGCAATTAGATAGTAGCGAATTGCAAGATCAATATCACCCTTTTCCTGTATTCAAATAAAATTTCACCTCCATGATTAACCAATAACTTGAAGCAGATCACAAATGCCAAAAAGATTTTAACATCTTTACAGATAATAAACATCGACGTAGAAACCTTGAATAAAAGGTCTCATTGATTACCTTCAAAGCATTTGCCATGTTACCATAACACTCAGCAAAACGAGGCTCCAGTCGAAGCGCTTCCTCATTTTTTGCAATGCACATGTCGTAATCATGCAACTGTAAAAGGAAAATTAGCAAAATGCTTTATGCTTCCTCAAACAAACAACCAAACATCAAGCAAGTAGACATTAAAAAAAATGAAAAATAACAGCAACCCCATACCAGAGACATGTAAACAGAAAGCAACCTGATAATAAATGGCACCCAAAAGAAGGAGATTATCTGTGCGAAATGGAATTCTCTCATAAACAGAAATGCTGTGCTCTAATGCCTGTTGGTAGTTGCCAGTCTTGTACAACTGATGAGCAAGGGCCAGGTGTGTATCTTCATCAACTACACCAAAAATATAATCAGCACATTTATCCCAACAAATAGTCAAAGAGAGATCAATTCCCATATAGTAAGAAATGGCCACTCATAAATCCATTTCCAAAATCGTACAAGAACCAGAGCATCAACACATTGCCTATTAAAAAGAGCATTGGCACTTTTTTTTTTTTTTTTTATCGTCCCATATAACCACATAATCAAGCACACATCCAAACCTTTGTCCAGTCTACCAGATGCCCATATATACCCTAAAATTCTATGACTAAAAAGGGTATGATATCTAACAATAGGACAAGCTTTACCCCCAACTCCTTTAACAAAACTTTCGCAAATTATAAAGAAACGAACCCCACCAAGTAGTCTTTCTTGTTTCTTGAAGCCAAGAAACACAAAAGACTACGAGTGCAGAACTGTTCTTTTAATAATGGTTCGTGGCTAGAAGAAAAACCTAACACAAAAGAAGAACTAATAAACCAACGAAATCATCCAAAAACCCCAAAAAGAATGGCAGATCTAACTGGAAATATTTAACAATAATCAAGATGAAATCAATAACAGCAAAACTGTAACAAAAATGTCCAAAAAAATCCGTAAATTTCTAAATCTAACAATAAAAACAGTAACACTAAAGAAAATCGAGAATCTGAAAGACTAAAAGAAATATTCAAAAAATAAAATTAAAATTAAACATAGACCGAAAGAATTTAAAAGAAGCACAGAACCGAGTAAGTAATTAGTTAAGAGAAAACAAAGATATACACCTTCGTGATGGGACTCACGGCCCTTAAGGGGCGCGTGGCCGAGGGAAGCATCCAAGGGCTCCATCTTCACCTGGAAGCCGCCGCCAGAGACATCATCGCGGGCCAATACGGATGCACCACGGCCTCCCGCTCCTCCGCCGCCATTCCCGTTCTGCAACAAAACCATCGCTGATCTTCTCGAACCAGCCAGACGATGAAACTTTCCGGATCCGATCCAACGGCCCGGAGACCCTCAACAATCGCACAAGAAAAAAACAAGAAACGCACTCGATTAATTAAACTATATAAAAAAAAATTCCTAATAATTTTGGGCTTAAATTAGGGTTTCCCCAAAATAAAACTTTCGGTATTTAATTTTTTTTATATTTTTATTTTCCCATTTTTTTGAGCTTGTGACTTCTAAAGAAGCCTCTGTCTGATGACACAGAAATCTATAGAAAGAGAGAGAGAGAGAAGGGTATAAATAGGCTGGGGATTAGTGCTGTCCGGTGATCAGGGCCGTCCATTGATTGTACGGCTATGATGATAGAGTTCGTGTTTTTGGGTGTGTTTTCGGCGTTTCGTCAGATTCCAAGCCATTTACTTCGTCCCTGACACGTAATCTAAATGCAATAAAAGCTCTCCATCTGTTTCTTTTGTCCTTTTGCTCTGTATCACAGTAATAAATATTACAAATTAATTAATTGCAACATTTTTTTTAATTAACATTTACAATTCAAAACATTGTTATCATGATAATTATTAAATATCAAGTTATTTTTTAAAAAATAATTATAAAATAAATTTTATATAAATGAAAATTTTATTTATATAATTAAAAACAATATTGATTTGCTTTAAAAAAAAAAAAAAAAGAGTGGGATTTGACATAGCGGGATGCATGATATGGCACTGTCCATCCATTTCTGTTCCCTTTATAGCGATTTCCAGTCATCCTTACAGATATCACATGCTTATAACGACAAGATATACCTTCGGAGAAAAAAAAAAGTAACAAAATTTAATAAATATTTTATTAAATAAAATAATTATAATTATTAAATTATTAAATTATTTTCTTTTCAACAATCTACTTGAAATTTCTTGTTTGTTGGGAAGTGTTAACTGTATAATTTTCTTGTTGAATGTCATATTTTTAATTTTATTTATTTTCTATACAATTCCTCAAATAAATCTCACTAATCTTTTTATTGTCTAAAAGAAATAAAATATTTCTTTTATTTTTTCTATGTTAATTATATCACTTGCCACTTTATAGTCTGTCCAAATTTTTCCAAACATGTGCGATTTCATTGCTTGTGTATAATAATTTTGAGTTATCACTTTCTAACAATATTAAAACAACAATATATATATTATAATATTTAACTTCATTCATTTATAAAATAAGGTGAGACACGAAAAGATTTAAAAGAATTAAATTAAACTCTAAAGAGAAAGAAGAGGCTAAAAAATGAAAAAAAAAATACTAAATACAAGTATTTAGTAATATAAAGAAATTTTGTTATTAAAAAGTGATTTTATAAATAGGAGAAATAAGATATTTATAATTACTTATCCTCCTCCTCAATGACTATAATTATTTATTTTAACAAATTTTATGAAATATTTTAAATTAATACTATTTTAGAATATTTAAATATTTATAATAAAATATTTTAAATAAATACATCTAAATATATTTTTAAAATTCTTCTTACGTTAACTTGGAGTATCAATTAGACTAATATTCAACAAATTGGCTTACAGTTCATTTGGGTAGCCCGTGACACTACGGAGCTAATGTTGATGATTGACTGACCATGTGGAGAGCTTGCAGTGATCTTCTCTTCGATAAACCCTTGGCTATTTATATAAAACAAATACTTGCATTTAGTTATTCAATTGTAAGGTAACCAATGCCACGACCTAAAAGTTGTGCTGGTTCAATGCCTTCCTCTTGGCCTCTGCCTAAACCCCAGATTAAAGCTTTGAATCTAATTGTCCAGGGCTTCAGGAAACTCTGGCAAAGTTGGTCTCTTTGCACTTTTCAGGCATTTTTTAATCGATACAACTTTGTTACCATTGTTCATGCAATCATGAGATAAATTATATATATGTGATCCTGTTTCAATAGTTCTTCAATTTGATAACTATATTGTTTCCATAAAGCATCTGATGAAATAATTGAACTGCAAATCTTCTGCAAACTATGGTAAAATATTAACAGGCTCGCCACTGATATATTGGCCCATTTACTCCTTAATGCTTAAGTTATAGCCTTTGCAAGAAAGCCTGGTATATCTCAACCAGTTCATTGTTCACAACTTGCTTCTAAACAACTAGTTTTGGGAATGTTGAGGGATTGGTCAGGCAGCCACAAAGTTGATATGCATTAAGCAACATTGCAGTGTTAGAAAAGAGCGACGCATTATACTGGAATCAATCAGCTGCTGCTGGTAAACCATCCTGGTCAACAAAAATTTTTATCGTGTACAATCAGCTCATCGCTCGAATTAGCTTCGTGACTCAGGGAGGAATTGCAGTGCCCCTCACTCTTACTGGATTCTATCAGCATTGAAACAACTTCCCGCATTGTTGGTCGGTCAAGAGGAGACTGGCTGGTACATAGCAAAGCAATTTTCATGACAGTGATCATATGACAGACAGTGCTCTCATCTTCCAGGTCAAGTCGGGCATCAAGTACTCCCTGCGACAATGAATGAACTTGGATGTAATTTCTCACCCATGTTACAAGATCGCAGCCTTGGTCCAGTGGCTGTACGGGCGTCCTACCAGTCAGCAGCTCCAAAAGGACAACTCCATAGCTGTATATGTCACATTTTTCGGTCACTTTCATGGTGTATGCATACTCTGGCATCAAAAAAGGATCGAGATGACACATTAGCATAGCTTATTAATATCCAAAAGAAACAAAACAAAGGGAATGAAAAAAAGATTTCAGCTTTATGAGAGAATGTCCTTTCTATTTCCCACAGGTGCAATCAGAATGCAACACCAACGGTATAACCTTAAGTGAGAGTGAATTCAGAAATGTGCACTTTCAAAAGCTAACAAGACAGGTTACCTGGAGCAATGTAACCATACGAACCAGCAACTGCAGACATTGATTTAGACTGTGGCATATCAATCACTTTTGCTAACCCAAAGTCTCCAACGTGAGCCTCAAACTTGTCGTCAAGTAGAATGTTATTAGATTTTATATCACGGTGAAAAATCCGAGGCTTGCAATCATGATGGAGATAAGCAAGGCCATGAGCAGCTCCAAGAGCAATCCTGAACCTTGTCCACCAATTAAGAATTGATGATACTCCATGAAGCAATTCTCCCAGGCTACCCTTTGCCATGTATTCGTAGATGAGTAAATTAGAGCCCCGATGGTAGCAGAAGCCATAGAGTTTCACAATGTTTCGATGTCTGATATTTCCCAAAGTCAAGATTTCAGCACGGAAACTGTTATCAATGTTGCTCCCCTCCCTGTTAGATGCTATCTTCTTAATTGCAATTTGACGACCACATGGCAAGACTGCTCTATATACAATTCCGCAGGCTCCTCTTCCTATTATAAAGCTATCATTGAAATTGCCTGTGGCTGCAACCAAATCATGGAAAGTGAAGCCTTCCTTGGGAGGAAAATAAATGTCCAGCGCTTGAGAAGAGAATGGTTTTTCTTGCAAAGGAGCAACTATTTCGACAGGACGTCTCATGAAGTATATGATCACTAATATTAGAATGAGCGAAACTCCACCAATAACTGCTGAGATTATAGCAATCATTTTGCCTCGGTTGTCATTTTTCCCTTTTGTACCCGGAGGAAGAGAAGAAAAAGACGGATTTTGAAAACAATCACCAAAAGGCCCGCCACAGAGTCCTTTGTTTCCCAAAAAGCTGCTAATACCTGAATGTTGAAAGACAGAAAAAGAAGGCAAAGGCCCTTCTAGATCATTGTAGGAAAAGTTGCACACAAGTAAGCTAGAGAGGTTGCCAAATGCGCCCGGAATTTCACCACCCAATTGGTTGTTGTTGAGTAGCAGGGATTCCAATAACACCAGATTTCCAAGCTCTGCAGGGATTGGCCCAGAGAGATTATTGTAGCTGAGATTCAATGCAATCTGCAAGCTCGAGAGTCTACCCAGCTCAGCGGGCATACTGCCGGAAAATAAGTTGCCTCCCATTTGTAACTCGGTCAGTCGTCCCAAATTTCCTATCTCCACCGGTATAACACCAGAAAGTTGATTGTCTGAAAGCTTGAGAAGCTCCAATTGGGAAAGGCCCCCTATCTCGCTTGGTAAATCACCTAAAAAATTATTCCGGCTAAGATCAATTCTTTGAAGTGTCTTGGAGCTGAAAATCTCTGGTGGAATCACTCCGGTGAGCATATTGAAAGAGACATTGAAGGTCACCAACTGAGAAAGTTTACCAATCTCTCTTGGTAACTCACCAATGAAGTAGTTGTTTGAGAGAAGCAGCCTTTGCAAAACAAGGCAGCTACCTATCTCGGGAGGAATTGGACCAGTAAATCGGTTCTGGTCCAATTCAATGCTAGAGAGATCGACAAGTTTGCACAATTCAGAAGGGAAACTTCCAATAAGGTCATTGCCTCCAAGATGAAGCTGCGCCAATGTCTTGCATTTTGTGATTCCTGTCGGGATATAACCTGTGAGATTGTTTGAACCCAGACTCAAAAAAACCAGGTTACCATTTCTGCAAAAGTGATGTGGGATCGTTCCTGTCAGATAGTTATTTGACAAATCAACCACCCAAAGTTGGCCATACACTCCTAGTCCTGGAGGAATGGTGCCTGTCAATGAATTGTTGAAGAGCTGCAGCATGATCAATCTCTTCAAGAACTGGAACCTCAAAGGAATGGTACCTGTGAGGTTATTGATGGAGAGGTCAAGCCTTGTCAAGTTTGCCAAAGCTGTGAGCTCATTTGGGATGACACCGGTAAGCGCATTCTCAAAAAGATAAAGCAAACGCAACCCGGTTATCTTACTCAACTCAGTTGGTATCTCTCCAGTCAACATGTTCTCAGAGAAATCAATCTCAGTTGCCGAAGAAAGATTTCCAATCTCCCTTGGTATCGTTCCATTCAGGTGATTTCTATAGAGGTATAGCTTCTCTAAAAAAATGAGGTTACCAAGCTCCTTGGGTATGTTCCCAAGCAACTTGTTGTCATAGAAAGCAATAAGCACTAAGTTTGTGCAATTGCCTAACTCCTTTGGAATAGCACCTGAAAGCTGATTTCCCCAAAGGACCAGTTCTGTCAAATATGCAAGCACACCAATGGTTGCTGGAATCTCCCCACTTAACTCATTCTGCGCCAAGCCAAGGTACTCCAGGCTCTCACATCCACCTATCTCCACAGGTAAACTTCCTGATATAAAATTCTGCCCTGCTCTAAAGGTCCTCAGATTTTTCAGATTGCCAAAAGAATCCGGCAAAGATCCACTGATGTTATTACTGTATGCAATCAACTCTGATAGTGAAGAGAGGCGTCCAAAATCCAAAGGGAAGGGACCGGATATTCTATTGTTGCATATGTTCAAAGTGGTTAGAAAAGAAAGTGCAGCTAATTCTACAGGGATTTGACCTTCAAATTGGTTATTGTTCAAAAGAAGAACCAGCAAGCTAGAACAATTTCCTATCTCTAGAGGTATGGTTTGAGACAACCCATTAAAAGAAAGATCAAGATGAGTCAAATGAACCAATCCACCAATGCTTGGTGATAAAGAACCAGAAAGATTCATTGAACTCAAATTCAGATTCCAAACCACTGGATTGTAATCAATGTTGCAGTCAACACCAACCCATCCACAAGGAGTGGAATCATTAGGATTCCAGTTACCTAGATGTCCATACATATCAACAAGCTCACTCTTTATACCTAGGAGGTGTTGACCCTCAGCATTAAGCCCCATAGATTGATGAACTAAAAGGGCAATAACAAGACCAAATATAGTGATCAACACATATGGTAATCTATCCATACCCAATCAAATAGAATTGAGAAACCTGCAGACTCAAGATATATCATATACTGATTGAAAGAACAAAGAAGAAACTAAACTATTCTCGATAGAAACCAACCAACAGGATCACTTGCTCACCATCGCATAGTGATCAACTTAATAACAGAACTAGTTTCATGATTTAAAGACTTTCACACATACATATTCTTGTACGTGCATCAAGGTAAAGGAAAAAAAAAAAAAACAAAAGACACGGAAGAAGCACACAGAAACTATCCTAAAGATAAATAAAAATTAGGCAACTAAAAGCCATGACTCCGCATATCTCTTAGGTCAGTGAGCAATAAGAATAAATAAATAAAAGAACCGCCACAGGAGAAACCAAACTATGGTTTCTGGGAAGGGGTTGGAAAGTTTTGGACTTTCCAGGGAACGTTATAGAAGCAGGACCTCAATAGTTTTTCTTTTTTGAGTTTTGAAAGGCTCAGGCTTATATGGGCTACCTTTGTTTGTCGGGTCTTTGAGTTAGAACTCATACAGTTGCAATGAACTACGACTATTTTCCGTTAATTTTTTCTTAGCAGAATCAATTCGTGTTCATATTGGTCCTCCATGTAATGATTAAGGAATCCCACTTCTATGAAAATGGAAAGGGTGTTGGAGGCATTCCATACCAAAGTTTTTTTATTCACATATACACTTATATATTTGTGTTCTGTTTTTGCTTAATTCCTATCAAAATCATTGTTTTGGGTATAAAACCGTTGCATTTAACTAGTTAAAGACAACAATTTTGCATACATTCTTTTAAAATAGGCTTGGCTTGTAAATAGTAATTCCTACATGAATTTTATAATCCTTATAGAACATATATACCTATCTTCGTGGCCGACAAAGCATGAGAATGGTTGCCAATCTCTGACTCTGAATCTCTCAGCATTATTTTAAGATAGGAACTGAAAGGGTTGCTACTGCCTTTTTTCATCATGCATTTTAGAATGATTTATTGACTTTGAATTGCGTGCAACCCACCACCGTTTTTTACCTTGGAAATTGGAATAGGTGTGAAGATTGGAAACCGCAAAACTGGAGCTAAAAACCCTCTTGGACATACTCACAATTTATTTTATGGCAAATAAAATAATAATTGTACTTGTTATTTAATTTATAAAATATTTATCAAATTACATAGAAAATAAAATCTAGTATTAAGTATAGAATGAGATGAAAATTAATACTGCATTATTTATGAAAAATTTACAAATGGAATGGTAGTGTGGCAAAAATAAAGGCCAATCAAAACTTGTCCACTTTCTTGTACCATAACTCATTGGTGGGATAATGATGGTAAAGCTAATTGTCTTCTGATTTTTGTGGCTTGTAATGGTCTCAGGATTTCAGCAATCTGAAAATTTAAAAAATGTATCAGATTTATTTGTGAAAGGGGCACTTTTCCATTCATCTCAAACTTCTTTGTTGTTGCAGATTGATCCCCCCCCCCAAAAAAAAAAAAAAAAAAAAGACTCTCATCTTGATCGAAAGATTAAAGTTCTTATTTTTCAGGGAAAATAAGTGTCTTTTCCATTTCTCTGTACTTTTGAACCAAAATTCAGATTTACCATCATGGTCTTAGGTCATCAACAGTAGTATTCTGATCCCCACTTGAGCATTTACTAGAATTAGTCTCTGTAAAGCTGTCAGAACACAAAGCACCATCAACTGATATTTGAATTCTCTCCACATTTTCCGTGTTCTAATTTTATGAGTCCACCTCCATTTCTTCGAAGGCCATTCTTTTGATCTACCTTTGCCTACCTTCCATCAAAGCCAATAGCTGTGAGAGCACTTTCTTCCTTTTCTTCTTCTTCTTCTTCTTCTTTTTTTTAAAAAAAAAAAAAATTTGGTTTAATTTTTTGTAACATAAAATTCTGTGCACCAAAATGCCATATTTTGTTTTGTCCTACTTGGGAATGTTACAAGTATGAGTTGGCTATATAAATTGTGATTGTTATCCTTCCTCCTGACTATTTGGCTTCTTGGACAATTATTATTTATTATTTTCATTCTTCTTTTTTCCTTTTCATGTAGAAGTTTTGTATCATTAACCCCTATTATGATCCACTGACAAAAGGGTATAACTCTTTACTGATCTGTTCCCCAACAGATCATGCTATATAGTTTTGTCCCAAATTATTTTTTTTTCCTCAAATATATTAATAATGTTAGGGTTAATCAGATGCCTATAACCTTACATTATTCAAATGAATTTTCTATGGTAGGTGAATTTTCAGTGTCATGATTTCAAATATATTTTTTTTTATATAAAAAAGAAGGAAAAATTAGAGTTTTTTTTTTTATTTGACATGAAAATATTATTCATAATTGCCTTAACAAAGAAGACAACGCACAAAAATAAAGCATATAGCAAAATGATTATTCGAAAACTGAAAAAGGACCTAACGACTGCAAGAAACTGAAGCTTTTGTACAAGTACTCCGCTAAAAATACGTCCTCACCAAAAGACAACAGCAATAAAATATCAAAAATCACCCCATCTATCCTGTAGCCCTGATCATGAAGGGATAAATGAAAAGGCAAAATTAGAGTCGAAAATCACTTTTGCTTTTTTCACGTGAAGCTCTCTCTGCTCATAAACTATGCTAAGAAAATTAGATGGAAAAAGGAAACTTGGCTAAATCATTGCACTTTTGAAATTATTTTTTTGTACGTAGCTCGTGAGTTGTAATTGGGATGTGGGGGGCTAATGGCTGCCTGCCTACCCACAACTGTGTGTCAATGCTGCGCAGCCACCGATAATGCTTTGTGGGCCAATGCACATGCCACGTTTCCCTCCTTGTTCCAAGTCAATGCCATTGCTCGGTGACACGACATTACAGGACACACATTATTTATTTATTTATTTTTAGAGTTTTCTTTCATTCCTAACTTCAATTTATTTCTTACATTCTATGCCATTGCTCTTGTAAATACTTCATTCTTGATCATTCATATTTATTATACACTCTTTTTCTACATATATATCAATAAAACTATACTCGAGTCAACTTGTAGTTTAACAGTCAATCTTAGGGACATTTTCCCACATTGTTCCGATATATCGAAGATTACATTCTTAAAGTGATCCTCACGAACTAAAACTATAGATTTTTCATATATTGCACCTAATTTATATCAATCATAGGTTTCTTGGGTAACCAACTACTAAACTGTGCATACTTAGATTGTAAATTTAACTTTACCAAATACTTTTGGTGGAGAGTCTCGACCCCTTGACCTTGTATGGAACAATACAAACTCATACTTTTACCAATTGTTGAACTAAAAAGGCAAAATGTTCTCCCTCAGATTAAGCACTAAGGCCTCTATATTTGAGGTTTCGAATTCTAATCATAAGATCGAGATATGGGGTTTAGAGCAATTGAAAGAGCTGCTCTCGTTCTATATATCTTATGATCCAATAATAAGTCTTTTAATAGATAAAAAAAAAAATTAAAAAAAGGAGTAGAATGCTGTTTATTGTTGATAAGGACATCATCGCCATAGAACTTCAGACCACTAACCCACAAAGGTCTCCAGCCCTTTTACTGAAAAACTCCTCACGGAGTGCTTAGAGATGTTTCTTTTGACTAGTTACAGCAGTTTCATGGCATTATCTAACGTAGAAAATTCATGACTTACCCCAACCACAAGTGGATGATGTTGAATGTGCTGATAATACCTCATAGGAGAAGAGAAAATGTTATTATAGAGATGATGGCAGTTGCTCAGGTACCTTTGTTATTCCCAAACTTAATCCGATGCAGAGGGGCACCACTTTGCTTGATTGCACAAGCCATCTCGTCTTCATGTGGCCAATGCGCTTTTAACATGGACAAAACATGATCATTCAACCTTCTAGCTTTCTTCATTGCTCCTAATAGGGTTAAGGTGAACCTGAAAAATGTGAAAATAATGTGATCATAACCAATACGAAGAAAACAAGGCAGCAAGCATTAAGTTGAACCCGAACATTCCGAGTGCATTTGTTTTTTTATACAACAGAAGCCAATGAACTGCATTGTCAAGCTACATAACTTCAGGGTACAGAAAAACGCGAAATGGTAAAAAATGCCAGTTCCAATACTTAGATCTTGGAGAGTATCAAATTTTAAATTGTATCATAACATTATTTGATATGTAGCTCAAACATCATCAATGAAATGGGGATGAAATTGATGTCAGTTGGTACCAGATCGTCTAGGTCAGCCTTGATCATGTATATCTTTAATGTTTGACGACTAACTCTTTCAGACAAGCAAAGGATGTGCTTTGTGGTCAGACTAACAGGCTCAATTCTACAACATGACTTGAGACCTAGATGTTGAGCCCTGCAGGGCCAGCTATGTAGGCACTAATGTGTTCTCAATACTCAACAAGGGTTAGACACCACAGAATGCATCTATTGAATTCAGAGGAAGCAAGCCCAACCAATAGGTTGTTTCCATGAAATCCACAGTATTGACCTTCCTCTGCCAAACATGACAACTGCTACTATGAGAAAGCAGCTAGAAACATAGCCTTCTAATGATGTAGGTGATCAACTAGATGAGCTAGGATCAGGCAGTGTACACAGCAATAATCTAGTTAGATCCAAATTTAATAAGATTAGGCTACTAGATAAACATTTTAAACCTCATCATGTCAACCAGGAAACATTCATTACTTACTAGTTCATATACATCAGATGAAATGACTTAAGATACTGACCAACATAATGTCAAGAAGTACCATCCAATACAACACTCCCAACAAAATAATCAATTGAAGCAGACTCCTTTCAGAAAATGCATAAATGGTAACAAAAATATACTTGATCAGCTCAAGAATTTTTCTACCATGACTGCAATGTAAAGCATGGGAATACTAGGAAAAAAGAAAGAGACTGACTTTATTAGTAAATGGCAAACTTAACCAGTTTTGACCACCACTGAATTGAACCTAAGTTAAATTGCTGTGATTTATCTTTCCTGAAGAAAGATTATAGCTTCGGAAGTGCTTTGACACAACTGCAATATGTACAGAGAACTGACGCTATCTCCTTCCCCTCATGGAAAAATGCATTCTAAATTTGTTGGGCTCCTACATAACCACCAAACAGAAATATTTATTAAGAGAAGAAAAATGAGAGATAGAAGTAAAAAGTTGCTGGCTGAATTTCCACCGACGAGCCTAAGTTAACATGCTATGGTTTATTTGTGCAGAAGAAAGGTTATACCTGGGAAAGTGCTTTGACACAGTTGTGATATGTATAGAGCATTGACGTCATCTCCTTCCCTTCTTGGATAAGTGCATTCTCAATGTGTTGGGCTCCAACCCAACTACAAAACAGAAATATTTGTAGAGAGAGAGAGAGAGGAGTACAGAATCAAAATAATATTTGTGCCAATTAACAAATTTATCCACAGATATGGAATGCATAAACATGTGAGTTTTATACTTTAGAAAGACTGCATGAAAGGTAAAGAGTGATCATATCAGCTGCTTTGAGAGCTTTTGTGTCTTCTGATAGAAATAAAAGGCATGCAGAAACATCATTATATTCTACAACATGAACAGAAAACTTAGTAATTAGAATGTCAAGTGCATGTCTATGCGTGACAAAGAAAGAGGAAGAGAGGACTGAATAAACAAAATCACTCTATTGATGTCCTTCCCCCATTGCATTTTTGTGCTCATTATGCCACATTCAGAAGTACAGATATAGAAGAACTAGGTCAAAACCCCAGGTGAGAAATTAAAAACACACTTGTGCAACGCACATTAATTTACAACTGCGGTTGTGTATTGACGTGATTAACAACAAAATTTTGGTAGATGAATTGGCTAAGAAAGATAACCGAAGATTTTAAATTTGTGCACGGAAGAACAAAATGTCTGGCTTATGTCTATGACATCATTACACATTCAAAGTAGACACAATTTCTGAGTGCAAAATGTTATAAATTGAAAATTTTGTCACACAGCGAAATTTTATGTCCAAACAGAGGTAGAGTTGGAAAAGTGTTACCAATTATGAGACAAAACAATATCTGCAGGCAACCACATTAGAGATTTTGGCACAACAGCCACATATACAAAGGCAGACAACTACATTACTCTGGTCCACCATTCTCAACTGACCCAAACTAGTTGGATTGGCTACAACAAACATTTCCCACCTTCTCTTTTTTTCTTAATCACTTGCAATTAGTTAATATAATTTTTATTACTTAAATTTATATATTATAATATATTAAGTGTGTGTATATATATATTACTTATAATTACATCTAGAGAACAAAATATAAATTATACTTATTATTATAAAAATAAATATTAAATTATATAAATTAATAATAATAATTTATTAAATAAGTAATCAAGAAAAGTGTCATTTTAAGTTACCTCGAGCGAGAATGTGGACAAAAACCATGTCTTATTGGCTTCTTCTAATGGGACTGCCATATGGGCACTTAGAATTCAACCTCCCTATATGGAGAAAGTTTCATTCCTTTTAGGAGAATGAAATAAACAAGAAAATTGAGTTTCAAAGGGATAATTAGCCAATCCAACAGCGAAACAGAAGAATACACAATTACTGAAAAATCGAAAAAGAATGTACAAAAAAAAAAAAACTTGTTTTGCACGCAACCCCACAAAAATTTTTTCTTCAATCTTGAAGTGAAAAGTTAAAAAGAAAACGGCAAGTCTGCGGCAGCGGTTGGATGGAAACAAAGATTCCTGAGTTTGTTGCATCTACGACAAGATTGAAGTGAAAGAGAATGGGGCGAAAGAAATGAAAACAAGCGGAGAATTTAGCAAGGACTGCAGAGATCTTGCACATGGAAGAAAAAACAACTGAGAAGACGAGAGAGAAGAAGGACAAGGGGGAGGAACAGGAAGAAGAGCAGAAAGTTTAACCAAAAATTGTAACGTTGTACAATACAGAAGTACACTTGTTTTGCATGGTGCACCGAACCACATTTATTTCATTGTACAAAAAAAAAATATATATATATATCGAAACTTCCGAAAAGTATTAAGTATGAAGTTGTCACAATGAATGAAATTTGTAAGAACGACAAGAATACTAGGAATTCTAGAGCGCGTCCAGACACGAATCCTCTCAACAGTGAAATTTTCTGCATTTTTGGCACCTTGCAGCAAAAACTGGCTGAGTTGCACGTCAGTGGATCATCGGGTTTTAAAAAAATGGCACCCAATTCATTATCATGAGTACTTGGAATACAGGCACGGCTCAGAACTAACCATACCATACAAAGACATCACCTCCATGTCCATGCATTCTCCACCACCATAGTTGAACTGCAAACATTCTTTTCTTTCTATCTTTCTTGCCAGTTTATCGTACAAAGCCTGCTTCTTGAAGCATGACTCGTCATTATGAGATAATCTTAAACCCTTCTTTGCTGCTCCAAAGCTAAACAAAGCGCAGGATTTGTAGTACTAAAAATTGCTGGTGTGAACAAAACCACAAAATGAGTACTTGTATTTTGCAATCGGACTGTACAACAGGAAAAATAACAAAGTATCGGTCAGGAAGAGGTGTTATCAGGGGTAGCATCAGCTGCCTGTCTGGCAGAAATCACCCGATCAAGTGTGTCATCTCGGACTGTTATTCCAGTAGTCTCCATGTCTGCAACTATTGCAATTGCAGCATCTAGTTCCCCAAGGTCCAGACACAAGGAGATTACTTCATCGTACAGAGGACTGCAGAAAAAAAGCATGATTTATTACACAACAAGCTTTGGAACAAAATTTAGGTTCTCCTCAGTCCCAGAGGTGTTTGTAATATGGCAAAATTATCCCATTTTTCTGGCAAGAAAAATGATGATATGAAACTCTTTACTAAATTCGCTGACCTATCCCCTTAGGCTTTTATGCAAATGGGTCGATAATGGAGTGCTTCATTTGACTAAAGCTTTCAGACCACAAGAACCCATTACTTCATTGTCATTTTCTTATCAAATTCATGTACAGGAGCTTACCTCCCGAATTTGTAATCCAGACTATGTGTTGTCTGCAAGACCTTCAATAAAGCTGAAGGCATAGGAGCCCTGATAGCTGCACGCAATATCATGGCACAATCACCAATGGTAGGTGTTCCACCAAGTTCTATAACCTGAAACATGATTTAATATTTTTCTTTCAATCAATGTGGGATGACAAGAAACATTACCAAACCAAGTCACCAATATATAAGCCAAAAGGCAAAATAAGTCATGTATGCTAAGAGATGCACAGATCACAAATGTCGTGATAACAAAGGATGGTTAATTGTATAATCAGGAAAGAAATAAGAAAATAATAGGGACATGCCTTCAGAAGTACTTTAATTGCCAACTCAACTTCCCGTTCCTGTGACCATCTCTGTGGAGGCCTGTTCTTTATTTCTCTCTCCCATGTCCAACCCCAGGCATCAGCTATTGTATACATATCATCTACATCAAAGACTTTCCTCTCTCTCATCTCCTTGAAAGCCTCAAATATGTCCTCAGGAAACCAGTCTTCATCATCGTCATTCTACATGAACATGTGAAAAATGATAATCTTATTGTTCTGATTACAACTCTAAAACAAATTATACTGGAATTTTACAGATTACACTGTAAGCTTTTTCAATCTCCACAAAAATACTAAAAGCAATGCAGGTCGTATAAACTAAAAAGTATCAGCATGCTGAGGTCTAAAATTGTAGATATCTATAAGCAAGATAGCCTACTGCAGCATGTAAGAACTGTCAAAAATCAGGCTATCTCCCCAGTCCCCACAGAAAGGAAAAGACTGTAGCTTTAGTTGACCTATTGCATAAATTATAAAGAAAGTTAATGAAGACAGCATAATGTAATTAGTAATCATACCTCCAATGCTACTCGAGCAGCTCTTCTTGATTTTTTTGATTTCCTAGTTTGATCAAAATCTTTCAACAATTGGACTCCAATCATTTGAAGAGGCTTCTTAGCCTCAACCTCCTTGTCTTTGACAACAGCTTCTCCATCCTGGCTCTCAGATTGCTCTACTTCTACTTCTTCCTCCTCCCCATCAGCTTCCTCATCTTCATATTCTTTCACAGCATCATCCTCCTCATCAATATTGTCTGATACATCCATAGGTTCTGATTTACCCATATGAATAGGTTTGACGTGGTTGCCATTCAAGCCTTCTCCAAGAAAACGGCGCTTCCAGAACTCTGTATTCCCTTCTTGCAGCTTTATTCTTGAAATTAGTTCATCTAGCTCTTCATCAACCTGCCAGATACCACGTTTATATTTCACCCACTCAAGAATGAGACGACGCAGTAAAGCAAGAGTAAAGCACTGTCCACAGATATGCAAGTGCACAAATGCTTCAGGTGCAAATATTGAAGAAACATAGATGAGAATGAGAAGACTTTCTTTACCTGGTGACATTAAATGGTTAGTAATAGTCAACGAAGAAGATTGAACCAGAAGGGTAACAAAATAAAGCAAAAGAAAAAGAAAGAAAACCTCTTCTTCTTCCTCTATCACAGGAGGGACCCAGAGGGGCCGACCACGAGATCGATTTATTCTCCTTGCTTTTTGTACACGCTGGTAAAGAACATTTCTAGTTCCATCAGCAGGTAGATCTTGTGCTTCAAGTTCTTCCTTTAATTCAGATACTGTCATCTTACTGGCAGCCTTAGGTTTTAGAACATTCTGGTCAGGTCCCTTGATTATTTTCCTCAATCTCTCCTCTACTCTAAGATAATCAGATTCAGAAACATCTCCCAAAGCTGCAATACCTTCATTCTGTAAGGTCTGCAAAAGCTTTCGATGGTGTTTCTTCCAGTTTTCAAGGCACCTTTTCTTAAAGGAGGTCTCCATAGGGTTTGAGTATATAAATCCAGTAGCATCAGGATCTAAAGGAGTTTTCCCTCTTCTAGGGACCCAACGCTTGCGCTCACCAGTAAGCCCACCCTCTGCAACGTACCTGATTTACGCTAAAGGATGGTTAGTGGCTTGACAGCGTGTTAACACCTGTGAAACGAGAACTTTGTAATAAACAAGAGGAAGCAGCCATGCATGAAAAAACCTGTTTATATGAGAGAGAACTTTCTGTTAAGGCTCACGGTTCACACCTTTACAATTGCAACATACGTCTGCCCAAAACAATATACAAATTGAGCAGCAGTTTTATGTTGATTTACACACACACCTGGCAATGTAGTCAATTTCGTATCCAAGTTCTGCTTCTTCTTGCAAAGGTTCAATCCATGAACTAACCAATGTCCGATATTTTCTGCCCAATATCATTGCTCTGGGTGGTATTGGTTGGTTATCTTTGGCCATGGCTTCTAAAGCTTCTAGCAGCTCAACAATCCTTCCTGATTCAAGACCAAGTAGCATCTCCAGGGCATTACTGTCAGGCTGAGAAATTCAAACACTGACCCAGGACCCAATGTAAACTCTTTTTTTTTTTTTTTTTCAAATCATAGATCAAAATTTAGCAGTCAGAGCTCTGTACCGAAAATATAGTATCAAATAGCAAATGAAGGTACTTTAAAATTAGTCAAAAATACATAGCAAATGCTATGTGAATTGTCCACATTCTTCCTTCTAATTCAACTCTATTCCTAGCCCTTCCAAATAAACCAATTGGGGGTTATAACAGCTAGAATTTTCCTTCTATGCAATGAGAATGTTATGCATCTTTTTCAGCTATTTAAATCAAACGTGACAACCAACTGATGTGGCACACTTAGCTAGCTTTTATGCATACCTTCTCGACATAAAGCCCGAAGATATAAAGAAAGTGGATCTCCATAGTTTCCTTCACAATGTAAAACTTTGGTTCCACCTTCAAAGTTTTGAAGTCCACGAAAATGCCGAATAGCTTCATTCACCACACAGTACTTGGTAAAGCATTCCACTAACAGCCTAAACATGCAGGCATTGTGTTATCTATCACAGGGAAAAGAAACGAAGGTACAATGTTATGAAAACCATCACTTTAACCCTTGACTATGTGACACAACGACACAAATTTAACTTATGTCTACAATTAAAGAAAAAGGGAAAGAAAGGGAGCAAGCAAAATCTTGACAAAGTCGGAGTAGAATAAATTATGTGATCAATCTGAGAAAACCACCTGAGTGAAAGCATGGTCAGATTCAATGTTTAAAAGGGAAATAACACACAACATGGGATAACACAGCTTATAGACCTCTCCTTATGTGAATATGGGACACTCCGGAACATAGATCCACAAGAATCCCTGGACGATTTTCAATTCCCAGATATAAATTTCTACACATCAACAATTTTTGTACATTTCATATAAATTTGAATCAACACTTGAAAAGGAACCGCGTTCCTAAAACAATTTCTCAAGGCTCAGAGATGGGTGATGCCTAGAAATCAAACCAGATCCACCAAATTTTCACATACTTGAGAAGAACATCATCCACGACATAAAGTTCATAAGAACGGTTACAAGTCCCAAGATTTCCATGCATACATCATACAAGAACCCTTAACATATCAAATGAAACGTTTTCTTGAAATGAAAGTTATCTTGGACTTGGGGAAAATGTGCCTAATCATTTCAACATAAGCTGAACATAAAACAACAAAAAATGTCCTAAATCAAAGAAATATTACTCAAAACAAGTTTTTTTTTTTATTTTTTTGATAAGTTAAACAAATTTCTGGTCTGTAATGTCTTCAATGTTTAACTTACGCATAAGTCTTGATATTAGGTTGCAAACGCTTGTGGTCTTCAACCATCATCCCAAGCAACTCGGCAACATCTTGTACTCTGTGTTAATGAAAAAGTTTCAACTTAATAAAAAGGAAAATATATAAACTACAAAGAACAAACAAGTTGAGAAAATCAAATTTTATGATATTTCTCAAGTTCACACTATCAAAAGTCTATTTCAAAAGGTGTCGCCTTAATTCCAACAAGTATTGCTTTGAAAAACAAAGCATATTTGACGCAAGATGGAAACACGAAGATGTCAGATGATATCGAACAATTCAAACTCTGATATCATCTGACGTAGGACGGAAGCATGGCAAATAGGTAACAAAAAACCAACACTTGATTGAACCTTCAAAAAGGATTTCTAGAATCCACCAAAAAATATAAACTCTTACAAGATAGGAATATCAAGATATTCAAATAATTGAATTATATGAATTGTAGAACACTTTATCTTTTAGGTTTACATATGTATTTATAACTCAAACCAAATACTTTAATCTAAATGAAAAAATATTCTAAAATATCTAAATTATTCATATATAATTTATAAATAATTTATCTAAAATTCCTAATTAGACTAAAACACTATAAAATAAGTAAATAAATTACAAAACATGATTTACAAAATAATAAAAAAATAATTTTCATGGCGTATTTTATGTCAATATCACATGTGAATGTAAAGTCTGGAGAGTGAAAATTTCATTAATGCAAAATAACTTAAGATAGAGACCAAATGTCAAAGATGTGCACCTAAAGCAAAAATTTCACCTATTTTAGGATAGTGACCAAATTATTTGTAGCCACTACAAAAGCCAAGATGTAGATTTTCTGTACAATAGCCCAAATTTACAAAAATAATGCACTGTAAGGAGTAGACATAGCTAGTCCATCACTGTGTAACAGTTTACCTGTCGTAAGATTCCGCTCTTGTATATGCTTGGATGACCCAATTATATGTCTCGGTATCAGGTTTCATGTAATCTAGCATGCAAAAAGACCATATGTGAATATCAAAGAAATGGTTGAATCCTAAATACAAAACTACAGCTATCATGAGGTCAGCATCATCCTTAAGGCCCAAGACATCTATAATATGCCTAGCAACACCTTTACATAGGTCCTCATGGTTAAAACACAAAATTTAAGTCACCTTAGTATCCATGAAACAGCACAATAAACCCCAACTGATACATATACAAGGTCAAAACACTAAAACGAATAGTTGAATCCCTAAAAATAAGAGAATTCATATAAGATTAAACCTTCTCCCCCGTATTCCATGTTCTCAAACGTGGCAAAAGCTATCTCAGGTATTCCGCAAGTAGCCTAAATAAAGAAACAGAATCCAAGAGAACAGGTTGGTAAGTATAACAAAAGGGTAGCCATAAACAGGAAAGGCAAGATGAAGTACATTATTATGAGCATCTTTCCACAATGGAAGAAGCCACTTTTTTTTATTGAACATGGTGTCACTTTATTATGTCTTCGTGAACAAGTAGGCAAATCAATTTGCTTTTCTAGCAACCCCAGAAATCTAGTAAAGCAATCAATTTCAAAGACCTATGTGTTGTGATATGATTCAGAATTGGTCCAGATAGACACCATACTAAAATGAATACTCAATGAATTGACATATTTTTCAGAGAAGCCTGTCTGCCAGCAATGGCTCACCTGCACGCTAAGGAGACAATTGAAATGAAAGGTCGTTGCCATCCGTCCAGCTGCTTCCATTTCATATGCAATTTCCAATGCATTAGAATGATCCCCAACTTTACAGTCTTCCTCAATCATAAGATCATAAAGCTCATCAGTAGCCCTTAGCCCACCTTTAGCACCCTTCAAGAACACTTTATTTGCATCCTCCAAATAATTTTTCTTAACAAGCTCCTCTACCAGAAAAAAAAAAAAAAATTTGTGGCAGAAACGAAAAATCAAATCTTTGCCAATCGAATTCAGAGGTTTAGGAGAACAATTGTACCAACGAGGACCAGCCAAGCCTGCCGAATATCGTAGTTTAATTTCTCCATTGCAGCGAGGATCTCTAATCCTCTAGTTGCCTGGCCTTTAGATGCAAATAATCGAGTTAGCGACAGAAATGTTTCGTGCAAGGGCCGAAGACCTGCGCTCAATTCCCTTCTCAACGACTGCATCTGAATTCATAACAATTCTACAAAATATGAGCACTTCCACTATAACATCGAGTATCAAAATTTACCAAAATTCAAACCTAAAATGGCGAATTATTAGGAAAGAAATGGAAAATGCGAGTGTATTACCGCGCCTTCTTGGTCGCCGTTGAGGGCGTGAGCGACGACGAGGCCGTGGAAGGAGCGAGGGCCAGGGCTGAGCCCCGCGGCGACCATGTCGTAAATGACGTCCGATACGCCCGAAGCGTCGCGATTTCTCGCTCGCTCCATGAGCTCCTCCATGAAGCTGAACCGGAGGCTTTTCTCCGCCGCAGATACGACAAAACCGAGTCCCGAGTCATCATCACGCGTTTTTTGCTGTTGTCGGTGCTGCTTCTTACTTCTGGACTTTTTCCCGGTGGAGACGGCGGCGCGCACGGCAGCGTCCCTGTACGGGAACGAGCCCGGCGGTTTGAAGAGGAGAGGAGAGGAGGGACACAGAAGTGACATCTTTGGATAAGACAGGTTTAAGAGGTATGCACGTGTGTGGGTTATAGCGGAAAGTGATGGTCACGTGCCTTTGCACCTGCCTAGTGTAGACGTTATTTTCAAACACATAAAAAAAAATTAAAAAAAATGTGTAAGGTTTTGCTTTTTCTAAATTAGAATTTAAATTTTGCTATTATGCATTTATTCAAAGTTAAAAAAAAAAAACACAAAACAAAACAAACAAACATTTTCCTTATATTACAATTATTATGTTGAATTAATATATTACAACAAGAGAACATTAAAATTAATTTATACACATTATATTAATGAAATATAAATATTATATAATAATCAAATAATTCATAAAAATTTGATTTTATAACAACTTACATATACATATCTTTTTGAAGTAAGTAGACTGGACCATGATTGAACAAAGTTACACATATGAGATTAAAGAAGAAACAGAAAGTCATGTTATAAATTATTAGATGGTATTGTTGTGGATGATACAAGTAGGGCCAACAACCGGCAGAAAACAAGCGATGTTGTTAATAATGAGCGGCTTGGAAACACAAGCATTCAACCCCGCTGCCGCGAAAGCCACCCTGACAGTCTCTGAAGTATGAGAGGTGACACCAACGATGGGACTCTCCACTCCCATGGCTCGTAGTTGCTCTGTAGCCTATTACAATTAACACGATTTATTTATTTATTTTGTTTTTTTTCTAATTTTATTTTATTTTATTTTTAACCTATTTGCTTCTTTCTTTACTTTCTTTGTTTTTTTTTTTTTTTTTTTTTTTTTTTTTTTTTTTTTTTATTTTTTTTTTTTTTTTTTTTTTTTTTTAATTTTTTTTTTTTTTTTTTTTAACCTTTTTTTTTTTTTTTTTACTTTTTTTTTTTTTTTTTTTTTTTTTTTTTTTTTGGCATTAATAGTTAAAAAAAAAGGAAGTACAAAATTCAACAATTTAAAACATTACCTCTTTCCCACTCATGATGGGCATTTCCATGTCCATAAGAATCAGATTGAAAGAAGCTCCGGCAAGATGAAGATCGACAGCTTCTTTGCCGTTCCTGGCCAATTGAACTTTCAATCCAAGCTTCTTGAGTAGCATTTCATGTATCACTCGGACAACACAATTGTCATCCACGACAAGGACGGTGAAAATGCTCTCGGTGTTGTCAGCCATTGCGCCCGCTTGTCAACGAGAATGAATCAACATTAGACAACTGAACAGGGATTTTTCTGTATAAAAATATAACAGGGCAATATATTAAAAGAAATAATAGAAGACGTTAGGTTCAGAAAATAATAATAATAATAATAATAACGTTTCTTACTTGTGTATATTGATGAAATTTAACTTGCTAATACGTGGAAATGAAATCATTCGCAAACTTACAATCATGCCAACTTCAAAATTTGTTTCTTTTATAGGCGATAATCCCTAATAAAAGAGCAAGACGATAACTTCGCTAGCTTACAAAACAAAGAATGCAATAACAAATATACAACTGTTTACCTTAATGAAATAGAAAGTGATCTATGGATTAAGGAATGTCTTCTATGTGATTATTTGCATCCCCATCTTGGGTTATATAAGCTTGAGAAGTGAGAACTCCTAGATTTTTACATTTAAGGATATTTATGAATGTATGTGATGAAATCAAATTAGGGGTTTGTTTTTTTTTTTTTTCCTTCCGAGGAGCCATTTGCACATATTAAAAAGATGCTTTATTTTAAAAAAGGTACATCAAAAAAGTTAGCATGATGTATGGTATGTAATGTATTTACTTTCAATTTTTCTTGTGTCACGAGAAAATCTCACCTTTTTTTTTTTTAATATAACTCTTCAAGTCACTGTAAATTTACATAAATATCTAATATGATTTGTTGTAATTATTTTAAGATTTTAACGGATATCTATAATCTAATAAACAGATTCTGCCTTCATTAATGAACTCTAAGTTAAAAATAAATAAATAAATAAATAAGAGTTATATATTATGATATCAATGCAAGATCCCGGATAATCCGAGCATCGGGTCTTGTTGCATTGAATCTGAAATAACTGAACTATTAAAGTGTAATAATATAATATGATCATGGACAGCCAGTGGATGGACACCAAAAGACACACAAGAACGAATAAACCAACTGACGTAATTACTTGTTTTGCCACAAAAGAAGAGCAAACCATATGCCACATCTAATCGAAGTATGATGTAGGTCTTATTCTACTGATCTTAAGAACCATGCAAACGTTAAACAAGAGAGGACTGTGAAGTTTGAAGTTGGGGGCCAGAACAAAACATAGCCAGGATCTAAATGAACATCGATGTAAAGTTCAGGGGGGGCAAAGGCATAATATGAGAAAATTTGGGGAGCCTAATATTACAAATTTTGACCTAAACCTGTGGATAAATGTTACAGTTTTCGGAGCATGTTTAGGGTATAATGAGCAATAATATATAGTTAAGGGAGAAAGTCATAATACATGAATTTGTGGGCCAATGCTATATTTTATAAAGATATCAATTACTTGGGGATACAAAATTTTCCATGTCTCACAATTCCTTCTTACCTCTGCTTCAAAATTCAAGTTCCATAATATTTCAAGATTGAGAATTGATATATACTTTAATTTCAATTGTTTGGATATAAAGAATCAGCCTTCAAAACATATTTCTAAACACTTCTATTGGTCCCCCCGCCCCCTCCCCCCCCCCCCCAAAAAAAAAAACAATTAAAAGCACTTCGAAAACATAGGTGCTTGTAGGATAGTCTATGTGGCTCCCATTATCAACTGAAAAAATAAAATAAAAAATAAAAGTAAAAACATCCGAAAACACCCAATAGTGCTTGAGTTAATTCCTTTTTTTTTTTTTTTTTAGTTTGATTCATTTGATAGTTTAAGATTTTAGCTTGAATGTGTTTTCACCATTCACAGAAAAGTGATTTCCTTTCTCACTGGAAAGTTTAGTACATATTCACATGAAATTTGAGTGGCTCAACAACTTAAAGATACAAATTCAAAACCATATGAGAATAGAGTACCTGACAGCAGCATCTTTCATTCCTTCTGAAGCTGTCTTCTTCCATAGTCAAAGAAATTTTAATGTGATGTCATTTTCATCCCATTATGGTCTAGTCTTTTAACAGAAGATAACCCTACACCCTACACCCTACACCCTATTAACTATATGCATAGAAGAAGAAGAAGAAGAAGAAGAAGAAGTTTGGACATATTTCCTATGGGCTGTAGTTGGAACTTGCGTTTGTTCATAAGTCAACACCGTGTTAAAATAGAAAGATGACAGTATGGAAGATGTCTAATCAGATGAACTGCCAACAATCTGTTTGCAAAACAAGAAGATATCACACACCCCGTACCGTTTTGCTTGAATATTATCGAAATGTGTTTGGCAAGCTTTTTAAGTTTTTAGACTGAAACGATTCCTTGGCATATATCTAATGTGCTGGCTGTCTCTCTTATATTTATTTTCTTTTTGAAATTTTGGATATCAAAAACTTATAACCAGCCTTTACAATTTGCGCATTCTTCACAGCCGTGAGCTGGATTGAAATCTAAAATACAAACAAGAAAATCAGGAGGAAAAAAGAAAAAGAGTCAGGTAGATTAACAGAAATTCGATAGGAATAGATGGGAAACAACGAACATTGCTGATATATTTAGAATTTCCGGTAATAAGAAATAAATATGAGAAGATTGCGTTCAAATTTTCAAGGCTTTCCAAACCAAATACAATGCAATGTGATTGTTTGGCAGATAGCATGCCAAAATACAGGGTTTGGGACAATATGTTTATTTGCTGGCATCCAAGGCCATTATGGTGTTAAGGTTCATAGGATCCATGTACTTGGTAGAGCCAGAGAATATATGGTCGACGATCAATCTGTTAGCCTTTTCAGATGGATGGAATGAGTCCCAAAATACATAGATGTCGCGGTTTGGGCACAAGTTGGATGCTACTGTGCAGAGTCCAAGACCATTGTAAGGCCCTTGTCCACAACATGCAGTATTTGATGTGGTAAATCCTGCAGAGAAAAGAAATAATGATGGTAGAATTCCTCTTGTTATTAAACAAAAAGTTGGTAGTTTTCCAAATGTTTGCCTTCTCTTATGGTGGAAAGTTTAGCATAGCCCTTTTCAAGAGAAGATGCCTTACCATATGCTCTTGGATTACTAATGAGATCCATGCTCATTTCCCTTGTTTTCACACCGATAAACACTTCATTGCGAATTTCCCTGTTCAGTCCTCCTAGCATCTCAACAAGTCTGGGGTTATACAAAGATGCAGCATGTTGAAGTTCAGCTGAGCAACTGCCATTGGTTCTCCGCATAGCTAACTCGGCCGGAACACAGCCCAGTGGTCCTGTGCCGGTAACAAGAACCCTCCGAGCTCCCAGTTTGTATAGCTTCTGCAGTAACAATTGGAGAGACATTGTGAGAATCTATGTGAAGCATCTGCCAAGGTAATTAAGAAGATGGTTCACAAATATATCAAATTTGCTTGACTTTTTCCTTGGCCTCATGCTTCTTGTTTCTACTTTGTCTACATATCGAACTTCACATGAACAAGAAACACCAACATAGTTTTCAGAACACTCTGATAGTTAATCCTCACTGGTTGTTTTTTTTTTTTCTTTCAAATCTATTTTTTAAGGTTATGCGTGGTTGATCAAGCCAAAATATGCTTCGTTGGAAAATTTTCACTAATTGCAGGCAGAGAAAGACGGAGAGAGAGGGGGGGGCTGGAGGGTTTACTGGGAATTACCATCAATATTTTCCTGTACTCTGAAATGAGATATGTGACATAATCTGGTAAAGAAAATTGTCGAGACCTTGCAGAATAGGGGACTAAGTAGTAGTTATTGACAAAATCATTGCCACCAACCGTAATGAGCACATATGCTCCTTTAACAAGTTGTTTAGTCCGATCAGGCCCAATCACAGCACGAACTCGCCGCTGGTATTCTTCAAAGTACTCCAGCTGTCTATACATTCTGATTATGTTGAGCTGCATTTAACGAAGCGTTTAGGGCCAAAGTTAACTAAATTTTGGCACTTATCTAGTATGTGTGGATGTAGAAGCACTTGTCAATTACATTTATGTCCATTTACCAATCACCTTACTGCTCATTCAGTGTCATGTTCAGCAAAAAAATGCTATTTTGCCTCCTTGCTAGTAATGCAAGTAGCTTTCCTATCTTGTGAAAGCCAAAAACAGCATGCATTGAGCAAATTAAAATAGGGTGGCCTAAGACTAGGAGCTGAGTGCAAATGGAAATGAAATGAGGCTGTTTCTGTGTGTCATTTTATTCTGTCAGGTAAACCAGCATCAAGAAAAACTAATCAAAATTAAGATGGATTTAGACTGGCCAACTCACAAACTGAACCCCAGTATCATTGAGGATTCCAATTCCAGCTGAAGCAAAGTTGGCGCCATTAAGTAACCTTTGTCCGGTCATTTGTGGGCTCAAGTACGGCAATATAGGTCCCGAACCAACTCGCTCACCTGGCAATGCATGAAATGCAAGTAGAGATACTGAGCTCACTAGACCTATGCATAGACAATTCTATGAGATGGAAAAGCATGCCACTTTTTATTTCTTGCTAAAATAACAGAGTAAACTCAACTGATGAAGTCTGGGATGTTAAGACCATTAGAGAAACGGCCAGTTGGACGATGAGTTGGATAATCTATCCCATACGGAGGTGAGTCTGCACGGGCAGTAGTTGCGAGGTAGTTATTGTTTCCACTGTCGACAAGTGAGTCCCCAAACACAAAGAAAGCTCGAGCCTCAGATTGCAGAACGAAGCTTCCTAGTACTATCAAAAGACCTAAAATCATGTAGGGAATGGATGAAATGGCCATTTTTAATCGAACGACTCTATCTCACAGGTGAATTGTTGATGAAACAACTACAGAGGTGGACTTATATTTATAGCTTGTGGATTTCAACTTCATTGCTTGCGTGAATACATGGAATCAAAAACAAAGCTAGTGCAGGTAGTTGCAACCGTTAAATTAAGTCATGCCAATAGATTGCTGAAAAGGCTTTGTGTTGTATCTGCTAACATATATCTACTGCTTCATGCCTTAAAGCAGCACACGGGCATCAGCAACCCATAGACCAGAGCTGAATGGAGGCTTCTATTGTAAGTACCAGAAAAATAGCAATAATGATAATAACAATAGAGAGTTGAACGAACAACCAACCCCACTGAATTTTTTGCCTCTTAAATTACAACAGCACTTTAAATTGAAACTTACAGCCCTTCTTCATCTTCCATTTCACAGAAAAGTTATTCTCTTTCTAGTTGGCAAGTTCAGAGTCACATGAAACCTGCTATTGACCAACAACGGATTCAAAAATGGTTGGAAACTCTTACTGCATTTTTCTTCTTTTTCTTGCAGTAATGAAGTTACACTATTATTTTTTTTTTTTGTCTCGTATGTTCAGTTATTTGACAGAATATGGGATTTAAAAAGACTTCTGGTGCACTGCCTCAGTTCGGGAGTTGCCTACTTGGAACAGGAATAGAAAAGAAGGAAACAGCACAACGACCGCAAAAATCCTCTGGTCCATTCTTCCTTGTGCGTGCATACTTGCATAGCATTCCGGGAAAAAACCACAGGCACTTATTAATAACAGCTTTAGGATATAGATCTTCAGGAAAAATAGCCAGTTTGTCATGCCTTACTGTATTCAGGTTCTTTGTGTTGCCAGGATAGAAATGAACAATTATCCCGTTTCTCCATAATTGATTGAGGATGCAATATCGACAAGCTAAGCAGGGCTTCCAATATGTCATCAATTTATGGTAAGGGAAAAGCGCTGACAGACATTCAGAAAAATGAAATCCTCAACTTGAATTCTTGGCCATCTTAAAATATGCTACCGCGGGACAATATAGAATTGAAATAGCAACAAAGACAAGAAGATTACATTGACTCTCCCGGGAAAAACTCTACATAATCAAGTTGCAGGGGTCTTTCCAACCAAAATACGAACAAATAAATCTCTGAGAAAATTCATTTGCTGACAAAATCACTCTCTCTAAGATAATGAGGTCAGATACTGCTGGTATCCAAGGCCAACAGGGTGCTGAGATTCATTGGATTTACATATTCGACGGGGCCAGAGAAGATTGCATCAACAATCAAATGACACATTCTGTTTATGTTCAGCTGCAAACATAGCAAAATTCATATTTAAAATAAAAATATTATTTTATATATTTGTAAGATAATATTTATTTTTTCAGAGATCCTACATGACTCTTACACAAACGCACCAACAAGAAGGCCTATCGTATCACTGTAACAATCTGTACTGGGGCAAATAGTTACATTTGTGGCAATGAAACTTAGGTGTAATATATAAAATAATGTTTTTTTTTTTTTTTGGTGAAGTGTCAAGAGAAGACTGGTGGCAAACTCACATCGGCAAAAGTGTCGTGGAGGAGTCCGGCAACAGCAGCAGAGGCAAAGTTGGCACCAGAAGGCAACTTTTGTTCTTTCAACAGTGAACTCAATTATGGCAATGGAGCTTCAGGCAATCCAATTTTCTGACCTGACAAAGCAAAAGAAAAAATGTACATTATGTACTCAACACATTAAAAGAGACAAGGCAAAAAAAGAAAAAGAAAAAAATCCTAATATAATAAATTTTTACACTATAGTGTTTTAAAAAAATATATCAAATATTCGAAATTTTATGAAATAATTTTATTATTACAATAAGTCACGAGGTTATCTTTAACATCATGAAATAGAAATTGATGTTGTTGTCATTATCAAAAATTGAATCACCAAAAATGAAGAAAGTTCCACCCTGGACGTACAGAACAACACTTTCCAGAGCCCATAGAACACCTAAAATCATCCAAGCTGGAGTGGATGAAGAAGTAGCCACTGAAATGATTAATCTAAGGAAAATTGTAGATTCTTTAGCCAGTGGCATGAGACAATAGCATGAATGTTTTGGTACCTAACTATGCTGCATAAAAGGGAACATGAAAATAAACAGCATATTAAATGTAGATTGGAAATTCAAACTCTGGATTGTTAGCACAGTCTCTATCACTATGATTTTTATTTTTTAAAATATGAGTTTAACCAACACAATTTAAAATTCACCCTTACCAACTAACAATTAAATGTCTATTACAATATTTTACCAAAATATAATTTTGTTAAATTATGATATAAATTGAAAGTCCATGAAAATTATGATGTAAATTGAATTTTTAATTTTGTACTTAATTATATTTATAGTAAACTGAATAATTAATTTCATTACCTTTATAGTTTTAGTTTCATAACTTATTGTTTATGAGAAAGATAGAGTAATATTAAGAGAATGGTGAGGTCGGGGAAGCTAAAAGCATATGAAAAGTGCACATTTTATTTTTGGATTTAAGAGGTTGCTTGCTTTGTTGGTCTTTTAATGGAGTCCTTTTTTTCTTTTTGTTTTTTTTTTTGTACAATGGAGGTTAAAGATGTTTATAATATTCAAATTCTAGAATCACTATGTTTTGAAGTCTCTCTATTGTGCTGTCAAAGTACCAACACATGCAGTGGTGGGGTTGCATTTCCACGGAAATTAATGTGGACCAAGAAACAAATTTATTATATTACATAAAATAAACGATTAAATTGGAAAGAAAGAGAGAGAGAGAGAGAGAGAGAGAGAGAGAGAGAGAGAGAGAGAGAGAGAGAGAGAGAGAGAGCCGTACTGGATAATATGGAATTAAAATGACTTACTAAAAAATAAATAAAAAGCTAAGTACGCCACAACAATCCTTTCTATTGCACAAAAAGTTATCAAAATTAAACATTAACTCATATAGTACTACAACATTATTTTTCTTTTCTTTTCCTTTTTTTTTTTTTTTTTGACCCACTGTCGAGGGATAGCCAAAAGGCCATGAAAGCTCTTCCCCACCCTGCAAATACAAAAGGACTAACTGGCTAATTATTAAGCAAGCATATATTGGTTTCTCAATAATTGCATAAATAGTCAGTAACACAAACATTTTACAATTGTTAGTCTGTTTTGACTGATTGAAATTAAGAATTTAAATAACTCTACTATCTTGTGATTGTGATTAGTGACGGGTTACATATGTTTCAATGTTAATTTCCCGAAAAATTGTACAAATTTGCTTCCCTCGGCCAGTCGATGGAAATAACACACTATGACTGTTATGCCACGCCGCTCTGTTGAGGCCATGGCCCGATTGTGTTAGTTGGGCTTGTGACAGTCCATTTTACACTCGATGGTTGCAGCAACCTGTCTTGGTTAATGCTATATATTTGATAACACTGTTTGATGTAAATTATATATATATATATATATATATATATGTTCTCTCTCTCTCTCTCTCTCTATCTCGCTTCTGCACTTGAATTTTTCTGAAGAATTGTAGCATTAGCATAGGAATAACATTTATTAATTAATGTTGCACAGAACACTTCCTACGGAGCCATCAGAAAATTTGAAACCAATTACCACTACTACCTTGCTATTACTAAATCACGTCCGGTCAAGTGCCCATGCAACAGCCAACGCGTGATATCTCATAAAATTTTAACATTATGACACTTCAAACACAAAACCAACTTTAAAGTACGTTTATATATTGATTAAGTCCAGGAATCCAACTCCATGATGGTGCTGAGATTCATGGGGTTCATGTACTTGGTGGAGCCAGTCATGATGTGTGAGACAATGATCCTGTTGGCCCTCTCAGATGGGTGGAAGGAATCCCAGAAGGCATAGATGTTTCTGTTTGGGCACAGGCTGGATGCTATTGTGCAGAGTCCAAGTCCATTATATGGTCCTTGACCACAACAGGCTACCTGAGATGTAACAAATCCTGCCAATTGAAAGCACATAATATTAGTAGTCATTGGAAGGCAACCTTGTATTGAATTCTCTATATAGTATGCTTTATATTTAGTTATAGGTTCATATTGAGTATTGATTTTTAAACCGTTCTGTCACTATATATACCATTTAGTTAATATAAATCTCTTAGATACATCAAGGTTCTAAAGGTCTCCACTTTTTGTTAAGTAGAGTCTTGTTTGTAGTGCACTTGTTACTATCAATAATTGATAGTCACATGGGGGGAAAAAAAAAATTGGAAGCGAAAGAAAAGTTTGCAGTGCCCTTGTTACCATCAGCAATTGCAATTTATCAGGAAAAATGGGATGTGGGCCATTTACATTTCTGGCATTCACTTCAAGTACAAAGCCAATTGGGCCAACCAGGCTCTTTATGCAGACAAAGGGTAAGAACCAGTCATGATATGACATTTAATTTATGTGGTCCCCCTTCCTTAAGTTTGCTCAATTCAATGCCCATTTGAAAAAAAAAAAAAAAAAGCAAATATTATTGGAAAGATATAATTGTACGTGCCAATTAAACTAGAATGTGAAATATGAAAAAAGGAAAAAAAAAAAAGTATACAAATGGTGAGGCGTACGTACCATATGCTCGAGGGTTATTAACGAAATCCATGTTCATTTCATATCCATTTGCAGCGACGAAAACGTCAGACCCAATTTCCCTGTTGAGGTCATTTAGTATGTTCACAAGCTGTGGGTTGAACAATCCAGCTGCCCTTTGAAGTTCCTGAGCACATTCACCATTCCTGCTCCTCATGGCCAGCTCCGCCGGGACACAACCCAATGGTCCGGTACCAGTCACCAGCACCCTACGAGCACCCAAATTGTGGAGCCTCTGCGTTCATCGTCAAACATGTTACTTCAATTAGCGGTTATTAAATGGAATTGGTTTGATTCTGTTCAGGCTGCTTCCTTTTCGACCAAAAATTTTCATATGTGAAAAATAAGGTGACAATGTTCTGCAAATTATGAGAAAAAAAGAACAAATCATGTCCGAATGCTTTAAAATAACATGTGAAAAGACATCACGTTCTAGTTAGTTGGCTCTCACCACCCACCACTGCATTGCATTGAATAAGCCTGCCCCTCTTTATTGTGTCTAGAGATTCAGACTATCCATAAACTTGATAAGCAATAAACTTGCCTGCAGCCTACGAACCGATCATAATTAAAATAAGTGCAAACTTGTGTGCCTGCTGGACAAACTCATGCAAAAACTCATCTTCCTATTAAAACTTTGGTGCATGAACGTGGCCCTATGTTGCTTTCATTCATTAAGACCAGATGCTGTGCACAATTGATAGGGTCACAACGAATACGTCTAAACTATTGACTTTAATTTGTACAAAAAAAAAAAAAAAACAAAAAACATGAAAACTATTGAGTTCAGTAGACTTCAAACACTTTATCTCATGATATGTCTAAAATAAGACGTACTTTTTGTCATTGGTCAATTTGACTAATGCTTTCTCCAAATCAATGTCGTATTGGACGTAACTTACTCAACATTACATGCAATCATATGAGAGGGGTACCCTTATGTTGTATAGTTCACAGTCCACTGAGCTAGTGAGAATATAATGAGTGTGATTGAGGGGCAAGACACAAGGGACATTACAACTAGAATTTTCCGGTACTCGGAGATGAGGTAGACGACGAAATCCGGGAGGGAAAATTGGCGAGATCTAGCGGAGAAGGGCACCAGGTAGTAGTTGTTCACAAAGTCATTGCCGCCTAGGGTCATGAGGACAAGTCCTCGATTTACTAGGCGCCGTGCTTGCTCAGGCCCAATAAGGGCAGCAACCCTATGCTGGTATTGTTGGAAGTATTCCAATTGCTTGAAGATCCTGATGATGTTTATCTACAAAAATAGAGAGCATAATAAATAGACACATTGATTAAATTGCATACTGAACACACTTACTGCACTTTTCTCGGCAATTGAAGTTTGATTTAGCATTTTCTTGCCCTCCAAAGGATATTGTAATTGAAGTACATCTAAACCTATAGGAATGCATGATTGAAAAGGAATATCTCAAGTTTCTCAAGTGTATGAGACTCCCACGTTATGGGAGCTGGGGTGGGATCTGACCCAAGTTAATTTCTAAACATGAATTAGATAATAAATGAAAGAAATGTTTACAAATTGAACTCCCGTATCATTGAGGATTCCAATCCCTGCAGAAGCGAAGTTAGCACCAATAAGTAGATTTTCTCCTCTGAGCTCAGGGCTTAGGTAAGGCAGTGTAGGTTCTGATCCAATTGCCTCACCTACAATGCACACACTCACACAATCAACATTAGTCCAGTACACAAAAAAAAAAAAAAAGTGACATGTGACATTCGGTCAAAACATGGATGCATAATTTTCGCTAAGCATAGAAAGAAAATTTGAAGCATACTAATAAGGTCAGGAATGTTGAGGCCATTGGAGAAACGTCCCGTGGCACGGTGAGTAGGATAATCGATGCCATAGGGCGGAGCATCAGCTCGGGCAGTGGTGGTGAGGTAGTTGTTGTTGCCATTGTCGACCAGTGAGTCGCCAAAAACAAAGAAAGCCCTAGCATCAACGTCGGGAACATTACTTCCTAGTGTTATTACTAGGCCTAGAATCATGCAGCAACTAAAAATTGAGGAAATGCCAACAGCCATGTTAATTTCCAATAAACCCACCAAGTAACAAAATAGAATACTACTGGGATTGAGAAGTAGACGAGTGATCAAGCTGGCTATATATAGAGCTCAATTTCCTGGTACCTTGATCGATGGATCATTAATGGCTGGTTGGATCTACCTCCCGTGGTGGCAGATGGAGGGCATCCAGTCAGCAATGACAGGAGACAGTACAAGTTGTTTCAGTAGGTAAATGGAGAGTTATTCACCATCGGTCCGTTATTACTATTATCTACCATCACCCTCGAAAATGTGCACTATTCTTCATTTTGATATTCCACTGTAAGAAGACCTAAAATTCTCAATAGAAGCATGTAGATAATGCATACTTATTACCAAAGAGCTAAAAGCTCGATCTAATTCTAAGGAAGGTTGTCCATTTTGCATACTCGTCAGTACATGGAGAGTAATCAACACCATACAAATATTGTATACATCAACTCATAACATTTACAAATATTAACTTATTAAGAAATTTAAGTTGTCGAATAAATTTATAAATAAATTATATATTAAATTGTAAGATGTCCTCTCACATAACAATTTATTAAGTGAAAGTATCGATAAAAAAAAAAAAAGACTCATTATATGTGAATACAATGTTATTTGAATACAAAAATTTTTTTATCATAATGTCTTAATGGTATGTTAAGAAATAATTCAAACAAAATTCAAACTGCACGGCTCTTCCTTTCTCCTTTTCCTTGTTTGAGACAGAATGAGCTGTTTTTCCATTCTAAACCCAGAAATTTTCCTCCAGAAAGCCTTTCCTCTGACACTTGTTATTCCCATTTAATAATTCCACACTACTACAATGAATGCCACCGAATTTACTATTTAGTACGTACTTTTCTTTTTTTTATTTTTATTTTTATTTTTACTTGATAATACGCTTCAGAATATGTCCAATTTTCTTTCAGGAGTAAGCTATTGAGTTAAAGTAGAATATGCAAACATAAAGAGAAAAAAGGAGGCTAGAAATTGGAAAGGCCCATAAAAATTTTGCTTTCTGCTGTAAGGCCAAGCACCAAAACCAAGTCAAGAGATCAAGTTTCTGCATACTGTGTTTTTTTTTTTCTCTCCTTTAATTGGTTCCAATGAATTTAAAATTCTGGTGTTCAATGAAATATCTCTAGTCACCAATCAATCAAACAGATTGTATTTTTGAGATAAAAAATGCTACATGCACAAGAGCCTAGTGACACGAGACAAATATAGATTCACACAAGATATTGTGTCTTTAATTGTATATTTATAGCAATTTTGATGCATAATCTCAATTAGTATGAGACTCATAAATGTATACAACGAGAGGTGATTAAATTTTAGCTTAAAAATGAAAAAAGAGCAGATCAAAGGCCGGCAAGTAAGTAGCCGTGTGATCAGCATAAATGGGTGGTGGGGTTGATTTTTATTCATTGAAATTAGTCATTTCAAACCTATAGGGCACAGGGCATTAGAACAATGCAATAAAGACAAAGTTGAGTTCATAATCAAGAAAATCAGAAGTATTCTTCTTTTTGAATTTCTTTTCCTTTTTAAGTGCACAGGATGGAAACCCAATGAGGTGTATGAGAATTTATATTGCCCACTAGTATTCGTGTATTACAGCAGAACCTATTCAAACAAAACAACATAATAGGTGCAGTTCAACTGCCCATTTGTGGAGGCACATCCAACAAACACCCCCATAAAGTGACACAGCATTATGAGCAAGCCGAGCCAACTTCTTCAGCCCATTTAATTCTGCAAATGTGGACTGTACAATGGCAAGTAAAAATTCATATCCTACTCGTTGGTATTGAAAAAGTTAAATGTTTCAAAGTTTAAATCTCAGTTATAGTCAATTAATTGAAACCAAAAATAAAAAAAATAAAAAAAATCATATCCTGTTGATTTACTTTCACCATTCATGGGACAATGATTCTTCTTCAATATCTACATTTCTAGTTGACGAGTTGCAAAACTCAGTTCCCTCATTCAAGGAATTTTCATTTTCGTTGATGTGGTCCTTGTGCGGTATGTAAAGGATGTGCACATTAAGTGGGCTTATAAAAACGTTCTTGAACACTGTGAATTGGATGTGTCCCAAGTACAATCTCATACATTATGTATATTATTATAATTATTAATTACATTTGTTTATTATTTCAATATATAATTATAAATAAATGATAAAACTATAAATTGATATTCAATGAATTATAAATAAATTAGAACAAATAATGAATCAAATTGTAGCAATTTCTGTATCATAATCGAAAATCATACATGAATCGAAGATTAACGATATTGTTGTCTCTCGGTTACAACTCTCCACAACTTAAACCCTGCACAGAGGCAGGCTATCTTAGAGAGCAACGAGTGGTCCCCTCCAGCTCAAAGTGGGTTTAGACTTCAACCCCCACAACCGCAGAGAGAGCTTCAGTGGACCGGTCATCAAGGAACCGGACACCTTGCAAGTGTCACCGAATTGCAGCCTGAAGGCCACTCAAGCCAGAGAAGCTGAAAAGGTAATTTTAATTTTTGAACGATCCATTGATCTCCAAATCCAGCCCAATTGAATCCCTCTCGATCCATTTCTAAAGAGTCAAATAGGTTTTTATTTATTTATTTATTTATTTGTTTGGGGGTGACTTCAACTTCGTCGAGGGGTCATCTCCTTAGCTCCCACCCACCCTTTCGATCAACTTAATTGGGCACAGGTACTATATATCTGTGGTTGTCACTATTGAATCTCTTTGATGATGCATTTGTTGTTTTGTACAAAACCCTTGTGTTATAACAGAAAGAACTTTTTTTTTTTTTTTTTTAGTTGGTACCTTCTTTTGGCACGAATACAACAAATAAATCATACAAGCACTTTTTGCTGTATGAATTATTTGTGGATATTTTCTTCGCAAACAAACAAATATAGAACAAGAACCTTCCTTGTCTCTGCATATATTTCACGTCTGATGTGCAGCCTCACAAAAAATATACAATTTTAGACCATTCATTTTCAGTAAATGCAGAAAATGAGACAATTTTTTTATTTTTTATTTTTTTAAAAAAAAATTGTATTTTGTTCAAGTCCCAAAGATTTCCAAAGCAGGTCAGATAAGATGCTCTATCACATAAGTTATAACCAAGTTTCATTTGACTTTTCCATAGAGTAAGGTTATATATACCATTGGCAGTAGCCACCTCCAGTGAGCTGAGTTATATATATTATTCATATATAAGTCAAAGTTTGAATTTTCACATTGATTCTTCGTATCTGGAACTGGGTATCTCGTATAATTTATTACCGACACCGTAAAAGAATAAAATCATGAAGGAGAATAAAATAAAGATTCTGCTAATTGTACACTGACTGTCTTGTTAGTTGTTATTTCTTTCAAACCCTCTCCTATATAATAGACCCACAAGCACCAACTTGTCCCTTCAATTAATTGCTTCTGTCTCTCTCCCTCTCTCTCTCTCTCTCTCTACACACACACACACACACACACAATGGCTTCCCTCAGCTGCTCAGCCACAGACCTGGCCCCTCTCCTCTCCACCACCATCGCAAACTCCTTGGCTATGCCTTCGCCTTCGGCTCCCCTAGCAACGGCTTCATCGGCCGCCATTTCTTCGGCCTCAATGATTTCCCGTCCCCCTTGGCGGATTACAGTTTCTTTCTTTATCAGTGGGCTTTTGCTATTGCTACTGCTGGCATCACTAGTGGATCCATTGCTGAGCGGACCCAGTTTGTTGCTTACCTTATTTATTCTTCTTTCTTAACTGGGTTTGCCTACCCAATTGTCTCTCATTGGATTTGGTCCGCTGATGGATGGGCCAGCGCTACCCTAACCGATTACTGGTGTGGTGGTGGTCCACATGGTTGGAGGTATTGCTGGATTGTGGGCTGCTCTTATTCAAGGCCCACGAATTGGCCGGTTCGACCGAACCTGTCAGTCCTTGGCGTTACGGGGTCATAGCGCTTCGTTGGTTGTGCTCGGTTCGTTTTTGTTGTGGTTCGGTTGGTACGGGTTCAACCCGGGTTCCTTTTTGACTATTTTGAAGAGTTACGGAGACAGTGGTGGGTATTATGGCCAGTGGAGTGCTGTTGGGAGGACAGCTGTCACGAGGACATTGGCGGCGTGTACAACTGCCTTAACCACCTTGTTTAGTAAAAGATTATTGGTGGGTCATTGGAATGCGACTGATGTTTGTAATGGTTTATTAGGGGGTTTTGCTGCAATCACCTCGGGATGTTCGGTGGTTGAACCGTGGGCTGCATTCATATGTGGCTTTGTTACCGCAAGGGTTTTGATCGGGTGCAACACGCTCGCGGAGAAGCTTAAGTATGATGACCCATTAGAAGCCGCCCAATTGCACGGCGGATGTGGAGCGTGGGGCCTACTATTCACAGGGTTGTTTGCCACCAAGAGATACGTACATGAGGTGTACCAAGGCAATCAAGATCGTCCCTATGGGTTGTTCATGGGTGGTGGAGGGAAGCTACTGGCGGCCCAGATCATCCAGATTTTGGTGATCATCGGGTGGGTCACGGCAACAATGGGCCCACTATTCTTTGGGCTCCAGAAGTTGCGGTTGTTGAGAATCTCAAGTGAGGATGAGATGGCAGGCGTGGACTTGACCAGGCATGGAGGCTTTGCTTATGTGTACCATTATGAGGATGATAATTCAATCAAGCCATCCTTTATGCTGCCGAAGGATGTACGGTCACCAAACCAGAACTCGCAATCACAAGCCGTCGACGAGTGATCGACGTTTGTTCGGGTCACTTCCTCCAAAAGCATGGCTTATTTATGGATGTTTTGGCTATTTAGCCTCCAAAGGAAGAAAAATATTTAAGAAAAACAATTGATGGCTGTTCTACTTCTCTGTCTTTCCCTCAATTAGCTAGCAAGAGCAGGAATATGAGATGAAGGCAATGTGGACAATTTTAAGGTGGTTTTTCTTGCTGTTCTCTTCAAGATCACCTTTTGGTTATGTATGGTGCTGTATTTTGGATAATAATTTATCCAAAAAAAAAAAAATCATATTATACCATTATGACTTTTACATTGTTGACTAACAACTAATGTTTTTCTTTAAAAAAAAAAAATTCCCTTTTGAATTGAGTTGTTAACCAATCATTTCATCAATAACCCAAATTATTTAATTAATTGCTGTATGTTTATTGTTTTTTTTTTGGATGATATATAATATTAACAATGAATTTCAAGTCAAACATGTCCTAAGATTGCTCCCAAAAGGTCGGTGTCTCTTTCATTTTTACCAACACTAGTTAATCTCAAATCCGAAACCCGACTACTCCATGCATGGATCAGACAATTGTTTATGCCAATTCCCTGCTTTGTTCATCATCAATGATCTAGTTTAATCAACATCAAAGAACTAATTATTGGGTCCTCCAAAAAAGTTTCAACCCCATAAGTACAAAATGATACCTTTGAGTTCCATGTTCCAAATCATGTTTACGTTGTTCATGGTCTCTTGTATACCATTATCTTTGTCGGAGATCAGGAACACTTACATTGCAGATGATTCTCGTCCGATGATCTTGTTAGAACGATTTGGCTTTGCAGCGGGCGGTCAAGTAGCGGTTTCTGTAAAAGATGTATCGTTGAAATCCAAGAATGAAAAGGCACAACTTGACACTTCCTACATGGCATTTTTCCTAGCCAGGGAATTTTCACTGGAAAAAATTGTTAACTCCTCGTTCTACGACAAAGACTTTTGCTTTTTATCTAGCCCTCAAGTCCAGGACGTGAAAATCCTATTCAAACTCAATAATCTTACCGCGGATTCATCCTATGATGGTACTGCTGTGGCCATTGATTATCCTGATGAATACAATTTGGCCTTTGGAAACTGCCGGACAGACTTTGCAGTGTCAATGTATGTGCATACAGAAATGTATAACTTGCAATATGGTATCAGGAATTTCCTGCCTGCAGGCCTGACCGAATTGCCGCAGTTGTTTTTCATCTTCTTTCTTGTATATACTTGCTTTTTAGGCTTGTGGGTCGGTATCTGCGTCAAACAAAGGCCAACAGTACAGAAAATCCACCTGATAATGGGGGCACTGCTTCTTGTCAAGGCATTCAAAATGATCTGTGCATCCGAGGAAGAGATGTACGTGAGCAAGACGGGAACGCCCCACGGTTGGGACGTGGCCTTTTACATTTTCGGATTCCTCAAAGGCGTAATGCTGTTCACTGTAATAATCCTTATAGGCACCGGATGGTCAATCCTGAAACCCCACCTTCAGGAACGAGAAAAGAATGTTTTGATTGTTGTGATTCCTCTGCAGGTCCTGGAAAACATTGCTCATGTTGTCGTCAGCGAAAGTGGGCCAGCAACCAAGGATTGGATGACATGGACACAGTTTCTCTTGTTGATCGACCTCATCTGCTGCTGTGCTGTGTTTTTTCCTGTCATTTGGTCGATTAGAAGTCTAAAAGAGGCATCCAAAACGGATGGAAAAGCTGCAAGGAACCTCCACAAATTAATCCTTTTCAAGCAGCTATATGCACTTTTGATAACATATCTATATTTCACAAGACTTTTGGTGCCAACTATTGGGGCTGTCATTGATTACAGATATGAATGGATTGCCTATTGCCTTGGTGAGATTGTTAGTCTGGCCTTCTATGCATCCTTGTTCTACTATTTTCAGCCAATAGAGAATAATCCATATTTGGTAGTTGATGAGGAGGAAGAGATGGAAGCAGGGCAATTATTGGAAGAAGATGACACATTTGAACTCTAGGAGTGTGTAGCATATTTGTTCCAATCATATTTTGTGCAAATTGGTTGGTTTTTTTCTGTTCACCATGAGAAATATCCAAGGGCTAGGAAAGGATCAGTGTGTCACCTGGACTTGGGTCCCTTTTCAGGCTTTTGATCCTTTAGCCTTAACCATTCCATATGCTATACTGTAATCACCATACTCAACTCAAGCATTTGTCAATAGTGGGACCTAGTTTATCATATGTTATTTATTTATTTAAAAAAAAAACATTTTTAATCTTTCAATTAATTATCATAAATCATAATTAAAATAAAAATACATAATATATATTTAATAATTTTTATAGTACAACATAGGTTCATGTTTTTTAATTAGAATTTCATGTTATAGAGAAAAATTATTTTTACTGAAAAAGGAGAAAAGTTAGTGAATAGAAAAATTATATTTAAAATAAGTTGGAGAGAATTGATACCAAGAATTCATAGAATAAAAATTATTATTTTAAAAATTAGTATGCTTGAAAAAAAAAATTATATATATATATATATATATATATATATATAAAGTAAAATTGTGGGAAAAAAGATTTTTTTTAAAAAAATAAAAATAAAAATGCTCGGAAGATGCCACGTTCTCAATACTTTCAAAGCATTATCAATAATTGAAAAATTATCCTTTATTTTATTTATTTTTTCGGTTTTTTTTCTATTTCCAACGGTTCAGATGGCTGCAACTCACTCTGCTCTTCTTCTTCATCGTCTGTCTACCAGAACCTCAACATCACTTTCACTTCTAATCCCAAACAAGCTTTCTAGCACCGCTTGCGTGTTCACCGCCGGCGGCCCCGAGTGGGGTTCCAGGAGCAACGACGGGGCTACAGCCTGGGCCGGACGCTCCAGATTCGAGTTCCGAGATGAAGTATACTACACCGACGGTGAGGATGATGGGTTCAGCTTTGGTGGGCCCTCGAAACAGAGGGTCTGGTGGTTCGATGATGATGAGAACAATGATGATGGTATTCGGGATGTGGATGTGGATGACGTTGAGGAAAGTTGGTTTTGGATTTTCAAGGTGAGCAAAAAAGCAATTAAAGCCAAAAAAAAATAAATTCTTGCTTTTTATTTTTCTCTTTTTAATTATTATTATGAAATTGTGGAATTTCATTTTCCTTGTTTGTTTGGTATTACAAAGTGGGGTTCTTTTGAGATGCTTTTAGTGATTTCATTTTTAATTTGCTAAATTTTGCATTTATGGTTGGTTACTATGAAAGTTGTTAATTTTACTGTTGTGTTATGGTTTCTGAGGATAATAGTAAGAATTTAGGCTATTGATTGGTTAGTTGAAATTTGACAATAATTGATAATGCAAAGTTCTTTTTACTTGAGTTGAGAATCATTTAATTAGAGGGTGTGCTTAAGTACACAAGACATGACAAAACAATATAAGATATGTCATGCGTCATTTAATTTTGGATCACAAAATGTTTCTCAATGTTTGGTGTGGTTAAGGGGTGCAAAACTACAAAAGATGAAAGAAACTTCAATGCTACTTCTTGCATTATTAACAGTTCATGTGCAGAAGATTCTTAGCAGTATTGCATGCTTTGGTGGACTGCATTGATTCGGATTACAATGCCAAATATTGATCCAATTTGTTTAGAGGGCCTTTTCTGTTCAGCTCGTTTGAGAGCTGACTTGTTTGTGTTGATCGTTAATCACAATTGCTTATCCCAACTTGGTGATACTGTTGATTCTTCATTTGTGCATTAGCTGGTCTCTCCAGTTGGTCTTTAGTGGTTTGTGAATTATGAAAAGTCATTTATATAATGTGCTGATGGTTCTGCTGTAGTTTATGAGAGCCTTTGGTTGGATGGTTCCTGCCATTGCCATGTCATTGCTGCTGGGTACGGGTCCAAATGCTTTCTTCATGGCATTAGCAGTTCCACTAGGACAGACAGCACTTTCTCTTGTGGTTGACAAGGTTTGGGGAAGTACGAGAAGTAGACCGAAACCCAGATTTAGAACCAAAAGCAGGAAGAAACCATTTGCTAGGGCTGCTAATCCGACAAGGACTAATGAGAAAAAAAAAGAAGAAGAAAATAAGACTGGCAAAGTTGGAGGGAGTTACCAATCTTGGGTGGCAACAGATGATGGTTCATATATGAAGGGCAACAGACGGGCACCGGGGTTTGGTGGATGGGATGAGCTAGATAGAGAAAACTTAAAGGTTCCCAGGGGAACACCAAGCCATCAGGCAGATGGGCTACCAAAGCACCAAAGGTTCCAAAACAGAGGTAAACTGAGTAGGAGTGGCAGGGTCAGGGACACACCATTGTTGCTTAGACTGCTTATTGCTGCTTTCCCATTTTTGGCTTCTTGGACTCGATTCCTTTTCTAACAAGGTATCGAGCTGGGCGCTGAATTCTGTTTTCCTTCAGTAAGCAATTGGGTTAAGAAAATGAACAGGTCATATTCATGGACATAAATACACCTAACACTAGGAACCATAAATATACAATCAACTGTGGTAATAGTATCACATCACTTACCTCTGACTTGACTCGGGTCATGTGAAACTCTTAGCTCGGTGTCTCAATTCCATAATAACTAATAAAAGGACAATTAATACCATGTAAACAACATGATAATAATGTAAAAATACATTCTTTGTGATCATGAACTTAAACAATTATTATGACTCATTATCATGGTACTGTTAGTGTGCATAAAAACATTTAGATTTGCGAAAAAATTGGCAACAAAAGGGAGTGTACTTTGTGGATTCTGGCGGATAAGCCAGGGGGGCAGAGGCTCAAAGTTTGAATTTTGCCTTGGGCCAATTAGCGCAATAAGTTGCATTAAATTTCGAGTTATGCTTATTTGGAAATGGAAGCAAGCATAGGGACAGATGCAAGTACCTCCTTGGTGCTTGTACACAGCTGAACACAAGTATCATTATTACCCAAGCATACAAAGATTGTCGACAGCAGCACATGTAAGAGTAGGTCTTACCAATTTGTCAATGTAATATTCTGATCTGCATGCTGCTGCTAGATGTGGTGTTATTAATATGTTATTTCTATTCGATACTTGGTAGGGATGGCAATGAGAAATTTTAACTTGAATTTTGATTGTGTTAGCTTTCATTGACACCATTATAATGGTTAAAGTTACATGGTAATTGTTTGTATGCTTAGTGGTCTTCCTTGACCATAAGATGGATGGATTTGTTTAACCTTGGTCAATGGTCAAGCAAGCCCTCGTCTTTGCCATCAAGGCAATCCCACCTTTGACCTAACTTCTCTTTGGTATTCCTATCATATATATATATATATATATATATATATAAACAAAAGAAGCATCTCTTTGGTGCTTGTATGAATATTGATTGTACGCTCATCTGCAACAACTCCAATTTCAATTTCTAATTTAGTCGGACGTGGGTTCCTCCTGACACTGATAAAACTACCAATCTCATTGGTTTTGAGTGGTGAAAACATTATCTTTGCAAATGAATGGGGAAAGCTTACTAGTGAAGGATGGCTCCTTTTCCGATTCACCCATGTCGGGGATTCTCTCTCCATCATAGTTTAGCATAAATGTTGCATACACTTCGCAGGCTAAGGTACGTCGGACCATAACAGTATATTTTGAGCAGTATCAAAAATAAGAAGAAGAAGAAGAAGGAAAGAACGAGAAGCTATTTTGGCCAACGCATTGTTGCCTTCAATTTTCTTTTGAGTGGTGCATTTATTTGGTCGGTTCATTATGCCCATTGTTCGTAACTTCATATCTTCATGGCTTCTGGCACCAATCACAGAGATTTATGTTTTTTCTTTTCTTTTCTTTTTTGAACCTTAAAAATAAAAGTACATCCTAAAAATTTTAATTATCTTAAGATTAAGCTATTTATTGATAATTTAATTTTTGTTATAAAAAAATTTATTATCCGAATACTAATAATTTTAAATAAAATTTTTTAATATTTATTCTCTTAAATTTAAAACTTAAAACTTACTATTTACACATTTTTAAAGAGAAAAGCGTCAATGATGGGATTTGAATTTGGTCCCCAATGTGTAGAAATACGTAGACTTATCAACAAACTCCTATTTTGAGTGGTGAGGCTTTCTAGATAAACCCTACCTACTTTCTGTTCTTTTTAATTTATTTTTATTTTTTTAAAAAAAAAAAGACAAAACTTGTCAAACCTAGAAAAGTAGACGGCGGCCGGCAGCACAATGTCTTTCTAAACAACTTTATTAATGGCAGTATTAATTGACAGGCAATGAGTCTTTGGCGGAAGCCATGATGTAGGGGTGGGGGGGGGTTATCATATCTTTTTTAATAGAATCATAATTTTCAATAGATTTTGGATTCTTCCACCCTCACCATTCATTATCCACACATTGTGGTCTTGTTTAAAAGCATTATCAAGTAGCAACCTCTTCTTGTTCTTGTTCTTGTTGTTGTTGTTTTTTTTTTTTTTTTCATTACATTACATTATTCTTTATATTGTATCATAATGTACACGTCCAAGTAGGAATCTCAAGGACCAAAAAGAAGAGACCAAACCTAAATGGGTTTCGAAGTCAAAATTAATTTAATTTCTTTGGGGGGGGGGGTTTCGACAACCGAAAAAATACTTTTTTTTTTTCTTAAGAAATATGGGTCATCAACAACTAAGCCTAAATGGGTCTCCAAATCAGCATATCTCCCATTTGCACAAGATTTTGAGATGTGGGACATCTTTGATGCTGGAAAATTGAAGTCCTTAAGCACAAGACTTAGTTGGATTAGCAATTGCAACCAAAACCAGAATTAAAAGGATTCTTCCACTTCAAACTATTAGTTCAATCCAATAAATCTTTAACCATAATTGACTTCTAACTAGTTGCTAACTCACTCCACTAACATGCCCTATTTGACTTTACTCACTTCCTGATCAGTGAGCTGTTCTAATGTCCCAAATTTGATTAATGTTTGTACTTGCGAGAGTAATCAAAATTCGATTCATCTGACAGAAACTGCCAATAATTTTTCAGTTCAACAAAAATGAAAATTTTATTGATATCCTCTTAATAGATATTTCAAGAGGAGTTATATAAATGGAACAAAACACATTTCCACGTTTTCCCCGTACCTTTGTTTCTCTCATCTTTTGTTCATAAAGTGCAAATGTGATACAATTTCACAAGAGCAAATGATATTAATTATGATCACAAGCAGCATTTCCATGGGATGAGAGTTTAGGCATTCATATTAAAGGTATCATATTTGAATCACCTAGAGAACAAGATGTGAAATTTAGAAGAAAAGATAAAAGTTATTATTTTATTTGTATAAATAATAATAATAATAATAATGAAAAACCGTATAAAATAGACAATAGGGAAAATCGTGTCATTGAACAACAAATGGTTAATTCCCTTTAGCAAACAACGATAAAGTAACTGAAAATCTATCTTCAATTACACTATTGGGATGTCTAAGGTAAGGTGGTGGTCCCTTGTCTCTTCTCAAGTAAAGTAACCCCACACTTGAATTAAAGAGAAAAATGCTAACCCCTCAACCCTTCATACATGGAAAGTCCACAAAAAGTTGGGGTCGCCTTTTCACTATGTTTTCTGTTCTTTTACCTTTATCTCTTCTTTTGAGGATTGCTTGCACTGGCTCATTCTATTGCACCTATAAAACAACATTATCCATACCTATTTTGAAGATCTCAGAAAGAGGGGGGGAGCCTTTTGTGTAAAAGTAAGGTCACCCCATATTGTGACCTCTACGTACAAATACCACATGAACTAATGAAGTTATCATAGTATTTATATTAGATGCATTTAAATATGTGTTGCATATATGTATATATTGTGAAACTTATTTTTGTACAAAGCATTTTCCTTTAAAAAAAATGTATTTTCTTTTTGAAATTAGGAATATCAGTCTATTGATTACATAAATCTTGAAATGATTGCAAATATAATGTAAATTTCCTTGCAACTCCAATCTTGAATCAATGGGGTGTTGACCCCAAAAAGTATAAATTAAATCAACTGCTTGATGGTGGGAATTAATTATAATTCGCGTTTCCAATTACATGGAGTCCCAAATTAAAAAACCTCAACCCATCTTTTCTTTTAATTAACTTTGTTTGTTCATTTATTTATTTTATTCACCTAATGGACCCATCAATTGCATAATTCATCTTAGATTCCCACCCTTATATATTATATAAAGAGGTTCTTTAATTAAGGAGATATTCTATACAGTTCATCACAGGATACAAATACTTGAAAGTAAGGCCCTTGAAATATATGTGTTCCACATTCTACCTTTTTTATCAGATAATATAAAAAAAATTCTCAATTTTTATAATTAAATCTTAAGTTTTTTTAAAAAAAATTTTCACTTCAGTCCTAAATTTTTTAAAACCTTTCCATATATGTACAGTTAAATTGTTAAAATTTTACATTAATTAGATGAAATTGATTAACAATTTGTCCTAAAAAAATAATTGTTTGAGAAAGATTTTACATATTTAAAACTAATATAAAAATTTAAAAAGATTTAAAACTAAATTGTAAAAATTCATATTGGCATATTCCTTTTTGTATCTTGTATTTTTGGATCATCAATCAAGACTCCACAGATAGAGTGCATTCAGAATTTTATTCACTTATGAAAATTTTTTGGTAAAGATCCAACCTTAATTGACAAAGAAAGGAAGTTTCTCTTCTTACTAAATGAACTTAACCTTTGTTGTACACTGCATTATTCTTTGATTTTAATAAAGTTCTTGTATCGATCTGTCTTTATTAATAACAAGAAGAAGAAAGAAAGTCCTTAATTACCTTGCTATATAGGTAACCATCATCTCCTAAATGGTCCCATCTTTGTCTCCTTTTTCTTCTTTTTTTCCTGATTGTCCTACTCCCCCCCCTCTCTCTCTCTCTCTCTCTCTCTCTCTCTCTCTATTTGTGTTTGTTTTTTAACTTAATAGCAGATGCCTTAGTTGATATGATGGAGATCATGTCACTTTTGAAGATGAGAAGAAGATTAAGATGCCATCTTTCTTCAATGTTTAAAGGATTAATCGCCAGCAAATGAGCCTTGGAGCTATGGCCTAAAGATCTAAGACAAAGATGATCACTTGGAGGATATGCAAACCTCTAGGCAAGTCTAATGCTTGGCTTCTACTTTTCCTTTTCCCCTTTTCATGTTAATTTTAGATTGTAGGTGTTGTTTGGTTGCCAAGAAAATGTAGAAAAAAAAAAACTAATAAAATGAAGTTGGGATGTTGGCTTCATATGTTGCCTATATTGCAAGATTCTCCTCTACCAATTGACATGTCTGTCATTTTGGGAAATCTACAAGTAGTTCTTTGAATTTTTGTTCATTGAAGATTGATGATCTCAGACCTAATAGAAACCCTACAATAACTAGAATGTTGAATAATATGTAGCTCCTGATTGTCTGATTGATTATATCAATCTTGACTCTTAGGCTTTATCTGCAACTTGGTCCTTGCCAATTCACTTGAAGAGATAGCATGTGATCCACAAAGCTCGTAATTAATTACATATTCTAACTGTTTGTGCATGTAAGATTTGTTCAGAGAAAATTTAGTCTTATTTGACAGCGAATGTTATCATGCTGATATATTACCATAAAGACAGCCAAAAAAAAAAAAAAAAAAAAGGAAAAGAAGCCACTAAACATCACAACAATGGCTTTAACTCATGGATGGAGGATTGAAGCACGCATATTAAGTTGGAATCCTATCTCAACTACAAGAAAATTTTGAGGCCAACTTCATCCGTCAGAAACTCTTTGTGTGGATTGGATCCCCCAAATATGTGAAAATGAAATCCATCCAGTTACATGTGGGCGAACATCCTAATATTTTCTCAAATCTTTCTCCTCACAATCTAGGACTGAAGTGGCTCCAAACACATGGGAATCGATGATGCATTAAAATATTTCGAAAGTGTAATTTGAAGCCCTTGATGGGATTACAGTTGTACTTAAAACACACCCCATCACCTTGGATGGCATCATGAACGTGCATTCCTAAGCCTACAATGTAGCTGAGTTGGTCGCCATTGTCAGCATTAGTGGAAAAATGAAAAGCGACCGAAAAGAAAAAGGTAATGAGACTATGGGATTTCAGCAATTTTCTACTGGCTGGTGGCTCACTAGGGACAGTGAGCACAAGGTTGGAAAAATCATTAACAATGGTTGATTAGTTCAATGACAGGTCATTAATAATTATGGAAGATCCACAGCAACAAAATGAACACATACAGAGGTCAGAATCCAGAAAACTTACAGAAAGTATGGGTTAAAAGATTTTGTTTTGCCCCCTTTTCAAGAAACTGCCCTTAGCAGTTAGCTTGACTTGATCCAGCCGATTAGGTTAGCTCAGGTTTTCTACGAAGGGTCTGTACCTAATCCACGTTTTGACAAATAGAAAAACAGACCATTTTCTTAACTCCAGCCGTAACTTCAAGGTCATAACAAAATAATTTTACCCTCTCTTTTTAACCTTGTAACAAAAAAAATTATCAAAATTAGTCACATATAATAAGTTAATGCAACCCTGAGAAGATGGACTACTCCAACTTGAGTTTGTAAAAATTTAAATCCCAATTCAAATAAGAGTGAAAGATCAAATAACATGAAAGACATGTCACACTAGTCCGTATATTCCGTACAGTATCACTGAAAAGAGAAGGGGGTTGGGTGGGGGTGGGGGAATTAGATTGACAAACTAAGATGTGATGCTGAAGTTGCAGTCAAGGAGGAGCTTCTGATATACCACTGAACAGAACAGTCAAATGGAGCCTAACTTTTGGTCGATACCCCCAAAACAATGTAAACTACCAAAGCTCCCTTCCAAAAATGGAGGATAAGAGACTCCAAGAAATCAATACAGTGAATCTGAAAACTAGGACTCTTAACATGAGAAGCTTTACATTCTAGAATTTGTTACAAAAATTCAAAATTGAGGGCATCAATTTCTACAACAAAACCTCCTCGAAGAAGGCATTTCTCCAATTGATGCTTACAAATCTCAATGATTAGATGTTGGATAGATTACAAGTCCAAAGCCAAAATACACTTACATCATTATCCTAAGTCACATGTCAGCATAAGAAACATATGCTCTGGCCTCTCGTTGGTTCCTGATCTTCAAAGCCTTTCATATATGATCTGATTCCAAGGTGCTCTGAAGCATGTGTCATGAAAGATACCAAAACTAGGCCTCCCACAACCATCAACCCTAACCTGTGAAGAAATCACATACCTTTTTCTTGATTTTTCTTCTTCAAGGGAGTTGCATAACAAACAAGAGTAATTCAACTCATATGGGAGATAAAAAAAAAAGGAGAAAATTATAACCTTAGTTCTTCGAACAATGTTAATCAAGTGAAATACCTTACAAATAGAGCAGTAATCCCGAAGACACAAGGTAAAGATGGGGCAGTAACAGCCAAAAAAGCCATCCCTAACCAATAATAACATACAGAAAAATCACAAGATGATGCTAGCCGTTGATGACCTGCAATACATACAAAAAACATCAAAGTGACTCAAAATTGATAAGGAAACACAAGATTTGGGTAATTATGAACTAATCCAGTTTTGAACTACCTTTTCCAGAATCTTCATCAAAAGATTCAGGATGAGATGAGATTGATACTGCTTGAGTTGCCACTCTCCTTCCCCACAGATAGGTAAAATGGAGGAAACCTCCAAATAGAAGAGAGAACGTTGTGAAGGTCAACTCATACATTAGGAGCAAACCAGTCCATGGGGTCACTTGTCGGGGCACAACTGCCAGACCAAATGCAAGGGACACCAGAGCAGCTATGAAAGACACACAGATGGAGACTCCACCCACATAGGCAGGCACCTTGGACTGTCAACCATTATAGAAATACTTAACATCCACAAAGGGATGGGCAGAAAACCATCTTCTAAATGCATAACCTAAATGAGAGTGGTGTGCAAAATCGAACCTAAACCAAAAGGAAGAGGAGGAAACTAGCCTGATGGACAAAAATTGGTGAAGAAACACCGGAATAAGCAATTGCTCCATTAAATCTGATTTTGTAGTACAGGTGCTTGATATGATCACACAAAGAACTTCTGCAAACTGTCTGTGTCTGAATCAAAATTTAAGAACAAAGTGGAAAAGTACAAAGTTAAAAAATAAATGCATGATTCCCGACAATAAATTTATAAGGATAAAGGAGCTAATGCTGCTAACCTGAAAAATCAAACGATAGTAACAGAAGAATAAGGCACACAATGGTAACAAAGACAAAAATTTGACAAAAAATTCATCCTTAGGATTTCTGCCACCTCCAGTTCCAGGAAGGGATTCCTCAAGCTCTTCCCTAACACTCTGCAGTATTTAAAAGCAAAGTCACAAAAGTCACCATTATGTCACCTAAGTCCCACTGAAAGCAACAAAAAGTCATTATAAACTCTGATGCGCCCAAAAAAAAAAAAAAGGACATAAACTGCAATGAATCCTCCTGACAATCTGCCAGGTCATGCAAAGCACCAGAGCAGAAGCTAATACTAAAAACAAAACCAAAATAGAAAATCACCCTTTCCACAGCTACCAACCAACGGAGAATAGGACCACCAACTCAAACCCCATATGCCAAACACCCCTAAAGGAAGAGACAACAAAGAATGCTAGAACAGCAGGTTTTGAAGAGCAGAATTCACACCATACATGTACTCAGAATAGTTGTTTTTTTAATTAAGAGAGAGAGAGAGAGAGAGAGACCTGCCAGATGTCAACAGGTTTTAAAAGCCAAGATGTCCACCAGTCCCAAGGTTTGAGAGGGCCAAGCGTATAGTGAATAACACAAAGCTCAGCCTCATCCACCATCCACTGCATATATGACATGAATATAATCAAAATTTGTAAACAAGAATGATGACTTGAATGCCAAAAAAGAGTAAACATAGAAATTGTTAAGCAAAATACAGTAACTGTGACTATCAGAACCATGCAAACACAGATTACAGCCTCTGTGACTCAGGGTCCTTATTGGACTGAAAACGTATTGTCACAAACCAACAAACAACTAGTCCTGCAATGCAAACTACTGACAGATCAATTAACATATGGCTCTGGCAAATATAGAAGCTAGACCAAGTCATGCCCCAACTGGCCTGCCAATATAGAATCACCCTAATAACTGCATATATAAATTACCTTGTTAGCAAGCATGTAAAGACCAACATCTGCATTATACAGAGTAGAGAGACGCTCCATATCAGGCACAGGTCTAGATTTCAACACTTTCTGAGGTAAATCAGGTTGAAAAACATGTGCATTGGGAAAGTCGGAATAATATGAATTCAAAAACCCTTGATCTCCTGTTAGCATATGTAAAGGAAATTTTATTAGATGGACAGATACATGGATGATGACAATGAGCAGCAGATAAAGGTGAAGGAAATCTCAGTAGCAACAAGAAATTTATATATACACTTAAAAACAGACAAATCCTACACACTGTCCTGTCAAATGTCAATGAGTTGACAGAACAACCTCTCATTTGGCTCATTAATGGCAAATCTAGTACACTCTATAGTTCTCCACTAGATGTAAATAACACAAACTACAAAATTCAGCACCAAAGACAGCCTTAACTCATAACAGTTAACTTAAATATCAAGGACTGACTCAAAATTAGAAATAATCATCCAAAAAATAATTACACACGAAAGGGAACATGAGAAGAACAAGATGACATATTAGATATGACTGCAAACGGGAGTGCATTACCCCCAGTATAAGAAGGCAAAGTGTTTACTTTGCTCATCATATCATTGAAAATTGATTCAGATGGTTCCACCACCAAGACTCCAGAATTCAATCTTTCTGAATGCTTGAGGTTAGCACAGAATTTTGCACACTTAAAGAGATTCTCAATATTTTTTACCACAATAGTATCTGCGTCAAGATATACAACTGCAAAACGAGTTTCTAACAGTTAGCAAAACAACAAAAAAAAAAAAATAAAAAAAAATAATAATAATAAATCCATATAATCATGACCAAAGAAACTTTGGTGCTCGATAAGCAATGGCAAATAGGTAGGGCACCTATTGCATTTCATTTGTGTGAGGCATGCACCGTTTCTCTCTTTCAGTCTTTTGGAGTTTCTTTTTCTTTTTTGTTGTTTTTTTCTTTTGTGGGGGGGGGGGAATGTTTACCTTTTTTGTACTCTGTCATGTTAAATATTTTAAGCTTGGTGTAAACACCCCAAAATCTCTTTGGCCGAACTTGATTAGGATTCACCAATAAGCTAATCTTATCCACTATCCACCCATCAGCCTGCAAGACAAAGATGACCCCACAAACAAACTGTGAGTTAAAAAAAAATTTCACGTCCAAGTAATATCTAAACCCATCAATAATTTCAGAACTAATCGACCTAAGTTATGTCTCTCTTAGAAAGAAAAGAGAAAAAAAAAAAAAACACCAACGTTTTCTTCTTTCTTACAAGTAGGAACAGCAACATCAAACTACATTGGTCCAACTAGTTGCATTACTATTTATGTGGATAACAATCTTTATCACTCTATCACTTTGTCAGGTCCGACTATAAGTTTCACTTCCTGAACCCGGTTTTTTCTCAGCAACCAAGCAAATATATACACTCAAGAAAAAAAAAAAAGAAAAAAAAAATTCAAGAAAACATGGCAAAGAATCGAGAAACCAAGCAAAAAAAAAAATTATAAAGAAGCATAAAAATAAGAAAGTGATGACCTCAAGAAGCCTATTGGCGTAATCAGAGACGCCATCGGAGACCAAAACCACCATGTCCTTCTTCGATCCAGTGTTCCTAATCGATTTCCCCAAAACTCTAACTCCCAACAAGAACTCATCTCCGTACAGCAGCGTCACGTAAGCCTCATCCGTTCTCTGCGATCCGAGCGAAGCTCCGAATCGAATGGAAACCGACGCGATTAGCATAAACAGGGCTCCAAATCTTGATAACCTCATTCTTCGTCCGCTGTTTGGATTACTTTTTTTTCCCGAGAAAATAGCAGCGATTTTTCCCGAGAAAGTGAAAAAAATTTCTTGGAATGTTTGGGTTGTGGTTACGTTTTTTGCGCGGCTTGCAGTGGTGGGCTGCATGAAATTTTTGAATATTTTTTTTATTTTATTATTATTCTTTTAATTTTTATTTGGACCGTTTTGCCCTTCCCCTCTTGTGAACGTTCTTCTTTGGCGGTTCGAGGGGTTGCCTTTTGTGTTTATTTATTCAACCAAATTGTAAACAATTTACATAATAATAATAATAATAAATGATTTTTGTTAAATAATTTGTAATTATGGTGTGTTGCGATTTTATTTACTTTCTATAATTTTTTTTGTGAAACTATTTACTAATCTCACAATCTAAAAATTTTCATATATTTTTAATTTATTTATAGTGGAATAAGTTTATTTTTTTATATAAATTTTTGTATATTTGTATGATTTAAATTTGAAATTTTAAAAGATAAAATTCTAAGTTATTAATTATTAGACATATTTCTGAAACAATCAGATTTTGTTTATTAGGAGGTCAGTTTTCAATTTAAGAGGAAAAAAAAAAAAGAGGTTTGCAATTCCAAGCCTTGGTACAGGCAAGTGGTGATGAAGGAGACAAGATCATAGCAACAACAATATCAATCCATTAACCATTGTTGCAAGTTTGAATCAGGAAGGAACATTATAAATTGTACCATAAGGACATTGCACAACTTTCAGCTAACAACATGAGAGAGAGAGACATGAGAGAGAGGGAGGGAGGGAGGGAGAGAGAGCATTTAACAACTACAATGGTGACCATCAAAGCAAAACAGCTGAAATTCTTCACACAAATCAAAAACAACTAGGAACTATCCCTAATTTATGCAACACACAAAGCACTAATAATAACAAGCATGTGAGCTAATGCGATCAGAATAGCATCCTCTTGATGCTGCTACTGCCAGTTTCCATCAGCTTTTTCCCGATCTTGTACGCGGAATAAGCATCAATACTCGCGGACTCAATCTGTTCAGCAGAGAGATTCTGATCAAACCAATTTGACCACAGAGCTGCAAAAGGTTTCTGCTCAAATTTTGTTGACAGGATTTTGTTTGCCAGTTCCCTGGAACTGAAAGCTGTGAAACGAGGCTGATCGTAGATTTTGCCTGCCAAGTCACTCAATTCAACTGCATTCCTAACTACGAGCCCGTACACCTGTCTCAGCTTTTGAAGATCCTCCTTGATGTGAACCCCAACAAACATTAAGTCCTTCATGGCGAAAAACCGCTTCAGCGATGGGGATACAGTGTTAGGACTAAGCCGTATCAGGACACATCCAAGTTTAGTGCACAATGTCAAGACAGCAATTTGGAGTTCAGCCCTCCTAGAATGATGCTCTGACTTTTCAGAATGATGTTCCATTAGTCTCCCGGAGCTGCTTCCGGATCTGCTAGAACTACTGCCTTTGAAGCCCCATTCCAAGTCGAACCCAACAACCAAATCACCAATCTTAAGTATGTCCTGCAGAAGAACATAGAGGCAAAGGTGTGAATCCTCGTCCGACACCACCTCAGTCACGATTGTAGTGCCATCAGTCATCATAATTTGAGGCCCGCGGAGCGTTTCCATCATTGAAAGTTGATGACAGAATATGCAGTGCAGCTAAACTCCTGACGAAAACTTTCAGGCTGAATAACTTTGATCTGATATTCTCAGTCACTGAACTCAATTTGCTTGCTATCACAATACGATTAAGTGCACTTAGAGACCTCAACGACCCTTCAATGGATGCAAGCTGATAGAAAAATCGTGTTTATCTCCAATTTTGTATGTTGCATAGGTGCCGCGTACTCAATCTGGTGATTCAAAGATAGTGACACAAAAACTGTCCGAATAACCCGAAAACGGTCCAAAAAATGCCTACCCAAATGACCAACTAGGATCCAAAACAATTTCTCTCCACGTACAAGGTCTTTGTTCTTCACAAGGATATCTTGTTAGCAGCCAATGCTGAATGTGAAAAACAAATTTAAAACATGACGTATGGCCAACAAAACATAAAGAATAAAACCAGGGACAAAGCTTTATCTTAGTCATGTTCTAATTTGTCAAAAAGGGAGCCTAGCATGGAAAGAGACAACTCACAGTTGCATCAAATTCAATCACAACAAAGAGTTCCAGAATTTCTATGTGTGAGCAAGATCAACACCAGTTTTTTGGATAAAAGGAATCTGCAGAAACAGGTGATCATTATTGTCCATAAATTGACTTGCAACCTTCTCAAAAATTTTGAGTTAGAGCTAACTAACTCCAGAAAGAAATCAGCCAAGTTCCCTTAAACCATTTTTCTTAATAAAGGCAATTATGCACCCCAGGCTTCTGTGAAGATCGACATTTAATAGATTTATGTAGCAGATTGCCCCAAAATTTTCCAAATCAAGGTCTATAACAAAATTGTACAAACATTCAAAAACTTGGAGGAAATGAGATGGCTATTAATTAACCCTCTTGCATAAACTACATTATTATTCCACCATTTTAAGAATTTAACACATAAATTCATCTATTTATTATACAGAGACCCCCAAAACAAAAGTAAATAAGAATTGAGAATGAAGAAAAATCTGGGAAAAATATCATCAGTCTCATCAAAACCTTCATAAAAGTCAATGCATACAAGCTAATACATGGAAATTCAACACAATATTGCATTTAACTGATCAAAGCACACGAAATGAAGCCAGGAAAAAGAAAATGAAAAAAAAAAAAAGAGGTCTATATCATCGATTTCACAATCCTATATCAATGATTAAAATCAGAATTGTATCTAAAGAATTTCCCAAGTTGAATTCAATTCAATAGAATAAATGCTATTGCTGGGGCATATTAAGGACTTACAAAAGAAGCTCTTGAAGCTTTTTAATAGCACACCATTGATCAGAATGCTAAGCTTGTGCAAATGAACCTAGGAGTTCCTTATGCCCAAGTCATTAGCCTTAGATTTAGGTGCTACTGGTATTTTAAGGTCCTGGTATAACGGCTAAATGCTAATTTGGGAGTTCGATTTAACTGCTTAACTACCATGAACGATATCTGAATCAATATATACATAGGTGGATTTATTAATTGAAGCTCCCCCACCCCCAAAACAAAAAATAAAAAATAAAAAAAATCAAGGTTATTATTGTTGAGTATCAATTATTACTAAAGAACAACATCATGTGCAACATACTAAAATGATATGAATGTTCCCCTGTATTAAAAAATAAAAACAAAAACAAAAACAAAGAAACTAATACTTTTTCCAAATTCTAGCCTGCCGGAATTTATTAGGGCCGTTGATTTTGTGGGTTTGGAATCCACAAAATTAATAGGCTCAGATGATGTGCATCTTTGTGTTAATATTCTTCCCTTCTCAATGGCTGCAATTAATAGTTTCATATCTTTTGTGGAAACTTGGATTTGGCAGCCAAATGATATAAATGATTCTGGATGTGTTTTACCAAATTCATAAACAAGCAATCGAATCCTTTAACCGAAATTAGCATTCTATTTTAGTGTCATTTAATGCTTCAATTGACCAGACCAGACACCTGAATAGTTTCTTGCCATGATGGAAATGCTACTTGACAAATATTGATGTCAAAGAGGTTATCATTGTTAAGCTTTATCTTTCACCACCCAATTAGACAGGCGTTTCATGCAATTCCAGAGGTCTTGTAGGGAAAATGTAGCTCTCTAACATGAATCTCTGTGGCAGTATATCAGATCGCATTTGAAAGTTTGAATAGTCTTTCTGCTATTGACACTTCCCTCAATGAGTTTGCCTCTAAAATGCCAAAATCACTAGGTAATCTCACCTCCCCGGAGGGGACTAACGTGAGAATAACTTCATTGGCAGCTTCCCCACAGGCCTTGGATGGGCCTCAGGATTGACTTCAGTCAACGCTTCATGTAACAACACCCCGGGATTTCTTCATGAGGATCTTGGCAATGTAACGTCACTTGAAAGGCCTTCGGAGTTGGAAGCTATGCAGAACACAGACACTGTCAATAGCAATTGGTCACTTCGGAGAAGCGAGTCTCTCCGGGAGGCTTAGACGTAGAAACATTGTGCGGTTGTTGGTCTATCTTCACAATGAAACATATGTAATAATATTATCTGAGTACGTGCCTAACAGAATGCTTGGAATAGCTCTGCATAGCCAAGATGGCAATTGTTGGCGGACCGGAAATCCTGGTAAAATATAACAACACAGTTGCACAGAAATTGAATTACCTCCACCATGGTCGTCATCCATCGATCATCCACCGCGATAAAAGACAGTCAAAATATCATAGGGCTACATTGCACCTGGTAAATTCCTTATATTTTTGCGCATAATTGTCCCGACTCATTTCATCAACAAAGTATTTCACTAAAGAAGCTTGTTACGTGCCCATTCCCAATATTTTACTGCACATCTAAATACATGAGGTCAAATGGTACAGATGTCAAGGCTAATGGCATGTCATTCCACTATTAACTGCAAAATTGTCCTTATTTCTCAAGCAGAATATGGATGTTCACTGAAGGTTGATGAGATGCGACTACGGTGTTATCCTTATGAAGCTCTTCACAAAATAAAAATAATAATAAAAAATAATAATAATAATAAATTGCATCTAGATCCTGCATTTGGAGAAGCTGTCAATGTTGTTGAGTGGGTGCGGAGACAGATTAGGAACAAATGAGCATTAGAAGCACTGGACCCCAACATTGCAGCTCGCAGAGAAATGCAAGCATGTGCAGGAGCAGGATGAGATGCTTCTTGTAGTCCAAATTCCAATCCTTTGTACCTCAAAGCTCCCAAAGGACAGACCATCCATGAGGATGTCATAACAATGCTTGAAGAGACAAAGCCACAAAAGAAAAGCATTTATCGCCATGATACTACAAAGAGATGCCAATCTTTAGGAACTTCCTTGTAATGAGGCCTATTTAGGAACAATTTCTTGAGGCTTTTGTGTGTAATTCTTGTCTGCAATGTAAAAACTTTTTCTTTGGTTACATTTATCCATAAATTTAGTGACAAGGGCCAATACTTAGGCAGATTGGTTTATTCAAAAGTATTTTAGCCAGTCCAAAGTAGAATTTAATTTGGGAGAATTCAATCTTCATAAGTGAGCAAGTAAAGCCAAGAATTCAATCTTCATAAGTGAGCAAGTAAAGCCAAGATCACAATAAAAGATGGGGTTTCACCTTCAACCATGAGGGACATATTGGTCCTCAAGCGCTGAATGTATCCTCCATCTTAGGCAGAAGCACCAAAAAGGACAGTTCCTGAACCATTTTCTACATCAAGAAAGCTGCTAGAAACTTGCTGAAAAAGATCAGGAGCAGCACAGGTAGTTAGCCCATAAGCAACAGATATACATATATTATCTCAAACTAACAGAAAACAAAGATAGATGCAACTGGAAAATTAATTAGCAATGACCAGTTGGAAGAAAAACAGAAAAAACTCTGTAATTTAGGAGCTAGTGCACCTTAGTTGAAAGCATACTAAAACTATAGTTCCACCCCCCAAAAAAAAGAAAAACAAGTACTACATTAACATCCATCTCTTTCCTATTCTCCCATTATTTTTTATATAGCATTGATTAGATTAATCAACTATAAAATGAACTACTAACTTCTGTTCTGGGTTCCCCCTTTTCAGGATTATTGCAGATCACCGACCACCTAAAGTACTGTCTTGAAACAATGTGCATGGGAATGTCCACAAAGATTTTGGATACCATCCAATGCCAGGATTTGAATGGAAGAAAGATAAATGCTCAAACTGGAGACATTCTGTCCTTTAATTTTGCATTCATATTCTGTTTAAGTGTTTCCAATGAAATACATTCATTCAGACAATTAGTATTCTTCTAAATTTAGAATGATCCAGTCTCAAAGTAGACACTTTATTTAGACCCCAGAGAGCTCCACTTTATACTCACTGTAATCAATGAAAGGAAATACCATGCATTATCTCTTACACAGGAATAAATCAAAATATGTCCAGGGGTGATCAAAGTTATAGAGAAATAATAGATTCCAACAAAGACACATCTAAAAGTTGCCAGATTATGAAGCATCAGAAGGTGAAGCAATTAATTCAGGCTAATGGACACCCATGCATAAACAACTGAGAGAGGGAAAGAGAGAGGTTGGAACATACCTCTCTGTAATTGGCCTCAGAAAGGGAAAAGGGCTCTTTTTCCCGAATACTGCCATTCTCCTCAAGCATTCTTTCCAAATCCTGCCATGAGAGTAACAAGTGATCTCTGACCTTAGTATTGCTAATACATAAATGACAATTTTCATTCTTGCTAATCCCTGCATTAAAATTACTTGTCAAAGCTGCTCAAGCAAGGCTAAAATAGAAAATTAAACAGTAACAGTTAGACTCCAAGCTTCTGTTTTTAGTTCCATAATCGGCTCTGGTTCCATGGGAAAGATGAACCAGAACTGAGCCAGAATTTCTTTTAACAATCATTTAACATTTTAGGATTTTCATAGAAAAAGGTTAATATGCACATTATTAATGTTAAGACAATAAACAATTTATAATCAAAGATATGAAGGTCAAAGAAAATTTTAAATAATTAAACAACTTGAACTTAATTCTTTTTTTTTTTCAAAAAAAGTCTTTCAGTATACACCATCCCACAATGTGGATATTGGGTAGGGTCAAATGTAAATAGTCTTATCCTCGTATGCTGATTCCATGCTCAAAATTGTGACCTCTAGGTTGCAATGGAGTAATGTTACACCAAAGTTTACCTTCTCTGAACTCAGTTCTTAGTTATAAAAAATATGAGTTCAAATTTTGAAACATTAGAGTTAAAAATTTATAGTTGGAAGAATGTAAAATTAAGATTAAACATGAATATTTTAAAAAAATAAAAGAAAATAATTAAAATTCAATCAGTAAAATAAATGTTGTAATGAGAGTAATTGAGAGAGAGTGAGAGATTGAGAAGAAGCATAACTAGAAATCGGTGAGAAGAAAAATGAAATGGTAGAGGGTGCTTAAAAGGTTGAAATTTGAAAAAAAAACGTGTTTTTTCTTTTGGTGGGGGGGAGGAACTATTGAGACTGGATTTTTTTCCAATTCCCTGGAACTGCTAGTTGCAATCAATGGTTACAATTTGGTTCTCTAGCTGGTTACAGTTCAGGTTTTGGATGGAGCAAACAGTAGTAGGACCACCCCTCCCACTGTTCTGGTTCCCAGCAGGTCTGGTTCTGTTTCAGTGTTGATTTAGTTCTTGTTAGCTGGGTCTAGTAACAATGGAAAATTGCCCAGTAAACCACAAAATGAGAAGCCTTCCTTAGTAAATGACACAGTTGGAACAGTTTTAGGCTCTCTTTACCTTGCCAGTCAAGATCTCAAATTCAAGCAGTTCTTCAACAATTTTTTCAAGAACTTGAAAATTTTTCTGGAGCATCTCCTTTGCTTTAAGATATGCCAAATCGTACATCTGCAAGAATTAAAGCACCTAAGATATAATATTCATATAATATTGTCAATGAATACTGTTTCCATTGCCGGCATGTGTGAGAAAGAAGAAAAATTCAAGCAGAATACCTTTTCAACTTTAGCTGCCATTTCATACTCGTAGTTGTTCCCCAAGCTTAAAGATGTAGCCTACAAAAGTGGGCAACACATGAATGTCATGTTGCAGGTGAACTCACAACAAAGTTTGAGTTAAATAGCACAATATAATATTTAGTTCTTTTTGAGTCATGCTTCATGTTGAAAAGAAAGGGGAATACCGCAGCATTACTGTGGTAAATTGCTGGACTATCATCAGGCCCCCAACCATATTGAATTACCATCCGAGTAGCTATCTGTTGCAATTTGCAGACATATAATCAGGCATGCGCTACACTGAAATGAAGTTATTGGCATAATTATTGTTTCAGTGAGTGATACTGACCTCTTGAGCCTGTTTCAATTCTGAAGCCGAAAGAAAATTTTCTTCCTCAAAGGGAAGGAGTAGTTGAGATGCTACATATGAACCAAAACAAAATACAAGCTTCTTTTCAAGGTATGACCTGGATTCTAAATTCCCGTTCAGGGAACCTTCATTACTGGCCTTACTAATCTTTGTACATCCAATTCCCTGAAGAAGAAGAAGGAAAAAGAAATGGCAGAATTCTTAGGAGTCTCTCCTTTATCACCAAAATAATTTTACTAGACATTTTTTGGCAAAAATTTTACCACGGAATGATTTAAAATACAATTTGAACAATTTCCAGCCTTTTTTTGGAAATAATATTATGACAAACAACCCCAAAAAAAAAGCCCAAACCTAGAAGCACTTTTGGAAAAGAGCAAGCAAACGCAAGCACAGAAATGCATATGGTAAGATTGCCACATAATGCAACAAGGATGTCTCTTTGTCCTCATGGTAATCACCTAAGTACTCAATGGAAAGAAATTTCCATTTAACAACCATTAGCATTCTACAACTCCTGAGATCCATCCTTGGATATCTTGATGGACTTGTTTGGATGAAAGGGTATATATACCATATAACCTGAACTCAAGGTCTTCTATAATTATAATCATCAAGGAGTTCTATTGTAGGCTGGTTGTCCTCCAGCATATATGCAAATAACATAAGCTGGAATTCTCTAATTTGATATCTCTTATAGCACTTCAGAATTTTCCATGAGACCAGTTATAACAGGACAAAAGTGTTTCAGTAGGCCACAAATCCATCCTTGAGAGAAAGATATTACATAAATCTATTTGTAAGAAAATCAACATATGACTAACCTGCCAAGAACATGGCTCCAGCCATAGGTTATCAACAACGTCAAAGTTGGGTAACAAAAGTGCAGTAAGACCCCGTCCAGCAGCCCAAACAGCATGTGGAAACTTGCTTTCCCTTGTCCACTATTAGATCCCAAATTCTTATTAGTTAAAACTTCAAAACCACAAACGGGAATGATGCTGTACTATATTATTTCAAGTATCCAGGCAAAGGATTAATAACATTTCATAAGAAAAAATTAAGTGGTTTAGACATTTTGCATTTTTCCGAAACATAAATGAATGAAAGCAGAAAATAAAAAAAGAAGGGACACTTATTGCCTTTCATTTTTCTTTTGTGCTGACCAGACTCCTATATCAGGTTGCAACAACATCCTTGGCCAAAGGTCTCCTATTTATGTCAATGTAACATTTTGTTCATGAAATAAATTTAGAGAGTCTTAAAGCACGTCCGTAATGGGAATGGCTTTCTATGTGAGGGATATACAACCTTAGACATTGATGACCATGAGGAGGCCTGTATCCATATAAGGCCCTATCCAACCTTGAGAACAAAAGGAAAGGTACTTCAACAGGGACAAAGCTCACAGTTGTTTTTCACATAAGAAACTCCTGAGATGCCCTATACAGCCTATACAGCTTTTATGAATCTACCACAGGCAGTATTTTCAATACAAGCATTTCTCTTGAGGAAAGCCACTCAAAAGTTCCCAAGCCAAGGCATCAATAGAGTGCACAAGACTGTTGAGTAACGTAAAATAGGAATCCATAGTAAAGTCCCAAACCTTTCTTAATATATTTCTAAAGGATCAAACTAAGCAATGATATGATGCAACAAATACCATGAGCTGATGCCAACAAGGGCATATCATGCATTCCTAAAAGCTGATTCTAAAAGATGCTAGCTGATGCCCTTCAGACTAGAAGATGGTACACATGCTGTTGCATGACAAAATGTAATGTCTTGGGGGCAGGACAGTTCCTTACATCAACTGGAGGATTCAGAAGTTCCATTCCATTGCTTATTTGACCATATGGTTCCATTAGGTCAACCACACTCTGTATATCCTCTTTTGTAACTGCTAGTCCCAGATGATTCACCAGCATTCTGCTCATTTTCTTTGCAATCCAGGTTTTTTGAACCCATCTTGGAATAATATTGCTGAAAGTCTACAAAAAGCAATAAAGGTAATGAAAATATTTCTGTAGAAGGAATCAATGTAAAAATAAGCAAAGGAAAAGGGAACAAATCAATTTTAGTATATCAAACATAAACTTACAAAAGAAAACAATGAGAAAATAAAAACCGGTGTTATTCATCTCATCAAAAATTATATTTTACAATAAATAAGAAAGACCAAATAATACACGTTAAAATATACAACAATAGCAAAGTCTGAATCCTAAATTTAACTGGGGTTGATTACATGAATCTTTTCTCACCACTATGTTTTGTTATGAACTAAGTTTGGAGTGAGATCAGATTGTTCTAAATCATTCCTAAGTCAACCTAAATTGTCCTCTTCCTCTCCTCTCATCATCCACCGAATTTGGTCATCCCTTAGATGGAACATTTGTTGGTCTACATTGACATTTCCAAACAGTGCAAACGTCACTCTCTCAATTTATCTCCAAGTGATACTACACTTACTTTACTACTATCCTCATTTCTTATTTGGTTTTTCCTAGAGTGACCACAGATCCATCTAAGCTTCTAATCTTTGCTAGACTAATTTTATTACTTCTTCACAGTCCAACACTCACTACTGTACAATATTGATGGCCTAATCAATGTTTGATAGGATTTTCCCTTCAACTTAATGGCAATTTTGTGATCACACAATACTCCAGTAGCATGTCGGATGTAGGGAATGCCCCAATAAAATTGATTGAAAGATTCAAGTCATAAGGATTTGGCTTGGCTAGTTTTGCACTTCCCACCAACCTATCAAAACCCTCCCTCATTATCCAGCTTGGGACCAGCAACAACAAAATATGGAGCTACATTTAAAAAAAAAAATGTAATGTAATATGCTAATCACTAGTAACATAAGATCATAATCATATGGTTACTAAAGAACTACAAACCCAAAGAAATTAGATATGATATTTCATTGAATATTTTCCTTACCGCAAAGCAGCTACTGTAACTCATCAGTTCATCTACATCAAGAAATTTGCTCCTAAAGGCACTACCTTCCAAAGAAATAGGGACAAGTTTTAATTCTACAGGTCTTAAAAGAGCAGTCTTCTCAGCAACCTGAAAAGAGCGAAAGATTCATACATCAACATATGCTTATGAAAGATAAAAACAAAGAGATGTAACATAAGCACAAATAGGCTAAGATAGTAATGTGCCATAGGCAAGAAAGGACAGGCTAGCAATCTTTTCAGATTGAGATCCAAATAAAGACTGATAATTTATGTTCATTAGAGTTCCAAGGTGAATATTTTTGCATGAGACAGAAAGGCAGACAAAGATTTGAGCCATGTACATTCCAAGAAAATTAAGTACATCTGATTGATTAGACACCTTTGCAGAAGGGATGACCTAAAAACATCATAGTCAAGATAAATTTTCCATAAGAAAGGTCTTAAACAGACCCCAAATCGACACCACACAAAAATCTCATTTTATCTAAGAAATATGTGAAACAATCATGATTTACCTTTTTCCAGTCTACAAAATCAATAAGTTCCTCATCCATAGTTTCTTTTGCAGAAATATGTAAAATCTTCTCCCTTTCTGATTGAGTAGGCTGCTGAAGATAAAATACTCTATCCATCCTACCAGGTCGCTGTAAGGCCTCATCAATTTGTTTAATGTTTCTTGTTGTAGCCATCAAAACAACCCCATCTTGTTTCTCAAATCTGAAAAAATACAATGCAAGATATTGAAGTGATAAAGAAGTTTATATATATATATAAAGAATTTGATTCACATAATATGAATAGCCCGAAAAAAAAAAACTCAATCGTTGTGCACAAGAGGCATCTAGTAGAACGTAACAGATTCAAAGGCCATATGGACAAGCGTCAAGTAAACAACATCATTATGTATAAGAAAATAAAATAAAAAACATGGGATCCCTAATAAGTTTGGGAAGGAAAAGGCTTATGCAACTGCTCCACCTACCCCACAAAAATAATAATATAAAAAAATAAAAAGGTCCAACCCAACAAAAAAAGAAAAAAAAAAGATTGAAAATAAAAAAAAAATAGCCGGCTAACGGTAGGATTCCTAAGTGCTTTATTCTCCACATTCTTCCAATGTCTTGTAGTTGTTGCCTCTCACAAAACAAGTGAACATTATTGCTTTACTCAAGTGAAAAATATGGTGAGAGTTACCCATCAAGTTCCACTAGAAGTTGATTTATGAAAGCTTCATGATCCTGCTTTTTAGTGTGAATAAACTTGCCACGGACACCAGCAAAAAGGTCAAAATCCTCCACAAAGATGATTACAGGTGCCTGGACATGACATTTTGTAGTAAGCAATTATTGAGCAATAGTATTTTGTGCAAATATATTCTCCTACAAAAAATTCCAACAGAAACCATTGTCATTGACAGAAAACAATACAGCTCATCAAAGCAGAAAATTTCAGCAAATTTTCCAAGCATCCACTGCACAAGATAACAAGAGAAATGATAAACGTAACAATATTTCTAAAAACAAAATGGTGAAATGACACAAACATCCAGCACAATTCCCAATACTTCATTGGAAATGGTCAAGTTTGCATGATAACAACTACTAAAGCAAGTTTTATAAAAATATCTAAGCCAAATCAAGACTCCCAGAGTTCATAGACATAGACAAATTTATATGCTAATTTTGCAACACAATTTCTCTTCGAACACAACTACATTTCAGGTATTTCCTAAACCATAGTAGGCAGCTATCATGCAGAGCCAACATCTAAAAAGCCTAATGCAGTTCAGCTAAGTTAAAGGTGAACTAACTCTGGAACCAAATCCTACAAAGAAACAAAAAGTAGCCAAGAAGGAACACAAACAAGTAAAAAGGGAAAAAGAAAATGAAAGTAGCATACAACAAAAATTTCCCAATTTCTAATATTTTATGCCAGGAAATAAAAGTCATAAAACCTTATTTCAGAGGAAACTAGCAATGTCAATTGGAATTTCACCTAAGGAACCAAAATTTTTAGATGATCAATCAGCATAATAAAACCTCATAAGATAATTTTGAAGCAAGAGTTCAGCTTCAAATAATAATTTGTAATTCCAATGCAACATCATCAGACAAGTGCAGTTAAACTTCTGGTTTCAAAACCACATAAACATAACCAAAAGCAGAAACAAACAAGAAGGCATGTGGGACAACCAAATCCCTGGCTGTTTGAAACAGTTCTCGAACATTTGATGCACTTTGGCCAACCCATAGCCCAGCCTCCAACTGCTGGGCTTCAATGTTGACAACAGGAACCTTAGCTTCTGCAGCAATAGCCAGTGCTAAAGATGTCTTTCCTGTCCCCCTTTCACCTACTATAAGAACTCCCTGCAATAGGCAAAACCACAAACATAAGAATGGACATATGTAAACAGGCATAGACACTATAAATTCAGGGTCTGGTAATATCAAGTATAACAACCCGAGGAGCACGGGCACCCATTTGCTGGAACGCACGAGGATTCTGTAGAAACGTTACAACTTCATTGATTTCCTCTCTCATAGACTCAATGCTAGCAAAATCCTTCAGCAGTATAGGAGGATTCTTCACCCTCTAGAAAGCAACCATGGATGTTAAATTCTGTCTCCATAAAGTCGTAAATAAGGAAATATTTAAGTAATGAGGATAAACCTTCATTTGATCAAAAGCAGTTCTAATGGGGTCAATCCCAGCCTTTTTCTTACGTTTGATTCTCTTCACCTTATAGTTAATATAGGCTTTCTGTGAGATAACATAAAACAGAAATTATATTCAGTTAGCTCATCAACTAAAATTTAATCAAGTGCAGTACCATGATGCAACTAAAACTCAAAGCTAAAGATCATCCAAACTCCAAAATAAATTACCACTGCTTCTCTACCAAAGTGCAAGCAATTATCCAGGGGGGTTAAAAAAAAGAGATTCACAAATGGACATCTACTATCAGAGAAAGGCCAAGAAACTAAGGAGTTAATTTGTTTCCATCTGACTGACAGCAGCATTACTATAACCTTTTTTTTTTTTACAGGAAAAACAAAAACTTCCCATCCCTTGCTAATGGCTGACCTCCAATACCATAATTAGTTGCAGGGAAAGAATGTTTAACAGGCAGACTAAAACTATTACATGACTGCCAACGCAAATGAATTTGAAAGTGCAATGGATATTTGATTGAGACAGACTTAAGCATCATTTCCAATTTTTGCCAACAAAGAATCACTAGAAACTTTTCGAATCAGTAGATCATAGACTTTCCAGATGTCATATATTATTTTTCCATCACAAATAAGCCAATATTAACTGTTACTTTTCAAGGGACTGATTGTGAGATTCTCAACAAACCATAACTAAAAATCCTATTCACTAAATGTGATCTAGAACTTCACAATGTTAAATGCAACACCTTAATAAACTTACAAACTAGAATAGACAAGTCCTAATTATGAAAGGTAGAAGGCATGAAAATCAAAATATAAATTTCCACAACCATGGAATGATATGGTTGTGCTGTAACTTCTGTGCTAGCAATAGAATAAAAGAAGAAATGTTAGACCCATAAGGGAGATGGACAAAATAATACCACTCTCTGCAATTTTCGCAGGTTTGGATCTCTACGTAAAGGTCCAAAACCAAGAAGTCTTGGTACTTTTCTCTTCACAAACCAGAAGACATGGAACAGAATGTACCCATATAACATGATTCTAATAGCAAACCAAAAGAACCATTGTAAGTCATCACTTTTTCGGGACCTAAAACTCATTTCTGCCTCAGATTGCCACCTCAAGTACCATGTCGACCTGACAGATTGATCTATTTCCTCTGGCCATGCCATTCCCCACCGCATTCTTACCTGCAATGGACAAGACTTATGTAACTATTCAAAAATAAGCATGCAATATCAAAAAGTATAAAACTGTTGACAGTAGCAAGTCTCAAGTCTTGTATGATTAATACCGGGAAAGGAATAATCAACTCCAGCATAGGGAACACAATCACCATCATTATGTCATCATTAATATTTCTAATATTCTCTAATAGCCAGTCTCTCCCATATGACACAATGCTACTCTTCCAAACTTCATTTAAGAATTGGTGAGCCAGCCTTGCAGATAGAAGAAACTGTTGATGTAAATTTAGTTCTGAGAATGGGATCCACATCAGATGCACAGCAGTTGGTATACCATTGGCAAGCATTCTCATGTACAGCCCATCAAATCCTCCAAAATCTTCATAAAGCATGTCAAATTCCTAAAATCAAAATGCCAAGATCTAAGTAAGCTAGTTTCAATCCATGAGAATCTATTGAATGCATCAAACACATATATAACCTTTATGTCAATGTAATACTCCTTTTCATCTCCTTTTAGGGCAACATACATGGCACCCCAATCATGCCTGATTCGAGCATGCTCTACTAGCTTCTTTGAGACAGCATAAGGAACAGCCATTGGGTCTATTTCCCACCTGTGTTTCTCATCATTGTACCAAGTCTTTGAAACCACCCTATCTCGATCCAAAAGAATTTGTTCCTAAGATAAACATTTACTACATTGTTAATGGTACAAATGACAAAACTCATACACAAACAAACACCAGCATCAAAATGAACGGAAAGCAAAGCAAAAGATCATGTGATTGGAGGAAAGTAGTAGAGACAGCTAAGAACAAAATAAAATGCATCTGTCAGATGCAGGCCCAACCGCCTCAAGAAAATATTTCAATTGCTGGAAAAGAACCTAAAGTTATTAGAGAACCAAATGTCAATATCATAATTTGACATGTTTTAAGAGTGAAGAAAAAAAAGAAATCTGCTAAAAGGGTATATTTGAACTTGGGAAACATAAAGGAAGAAATAATCAGGGAATCACGAAAAAAGCATTTCAAAGCTAAGCATATAAAAGATTAAATTATAGACCACCACATAAAAGTTCTTGGATGAAGATGGCCACAGGACAGGTATAGTGATTGTACTCCAAAACAGCTTCTAAAGAGACCTCCTTCTGAGTAAATGGTGATGCAAACTAAGATCCGCGACTGCCTCACAAAGGTCAATGAACAATCTCCAATAAGGGTGAGAAAATAGCACAATATGACAAACTCATAAACTTCCACCCAAATTAACATTGTTTTGACAAGTCATAACTTCTAATGCTACCTCTATATTTGACACACTGTGTGGGTGATGGAATAGTTACCTGTCTCTGGACCATGTAATTTTTACCAAATTCAACATCTTCCAGTAATTTTCTTTTCAATTCAGCCTTAGCTTCTTCACGCCACTTCTTCCAACCATGATACAAACGGAGGCGAACAGCTTTAGGAACCACAACCTCCTTGTCTCCAAACATCCATTTCAACTCAACTTCTGGGTAACCCTTCAGAACCTCATCTTCTGGTGTCTTCACAACAAAACGCATTTCATCACCATACCTCTTCATCTTTTTCCTCATGTGAGCCTCTAGATCATTCTGCAGCTTCCTTGAATCTCTAAGCACTTGATTAATATGTGCAGGAAAATCAAATGAATCTTGATCAAATAGAGGTCCAAGGCCTCCAACTTGGACAACACTAGGCAGAATCATTTGCTCCAATAATTTCCTTTGTGAGATTACTAATTCTTTCTGAATTTCAAATTTTGTGAGCTTGGTAGTAGAACCTTTTGGCAGACTGCAAGAACATTAGAAAATGCTGTCATAAGGAATTGAGTTTGTGTTATTATACTAAGAACAGGGAAAAAAGCAAGAAAAACAACCTCGAGGTTCAAGAATTGTATGCACTAACCCAAGCAAGGGTAAAAGGGAGAAAGAATCTGGTTTCAAACTCACATCTCTTTCAACATGGAGCATCTATCATTATCATATACAGAAAATTTTAAGAACCAGAATGTTTCCAAAGCAATCATAGTTTGATTCTTGGACTTATGAATTACCTATCCATGGGCTTTTGCCGCATTTCCTGGCTAAACGTCTTCACCAACTGCTCACATTCCCTCTCAATGAAGCAAAGCTCCCTAATTCCAACACTCATTGCCAATGTCTCCCTCCGCAGAATCCTATCTTCAATTTTCCCAACACTCTCCCATATCCCACTATATTCTTCTTCCATCAATTTCATCTTCTCCTCCAACTCCTTTCCTCTTTCCTTTGTGGCAATTTCCCCCGAACCCCCATACTCTTTCACTAGATTCACTGATTCATCCATTATCTGATCTGCACATTTCACCAAACTATCCTTCTCTTTCTTCAACCCCCTGAGTTCCTGATATAGCCCCTCCATTATCTCCTTCTGCAACTCCTCTTTCTTTGATTTCACTGCCTTCAACGCCAACTTCACTTGCTCTAAACCCCCATTTCCCCTCCTAACCTCTTCCACGCACTTCAACAACTTTGAAACCTCCTCTAACAAAATTATAGTATAATGTGAATACTCATGTCCCTCTGACTTCAATTCTTCATCAAGTTCTTTCCTCTCTTTTTTCAATGCAACTTCACCAGCCACAGGAGGAGCAACGACCGCCCAAGCCAAAGAACCAACAGGACAAAACCCAATGACAATGCAAAACAATGCATATACCATAGACCTTGTAACAAACTGAAATATACCTTTTTCAGGTTTTGTGGGAAATCCAGAAGAGGAAAATAATTTATTTTCTTGTTTCAAGCTTCTGGGTGTCTCCAAGAACCGATCTTGATCACTGTCTGAGCATCTTCCATTTTCTTGGAACCCAAAAGCTCGCAAATTACACACAAAAGGAAGGGTTTTACGTGAGTTTCTGCGATTCCTGGAGGCGAATTTCGTGATCTTGATTCTATATCTAGCTGGATACGAAGAGTTGTTCTGGGTTGGATAGAAATAAGAGAAAGATGGGCTGAAAATGGATGCCATGAAAGGCGACGAGGAAAGCAGCGTACAGGAAACAGAAAGCAAGCAAGAGTTAGTGGGTCGTTTGGATAAGCAAGTCAAGATTCGTGAGTCAGACTTCGCTGTACGGTTTGGCCGAAATTCCGGTCAAGACAATCCAGTGAAGTCCCTTGGGTCGGCAACGGTGGACATCGAGTCGGACAGACTGTGATATAGACACAAAGAAACAACGCAGAGACAGACAACAGGGGTTTTTATTTGGGTATGTTTGCATAATCCGTTCTTTTTTTTTTTCTCTCTCTCTTTCTTTCTTTATTTTTACTTTTATATATATATATATATATATATATATATATATATATATATAAAAGACTGCTCACTGTTGGAGACTAAGATTTTATACAGTGCAAAAAAAAAAAACAGAGAAAAAAAAAGGATTACCAGAAGAGAATTGAGTTATGAATAAATAAACAAAAACATTTTAACTAAAATGTCTTAGTTAATTGTCACACGATATTTTTTTTGTGAATTCAATCTGAAATTGTTGTGCCACGATCTTACTAATATCCCATCAAGTTATAAATGGAATGTTGTCGTTTTAAGCAAGAATTGTATTGAATATTCTCACTGCTCTTGTGCTCTAATTGAAAATTTACTATTTTATTTTTTTATATATAATATTTATAGAGAAATAATCTAACCAATTCTCTTGAAATAATGATTATTAAATTTAATTTTTTTTCACTCTAATTGATAATTTATTATATTATTTTTTAATAGTTATATAACATTTTTTAGAGAGATAATTTGAACCATTCTCTCTACATAAATAATAATAATAATCTAATTTATGTTTTTAACTAAACCATGGTTGTACCATCAACACCATTGATAATTGCTATCACTGTAAAGTGTAAACCACATCAGCAAAATAGGTCGCATGCCATTAGCACAAGACAAAGCATAACAGGATAGAATGAATTGCCTTTACTATTATACCAAGAATCCCCAGTGATGGTGGATTTGGTCTTTGTCCATATTAATATACATATATACACACACACACACATATTAATTGCTCTATTTGGTCTTTGAACCATTGCTCTGTCAATTGCTATTGCAGGCAGGCGAAACCATTGCTCTATTAATTGCTATTGCAGGCAGGCAAGAGGGAAATGTGAGCTGGCATATAAGAATATATGTGTGACGATGCTAGCATATTTCATCTCCAGCCCAGTTATACTTTTCCTTTGGTCCAGTAGGCCCCTCCTCGCCATAAAGCTCGGTTGGGAACAAGTCAATGATGTTCTCTACAGAAAATCGGACAAAGAAGGGAAGAAGATTAACTATCTTTTCTATCTCGGCCCGTGAATCGTATACAATGGTAGGACCCCATTCTCTCATGTACTGCAGCCAACAAGGTTCTGTGATATCTCCATCTACCAGATACTCGGCTGCAATAAGCTGATATTTGGTGGTCGAATCAACATAATATTCGCTTTGAGCAGCATCATTTCTCACTCCAATTCCCAGCTTTGATGACCCTTGAAGGTAAGTACCAGCATGTGGGAAACTAGCATGACCATGTTTTGAGGAATAAACAATTGGCTTGTTACCTTCAATGAACTCCAAGTTTGAAGCATCCACCCATTGACCTCCACTGTGCTGTGAGAAGAAGACTTGCCACAGCTCTCCAGTTAAATTGCTTATTCGAAGGGTGAAGTGTTCCCAGTCACCAATATGCTGCCCTATCTTTGTCATTGGTATACTCATTATCCCAGCTTTGAGCGTACATGGTCCATTGAAGGGACAGAAAACCCACATTGCAATGTCAGTAAAAGTTCCTCCCATAGCTGGTTTTACATGAACATAGAGCTCTGCACTCTCCAAGTCTCCTCTTTTCAGACGATCCCTTGCATCATCATTGGTTGGCAAATCTATCCAATACTCTCCATCATTTTCTCCTCCACCAGGTAAATTTGAGCCCCTATAGTCAATTGGTACACCCTTCTTGCCGTCTTGGTATAGAAGTGCTCCATTCTTGAAGAACCATTGCACTGAAGATGGCATATAATCTTCATTTGGATGGAAGAAAACAGTGGGGCCATAGTGCTTAATCAATGCATGAATCTGTTGCAGGTTTGGCATTGCAGGTAATGTGTCATCAAGATTCTTCAAGCATGCAATCTCCGGTAGATTGTCTTCAGAACTCAAGTATGTACCACAGTAGAATGTTCCTGTAGAAACACCTCTAGCAAACATTCCCCTTCTGCAGGGTCTCATGTTCCACACCTGAAATAGTTGCTTGGAAGATTTTGAATCAGAGGAAAACATTAGATCAGAAGTTTCACATCTTTGTGTGAGATCTGCCCGAACACATCTAACATCTTCAACTTCAGGCTCCTTCGGGTTATCAGTAACAATAATACCCGTGGCCTTATAACCTTCTGGGGGATTTGGCAACCAGAAATAACCACAACCATCCTGGTGTGAATCTGTACTCCATATCAATGAGTAGTTGAGGGGTTTTCTTAAAGCTGGAGAATCCAACTTTAGTTCATGGGTATAGCCATCTCTATTAAGATTGACATCACGAGCCACAAGAACAAACCCTCTCAAATGTTGGTCATTAGGCTGACAATAGTGACCTAGGCAGTGAAAACCATCTGGGAATCCAACAGGTCTATAAAAAGTGACCCCAATAGTTTTTCCCCGCAATGCTTTGCAGCTGAAAACACGCTCAAATTGCGTGACTTGAATTACTTCTATTTCACCAAGGTTTACCCTTCCAGTGGCAAATCCTTTACCTGATGACACAACAGCCCATCACTTATGCAAACAGATCAATTCATGATGTTGGGAAGCAAGGCCATGGTAAAATCAATGGTTAAAAATGCAGGTACTAGAAGTGCATCTAGCTAATCGACTGAGAGTAATGCTTACACCTGTATCTTTGGATTAACAAAAATAATTGTATTCCCCATTAAAAACACAAACAGCAGAAGGGCATTCCAGATTCCGAAAAAATGTAAATTTATCTCAGTATATTTCAGGACAGTTATAAGTCTTTGAATTTATCTGAATCTTTGAAATACCTGTCAGCAAGTTTAGGTGATGATACATGCATGGATCAGAAATAAAGTAAATCTAAGTGTTACCAATTTAAGCAAACTACCCTATGCTAAAGCTCAGAAGACGGACCACCTGCTGTTACCTACTAAACTTTTATCCGTTGAGAACAAGAAACTCTTTCTTCTTTTTATGACGAGGAATCCTTTCAGGCAAACCCCAGATTGCTAGCACAACAAGAAACTCTATTATTATTATCCTCTATATTACAGATGTTGCTATTGAACAACAGACTCGGTGCAGAGATAAATAAAAGGCAACTTTTAAGATCTGTAAGAGGTTCAGTGGACAAGGCTAAAACAAGGATCTCAGTGAAAATTTTAAACGACTCGCTGAATTTTTCATTTCAAGAATAAACATCGAAAATTCTGGAAGCAGGTGTAGTAATAGAATTAGCATATATGACTTGCGTATAAAGCCTTACTGTCAGCACCCCAAATTATCAATAATGAACACAAGAAAATCAGTCAAATTACATATCTACTTCACGCAGTGCTATAATCTATATCAAAACAAGTATAAATCAAGTCACTGAGCCTCGGAATGGCGGAAAAAGACAATGATCAAGTCCAATTGAAGGCCCAAATAAGGCAAAATGAAAAAGACCGAAGGAAAAACAGACCTGGAGGCCAATTGGGAATTGGTGCAGGCAAAGAGAAAGGTTGTTGTGGGTGGGGCTCCGAGTAACAGTCATGGACATGGTTCCACCACAGACATTCACACCCAAGCATTCTTTGGGAGGTTTCTACTAAACCAATTCTTATAAAGAATGTAAAGCCCACCAAAACCCAGAAGCTAATCTTTCCAAAGTTTTGATCTTTGCCCTCTTCTATAAGAAAATAATACAATGAATGAGGTGCAGTCTCTCTCTCTCTCTCAATGGTAGTGTTCAGTCTATAAAGATGGCGCCTTTACTTGAATGAATGACTCACAAATAGCAGCAGACTTATTTAATCGCTTGTTGGAGGCAGGCACGGAGAGAGAGAGAAAGAGAGAGAGAGAGAGAGAGAGAGATGGGTTGCAAACTTCAAGAAAGGTGCCTTCTTTGTTCTTTACCTTGTCGTTTGCTTGGGATTCGGTCTACATTAATAATTTTCTTTGTTTTGGTTGTTTTGAAGGGTGGGTGAGTATGGCCAAAGCGAGTCACTTTAACAGTTAAACTCGACTGAACTTTGATCTTTGATCTCTCTCAGAGCGTGGACTTTAAGTTACAATTATTATTATTTTCCCCATTGCTTTATTGGATAGTGTAATCACTTTTTCATCGTTAGAGCAGGCACCGGTTGCTAGCCCAGCCACGTATCAATGGTAAGTTTAACATTTCTTTGTTGGGGGGCCAAAAAAAAATAAAAAATCAGCAATTCAATATTTATTGTCAATTAGAATTTTCAAAAAAAAAAAAGTTTTACTTTCATTTTAACTAATTAAGCTCTGTTTAGTATTGTCACACCACTTGTGCTGCTAAAATGCGACTAAAAAACTTTTTGATTATATTTTTCAAAATTGAGTTTTACAAATTCATGTTTCCTAAAACAAAAGTTTTAAAGAAGAAGCTAGGATACTTCCAAATTTCACCATAAAATACACCCTCTTGTTCCTAACCATTGAACATAGACCCCCCCTCTTTTTTTTTTTTTTTGTCATCCCAATTTTGAAAGTATTGTGTAAAGCATGTTGATTGAAAGGTTAACTTATTAATAAAAAAAGTCTAACAAAAAAAATGATAAATTTCCTTACATAAGCGCAATCTTTCTTTTTTGTTTTTTTTTTTTACCTAAAATGCTGAGGTGACACTATTTAACCATTAATTTTATGTGTGATCTTTATTACTAATTTTAATAATACATCACATTACTATAAATGTACTGTTGTTGTCATCGACACAATTTATGAATGGTTCAAATGTTAATTTATTAATTAAAAAGTAAAACAAAAAATAGGTAAGATTTTGTTATATGGGTATGACTTGTCTTGATACGAAATAAATACAGGTCAAATGATATTATTTTAATCATTAATTATATATTTATAATTTTTGTTATTAATTATAATCATGTTTTAGATATAATGTTTCAGAATTATATTATGGAATCTTTTGTTGATTCGGAGCCATCAAGCATTGAAAAACAGCTTTGCCTGTAATATTTCTGAAACAGATATTCTGTAGTTTACAAATTCGAATGAAGATTACGGCTACCTAAACATATCACCACCACCCCCACGTGAATAATGATGCTAATAGAAAGCTTTTGTTATCATCTTCTTTATGATTGGCCAGGTAGAAGTTTGACTTATTCCTCATCACCAGGAAAGGTTGTTGGCCGATGGCTGCAATAAATATTAGATCCATCGAGAAGATGCTCGTCTTGTAAAGCATATCCTGTCAGCTGGCAGTGGCAAGGCTCTTCCTGACGTTACCATCAATTCCCTTCATTCACGTAATTTTCATCTCAAACATGACTTAAAATGGAGATATGAAAGAGGTGGGCCATGATGACCCATCGTCCAATAATTATCCCATTATAAACATTAGTGAAAGGAACCTGCTTTAAGGACAGACGATGAATAATTGGTAATAAACAGGGTGGTCATTTAAGCTGTGCAAACGGGGTCAAACATTTCCTTCTTCTTGTAGCCGTCAAGGGTTGCCGTGCTTGTGCATGCACTTCCATGTTGGGTTATTTTCCGGAATTGGGACTTTGGAAGGCAGTTTCTAACATAACAGCAATATCTTATCAGGCACCAAAATCCCAAATTCTAGGATAATTTAGGTGTATGTTGTTCGAATAATGAATTAAGGCACATGGGATTTACGACTACAACTTTTTCATAGCCCCGATGGCGAACTAAGGAGATGAAATGGTCGAGACACTTGACCTTAAAAACACATAATATTGGAAATTTGGATCCTTGAGTTCCTTGGTGGCTTAAATTTCCAGAGTCTCCAATAAAATTGTCAGAGTCAAATGTTGCAGACTTGTGGATTGGTTCCAAGTTAAAGAGTGATTGGCAAAGCCGCCCCCATTAGACTCCAAAGTTTGGTTGACCAAACAAAAAAAAAAAAAAAAAACAAAGAAAGAAAAAGGAAGACACGCAACCACAATCCCATCCACATTTGAAACAGCCCCACTTGGCTTTTATGATTCGTATCGATGAGTAGACAAAAGCATTGGTTGGGTTTACGGGTGATGATGGTTCAGCAATCTTATATTGCGAGAGACATGGCGAGACACAACTAAAATGCAAATATAAGCACCTCATTAGAGTCAAGCTATTCATTCCGAATGGTTTTTTCAGAATTTTCTCCTACCCTTTTAGAAAGATAATAATGTTATTATTTTATCAGTTTATTAAATTAATAAAGAAAATAACTTTATCTTTTTAAATTTATAAGAACTAAAAATAAAATTTTAAATAAAAAAAATAAAATTTTGAATAATTTTACTAAATGTTATAGTTAATGACAATAAAGAATAATTTTACTGTCCACATTTAAAGTGTGCTTTTGATTTTCTATTTTTTGGTTAGTACATCTGAATTAAATATTGTGTTTTGATTGGCCCATTGCCTTTGTCCGTCAACAGCATACCCATATTTTGGGTATCATTTGGAACCTTTCTGGTCCTAAGGGCAATTGGGGGAGGCTTTCCGAAGCCCATAATAGCTTTGATGGGTTTGAATTTCCATCTTGTTTCCTAAAAAATTTGATATGATATTTGCAATCCTAAGATGTGGGGCAATCTGAATTGTTTTGAAAAAAGACTACAAAAACTTGAACAGTGTTCTACAATTTAAGCTGGGGAAATAAGCATGAAAATCTCCGCCGTATGATCATGGCTCACTTAGTTAGAAGATCAAAACTGTCACCTTGAAAGAATTTTCCTTCCATAAATGTAAGCAGAGACTGCAGAATGGAGGAATTGGCCTCCACATGCACGTAATTACTCTTGGCTTGAAGAAGTTTGACAGATGACAAGTGAGGGGTATGTGTTTAAAGGAAAACTTATAGGTATATAATTTTAATTTTTTTATTATATAATTATATTCAATGATAAGAGTTATAAATAGACATTTACCGGTTATAATAATACAATGTTATTTTGTAAAGCATGTTTAATAGAATCCATTTAATGATGCCCCTTAAGCCATATCCAATGCACAAATTTGATCAGGGGTAAGTGGAATTTTGTTAACGTAAAAGATTATATATAAACATGACAGCCCCCATAAAGGTCATAATAATTTACAGATCAAGTACTGAAAAAATTGGAGCTAGCTTTGCAGGCTCTTAACTATCTTTTCCTTTTCTTCACCTTCCACCCCACAAGGAAAATTAAATTAAATTAAATTAAATTAATGAAACCAAAAGAAGAAATGAATTACAAATTAAATAATAATAAATAATAATAATAATAATAATAATAATAATAAGAGAAAAGAAAAAACCTCTGATCATTTGCCTATCTACACCACCTAGCCACAGTCCTTATGCGGAACAAACACCAGCAGTGCACCCCCCTTAGCATTTTTATAAAAACTACCTTCAGTTCCAGTATTCAATTAACAATTCAGAAACTGAGCAGATCAGTTATTGCCTGATTCAGGCTTATTCCATCAGTTTTTTCCCGGCCAATCCGTGCTCGGGGAGACTGTCTGATAAAATTCATTTATATATGTATGATTGACTGTTCACAGAGCTAAGATGATAAACTTTCCCATTACCATGTCTTTTATTGCTGCTGTTTTTCCTGCCACAGGTGATTGAAATTTCACATCCAAAAGCATTGCCAAAGCATGAAAACAAACCCCCGCCTCCGGGTCTCTGCCTGCGCCGCCTGTGCCGGCTGCCTTTTGATTGTGGCTTCTCTTTGTCCCCGTTGTAAACTGGGGGCACCTCCGATCTCCACCTCTGCAGCTTCGTTCTTAGGCCTTCAACACTTTCGTTCTCAGTCCAGTCATCAAGGATGGAGCTCCCTGTGTCATCTGCGTTCTTTGGTGCTGCATTTGCCGGTGTCTTAATCAACCCTTTAGCAATCGCAGCCGCCACCACCGAAGCAGAAGGCCCCAAGTCAGAGCAAAGCGATCCGTTAACCATGCTGCCATTGCCATTACCCCCATTTCCATTGTCCTTGTCCTTGCTATTATATTTTGACGCAATAGACGAACTCAGCAAGGAACCACCACCACCATAGCCACCGTCATTAATAAGGGATGACCCTTCACCACCGCCACCGCCACGTTTTCTCCCGCCAAAATCATCTTCTGTGGAGGTTAGGTCAGTTTTGTCGCTCTGTGTACGACGCAGTTTTGGTGTATCCGTGCTTTGTTTGATTGTTTTAGCATCGATTAGGTCATCAAAACCAATGGCTGATGCGCTAAGTTCTGTCAACAAAGGCATGCTCCTCATTGTACCATCCAGGATCTGAACTCCCATGTTCAGGATCCCCTGAGGCCTCCCCGACGGGCGGCGAACCTGAAGCGCAACGAAATGCATTTTCGCGTTGCTGTTATTGGATGGGAACAGATTGCTTACCAGAACCCTGACACTTCCTATCTGAACATCCCGCAGCCAAGCTGCAGCATAAATTTCAATCATTATGGCAGATGTTTCAGCATTGAGGAACGTCTCGTCCACGCGAAACAAAAATTTTTCGTTCCATTGAGGATTGGTGTGGCCCTGCTGATCGACCTTGGTCGTCAGCTTCCGCTCCGAATGCACCCAAACTACCGCATAAGTACGCATAGATTTGGACACGGGAGCCAAGTCCTGAGCAGATATGACATTGATTTCTAAAAGCTGAAAAGGGTGTTTATTGTATGTCATGGTCGGATGCAGCCAGGGCGGTGGCAGCAGTGGCAGTGGCTGCGATGGCAATGGGAAATATCGGAAGAAGAATGATTCCCGTTGGCCTAGCCCGCACAATCCCGGAGACTATGCAATTAACATTGCCTTTTTGGGGCTGAGGCTTTTGGGGGAACACCGAAATGGCATGCATTGTCTTGTGTGTTACACAATGATGCTATTAAATGGTGTGACTAGGATTCCTTTCCGGGCTTGGCTCCTCTCCAGTGAATTCAGATTGAAGCCAGCCTGTGACATGCAAGATTTTCTACCATTTTCATCCGTAAAAGATGGTCTACAGGTGAGAAGAACGCATCTAGAAATTGTAAAATTTTGCAAAATAACTAATGGGGTTATAGCTAGACTCTAAATTGGACCCCAAAATTAACAAATTCTCCAAACAGAAGTTAGTTTTTTTTTTTTTTTTGGTTGTCCAGAGCTTAGTCAGATGGGTCAAATAATAAGCGATAGCAATAACAGTTGATGATATTATGTGAGGAAATTCAAAATTTAGGTTATATAATATGCTACTTTTAGCATATTGTTAAAACGTACATTAACAGAAGATCAATTCAACCGTTGTTCTTTTCCCTTTTTTTTTTTTTTTTAAATTAGTTCTAACTATTAACGGCTTGACAAGTGATTAGGTCCAACTATTAACAAATCAGTGGAACTGATAGTGTGTAAAGTTCACAAAACGATGATTGTTTTTTTTTATTTTATCGGTAGTCTTTCCTTACTAAAAATTATGTCCCTAAAAATTAGTCATTCAACGATGATAACATCAAGGTTGTTTGGACTTTTATTACTTGCATTGTAAGATTCAACGTTGATTTACAACAGCCACTGAAAGAGCTATTGTTTCAAAAAAACTAGATTGTTTCAACAAGTGTGAATAAATCTCTTTATTACATAAATCATGGCTGCAACTGAACTGTCATCAGAAATTTTGTAGTTTCTGCTGCTTTCTCTCAATACTTGCGATTTTCCAGGAGTAAGAAGTAGCAACCATCGTTAGAAGCCCTCATATATGTATATATATTTCAATCTTTGGCGCTATCTGATAAATATTTCTGCTCTTCAGTGTTAGCCAAAGGGATTGGTAGATGGGAGGGTGAGTTACCCCAGCAAAAATTTGATCTTTTGGCTTTTCTTTCTTGTCATTTGATTCATTAGCCTGTTGGTTTTTTCAGTCTAACAAAAGTTCTAGTAAGTTTTCATCTTTAGCTTCCATCTGCTGGTTCTTTCCTCATCTGAATCAAGCAAAGGGGTATGTTATGTAAACTCACACCTTGTTTCCTTGGCAGCTCGAGTTGTGCCTGTTAAACTATTAATTACGTTCATCTCCATTTGTTATGAAGCTCCCAAAGAATTGCTTCTCCCACAGGCATTTAGTTTTGCTTGTCCCATGATCATCAATCTCATCTGATTCCAGAGATAGATAGATATATATATATTCATTCTTTTCAACCTGATCTCATCAGAAATTGTAATTGGAGTCCAGAGCACTTTGACTTTGTTTTAGTATTTGGCCATGATCAAGTAAAAACACTTTGCTTCCACGTTAGAGTTGCACGATTTTGTTTTCCTGCAGATCATTTTACAAGAACCCTTCCAGTAGATAAACAGGCAACAATGATCAACAGGACACTTCAGAAATGTTCATAAATCCTCGTTTCTGTTATGCTTTAGGGTCACGGTTAATAAAGGTCGTGTCTTTGTCCTCTTAATTTTTGGCTCCGGTGGTGTGTATATATGAACATGGGTGCCTAATTTTGGATGCTTCTTTGTAAGCTCGGCATGTATGATAAAAAGCTGGACATCCATTGTGTCTCAATCGGCGACTATCATAAGAATAAAACTTGGGATAAGAGACAAAAAGTCCATTTTTCTACTGCTTATGATGTCATTGAATTGAATGCCCTTGCCATTAAAATTATGTTAGTCTTCTTCGAACCTGTTCAGATTTTTTTAATCGACATTTGTTCCACAAAATTTATTTTGATTCCTACATGTTCCCCTTTTTTGCCACACTGGGGATGTAGCTCAAATGGTAGAGCGCTCGCTTTGCATGCGAGAGGTACAGGGTTCGATCCCCTGCATCTCCAAAATATAAATGTTTTTACACATTTTACAATGGTCAATATTATTAATTCTGCTCGGGAATTACTTGATGTTAATTTTAATATTAGGACTATCAATTGTATATTTTTTTAATTATTATTATTTTTTAAATATATGGTAGAAATTAATTGTGACTACAACAGATTTTCATTGTGAGCCTGTGAATTTAAGACACTTTTATATAATGAAATTGGAAATAGATATCTTATGACTTTTTCTCTCTATGTATTACTGAACTTAGTTTATCTTCTAATAAACCAAAGTACCCTCTAAGATATAATATAATGCATACACAAATCTTTTTTTTTTTTTAATATACATAACTGACATTGTTTTCCTTTTATATCAAAATTAATTAATCATATCCTTTGTAATTAGATCTCTGTTTCCCAGACAAAAAAATAAAAAATAAAAAATCTTATACTTCATAAAACCTTTGAATGATCTTATGCAAAGAATTTTAATTTGACACTTCATAATCATTTAACACTATAATTTAGAAATATTTAAGTTATTTATTATCATACTAAAAGTTATGAAAATTTGATTCTCTAGTTGAGAAGTCAAATTTATTTATTTTTTAATAGATATAATTTTTTTCAACCAAATTATAAATATTATTCTTATTTTTTTATTTCTTAAAAAAAATTGTCTGTCTGAAATATATTACAAGAAATTTTTTTTATGGCAAATAAAAGTGTACAGTGAACAATTAAATTCATAATTTTATTGCAAGAGAACTTTTGGATGCCTTGAGAAGGTTTAGAATAAGTAGGAGGAATTCAAAAATATTCAGAAATAGATTCTCGTTAGTTAAATCCTTTATAGTTAACATCTGCTTCCTTGCAGTTTCCATAAAATGTTGCCAAAATAATTGGTAATTTAATTTCTTAAAAAGGGTCATTATAGAAAGGAAACATAAATTAATTTGTATTGTGCATGAGTTGGCTTGCCTTAACCGACACCTATAAGAAAACATTCTGGACAAGTACTCTTGCTAATCAAACGTGGGGAAGTTGTTTATCTTGATGAAAATGTTCAAACCTGCCTTCTATAAATACAAATATTATAATAAAAATAACAAATATTCTACCACTTTCCTTCTTCTTTTTTTTTTTTTTTTTTTAAATAATAATAATATATATATTATTAGACATAAAAATCAAAATAAAAAAGGATCTGTCACTTAAACTTAAAATAATAGGTAGTAAGATGAAAGAAGAGAGGTCAAAACACCCACTAAATAATCACTTTAAATAAGTTATTTCATGTGTATCTTTCTCACATCAAGAAATGTTTACGTGCATGTAGTTGTGGAATCCTACCAAAAGTCTTTTTGGCTGGTACACGAAGCATGCAAAATTTTATTGCAGTTGGTCGAGCAAGCAACGTTTGACTTCAAATGGGATTAACACACAAGAGGGAAAGAAGGTAATGGACGCAGGCAAAAGAAAACAACCGAAAGAAACCACCTCTTCCAAATGGGCCCACAAAAACCATATAAGAGCATCCTTTCACAATCTCTCGCATCATCTCCCATGTTTTTTTTTGTCTTCTTTTTTCTTCCAATCAAAGCCGCCAACATTAATGGCCCAAGTACCTATCACAACATAAATCTAATCCGACGGCTGAGAAGTGAGCTCACCATATAACGTATCCTCGGAGAAAGAGGGAGCTAGTTGCAAGCAAAGACGACAGGCCCCAATGGCTTGTGTCGATATATTCATTCCCTCGCGTGCGTTTTAGCCGCGAGCCAAAACGTGTTGATTTCTTATCCAATTACCAGCTTTTCAATTTTCCATTTTGATTTTCCTCTCAGTATTGCTAGGTATGGTTTTCCTTCTTTTTTCTTTTGTTTTTTTTTTCTTCTATATTCAATCATTGTTTTGATCATATGGATTGTTTTAGGTAATAATACGCGATACCCAGTTCATGTTTCTGTGTCCTCTTGTGAATCCAAGTATGTTTTTGACGACCCTTTGATCTATCTTGAATTGGGTTGTAGCTGTTTTTGACAGAAACCTAGCTAATTTATGGGTCTGTTTTTGTGGGGTTGTTTCTGGCTAACTTTTTCAATGTGTGAAGAGAGAACTTGATGATTGGAGCTGGTCTAGGAGGCGGGTATTTATCCGTTATAGGGTAATCATCTATGTTTAGCCTAGTGATAAGGGTCAACTTGGGACTGCTGCGGGTTATGCCCAGTCTTAGGTTCGAATCTTTTTGTTGCATTTCATGTTTCAAGTGGGAGTCACGGATTCCATGCTAGCAACCTGAGTTTTCCTGGAAGGGCGATTCGTCATTTAAAAAAAATAATAAAAAAATCCATTGTATGGTACGAGAGGGAATTTTTGCATCGTGTTGCATTTGAGCTTTATATTCTTGACCTGGGAGGTGATGAATGTGGTACTTGTAATGGTCTGAACGTGGCATAGATTGTATAGTTGGGTAATTGTTACTTTTGGCTGTTACATGTAATTGTACAATTTTTTCTGCACAAATTGCTGAGATTGTTCGTATTCTTAACTGGTGGACTGGGATTCGTGATTGTGGTAATTTCTGGAATGGTGCCTTTCCTTTGCTACGTTGTAGCTGTGCCCAAAGGCAAAGTGTCAAATTAACACATGTTATATTAGTCTACTATGAATCTTGGAGATTTATTTAGAAATTATTTGTAGCAGAAAATTACCATTGGAATTTGGCCTCTGATAAAAAGTGGTGTCCCAATTCACGAGGTTCCCAAACTATGAGGTCTTGGGAAGAGTGAGATGTACACTGTCTTACTGTTGTTTTTACAGAAGCGCTATTTCCGCAACTTGAACACGTTTCCTTCTTGTCACGATGGCCTCTAAGGCTGAAATGTATTAAATTGTTCCAGCATTGAAACTTCCACATTTTCACTTTATATATTTTGTTCCAATTTTGAAGATATGCATAATCTTGGAAACTTGTTTTTCCATGTTTCCATGTTAATGATGGACTTATGGGCATTAATTATAGAAGTTTAAATCCATTAGAAAATTAGCCATACCTGTTTCAGAGTTTTGCAAACATTTTACTTTGCTTTAAAGCATCTCTGGGTAGAACCAGTTTCATCACTATGGATTATCATTTTCTGCTCACAGATGCTAGAGTTCCAATATTAAATGCAGTGTCCTGTTAATGTGAAAATGAGAATAGGAAATCATAATTTATTGTATGATTTCATACACTTGAGTTAGCAACCAAAAGTAGCACCGTAGCAATTGATGTTATTGCTGACACTCTGTCACCCTCCATTTTTCTTGCTTTGGTAGCAAGTGATTCTGGGGTTTCTGCTGCTATTTCGTCATCTTATTAAGTGCTTCCTCCTCATTGCAAAGCAAAGTACCCAAAATTGCTCAATTCAGTTCGGGTTTATTCAGAAAGGGAGCTGATGAGAAACCATGTATCTGAACAGGCATCTCCATTGGGTTCTAATCATGGGAGCATTGGGTACTTACTTCCTTCATCTTCAAGATTCCCCAGTGACATGCACAATTCTTCAGTTTTGACTCTAAGTAATCAGTTACAAAATTCTCCATTAATTTCTCCATCATCAAGGGATGGAGCAACTTGGCCACCAACCTGTTCTCCCCTTTCAGAGCTACAATCTTCAGCATCAGTTAATCACTCTGGGGAAGATATGGATATCTCATGGCCGATAGATCCATTTCAGGACTTTCATGATTTTCCTCAGGATGCCAGTGTCCAGAATGATCGGCTGGAAAACAGTACAAGAGTCATTGCATCTGAGGACCATGCGAAGATAACAGAGTGGCAAGAGTGGGCAGATCAGTTGATATCTATTGATGATGACCAAGAACCAAATTGGAATGAATTTCTTAATGATGTTAAAATCGCAGATTCCAAACAAAAGGTGTGTTCATTGATACAATGTTACACATTCATAGACAACAAGTTTCATTTCATGTGTATCATGCAGATAATTTGCAAACACAACTTCTCTCTCTCTCTCTCTTGTCAGTCTGTTGGTGGGTGGGGATCCTCTCTGAAGGAGAACATAAGCAATCATTTGCTTTTTTTTTTCCCCTTTTAATCTTCTTTTAAATAGAAAATGGACAATAATGTAATTTGTGGATCTCTGAAAAGTTATGAAGCCAATTTTTATTTGAGGAGACCAGATTGATAATGTTCCAACATGTTCTCCTTGTCTTTTTTGGATAAAAAGCTTGGACAATTTTCTGCTATAGTTAGCTTAAGAATATGCCATTTGTTTTTTTTTTTCCTTTTTCTCTGCCTGATAAGCACATTGCAGCACATCTGTGAGTTGTTAAACACTCCCTTATTTCAATTTCTTAAGATTGTAAATTATGTTGTATCAGGTGCTCGAACCATCATCTGATATTTCATTGCAAAAAGCTCAAATTCCTCAGCATCAGCCTGTGTTTAGTGGAGAATTAGGTGCTGCTAGCCAACGGACACCTGCCCAAGTGGCAAAACCTCGAATGCGTTGGACACCTGAACTTCATGAGGCTTTTGTAGAAGCTGTCAATCAACTTGGTGGTTGTGAACGTGCGTAGTCTATCTGTAATTCTTGCAAAACATAGGACTAGAGAGATTATGGTGCATCTCGGCACATTGACTTAGAATTTTGAAATACAGGGGCTACACCGAAGGGTGTCTTAAAGCTCATGAAAGTTGAGGGATTGACCATTTATCATGTTAAAAGCCACCTGCAGGTATAAAAGTTCTCTAATGATATTGTTTCATTGATCAAGCCAATTTTAAATTATATTGATTTAGCTGATGTAATTTTGCATTTTTAGAAGTACAGAACAGCTAGATATAAACCTGACTCGGTCAAGTCATCTGAAGGTAACCCCTGACAGCCTTCAAGTTTTTTGTCCTGCATTATGTTAGAGTTGCTCTCTATATAATATAGCCATAAGTATGAAGTACCCACCATTATTCCTCCATGTTCCAACTGTTCTTTGTTCCTTGTCATGTTAATCTTTCCTAAATTTATTTCATATATGGTTATCATGGATGACATTTTGCTATATCCAACTCTTCCTTTTTGCTTTTGGGTCCTTTCTTTAATCAGTTTACAGATCATCGGAGGATTATTAATGCAATTTCCTGAAATTCTCTCTTTTTTCATTTCAGGAACTTCAAAGACAATATTTAGTCCCATCTCTGAAACTAAGTCACTAGGCCTGAAACCGTAAGTTATACTTTGCCAATAGTGTTTTCTACTTGAAATGAAGTGATTAAAAAATTTTGCTTACATATCTTTGTGACATTTCTTCCTTGGATTTAAGTTTTGACAGGAGTTTCTGACCCTAAGTTCATTGACTTTATTGTATGATGAATTCCTGGCAACTGTTTTTATCACCTTTTTCTTGTCATCTTTGTGGATATATTCCTGATAAATCCAAATGTTTGATACAATGTATCATGGTCAGAATTCTCAAAGTCATTCGTCTCAAAAGTTAATAACTTCTTGAAATGTATCCAGGGATAAATTCTCTAGAAGAGGTTTCTTGTGGTTTGGCTCTTTACGCAATGATAGCTACCACAAAATTCCTTTACATACTTGAAAATGATGGAATGTGAAGTTGATTTTAGCTCACTTCTGGTGAACACAGGAATATTGGGTTGTCTGAAGCATTGCGAATGCAAATGCAAGTTCAGAAGCAGCTTCATGAACAACTTGAGGTATGTTGTTGCCATTTGACTTTCAATTTCTCCATCCTAAAATTGATGAGATTCTAGACTTTGGTTAAGTTGCTAAATCATTGGTACTGTACATCAACAAACTACATGATGAAAAAGGAGAAAGTGATTGCTGTAGCTTCCGTACAATATGTTTAATGGTTTGGACTAATTTCACTTCCCAAAATTTCGCTAAACCTTCATGTCTGTTTTTAAAAAAAAGGCTTTCATTTCTTTAGAAGTTCAGTAGTTCACCATTTCTGTTTTGAAGAAAGGCTTTCATCTTTTTGAAAGTTCACCATTTGCACTTGTTCCCTTCCATTGCTTTTCTATAGATATACAACAATTACTCTTTTTTTGTGTGTGTGCGCGCATGCGCGCTTGTTCTCTTCACAATTGTTTTGCCCATAGCAGCAATTAATTTTCTTGTAGTCCTTCCAGTAAATTTTTCTACTACCTTCTTTACTTCTGAAAATGTGATCCTCCATCAAAAAAGCTTGCGGCATCAGGGTTTCATCAAGTTTATTAATGGATTGGAATGTTACCTTTGTGCATTAAAAGAGCTGTGTGTTTTTGCATTATAACCTATCTGTAGAATCAATTGGAAGACTAATTGCAACTTAATGGACCCCTTTTCTTCAAACAAGAAGTAATATCTTTTGTTGAGGTAGTGAAAATGCATCTTATGATGTATAATTTATTTAAGTATAGATTTGGTGATTCGTTCTCATTTAATCCTTCTGTATTATCCTCACAGATCCAGAGAAATTTGCAGTTGAGGATTGAGGAACAGGGGAGGTACCTTCAAATGATGTTTGAGAAACAAAAAATGTTAGAAGAAGAGAGGTCCAAAGCTTCTTCCTCCCCACAAGTTGGGCCCTCTGCAGACACAAAACAAGAAGCAGTGCTGCATCGTGCCATAACAAATATTGACACAAACGTTGATGCTGGACTGGAAGAAATTGCTTATGAAGTAAGCAAAAAGCAAGACACACTGGAAAGCAGAATTTGCTGAAGATCTTGATGGAAATGATGACGAGCCTGGTCTAGCAAAGTGACCGAGGGCAGATGAAAGAGGATTTCATTGCCCCTCTCCTCCTCGCACAGCTGACTGTGGATTGAACATTTTATATAATTGATATTTAGCTGCTCCTGAACGTGTCTCATGGTGATACTTGCATGATTGAAGGAGAGGAGGAATCTACTAGTCACAATTGTGAATGTTTCATGTAGCTAGTGATTAGTTTTCTGATTTCGCATCTCTCTATAGGAGTTGGATTTTCTGTATATTCCTGTGTATTGTTTAGTTCTCAATCAACTAGACTCCCAACCAGTTTGATGTTAGCCAAAGGTATTTATTGTCATGGACATCAATTCTGCTGTCAGCACCAGCTCCTCCAGAAGTCAAGAGCGTCAGCCAAAGTGCGAAAGCACTGATGAAGGAATGCGAGAGGAGGGACTAGAAGTTTACAAACAAATCATGCAAATTTCTCGTTAATTAATCAAAATGTATCATTTATTTTTAAATGTAATTTTGAAGATTACCTCTAAGAGCACTAGTCTCATTATTGCAACATGTTGTTTATTGAAACTTTTTTTCTTAAGTATTTTGTATTTATATCATTATTATAACTCTTTCAAAAAAAAAAAAAAAAAGGAAATAAGTTATTAAATAAAAGAATTGCAACCAAAAATTCTAAATAAATAGTAGAATCCTTCTCCTGCAACTTCTAACCTTCCTTCTAGTCTCTCAAACAATATTGGTGCTTTTGCTCATCTGCTCAAAAATTTGTATTTTCACAAGTCAAATTAAGAACAAAAATTATCTTCTATATTAAGGAATGTAATGCTGGGTATCATTTTTCCAATCCAGAACCCCCAAGATGCAGAAGAGGGATTTGTTCCATGGTAATATCAAGACACAAAAATGAAGGAAAAAAAAATATAAAAAAGTGAAAAGTCTAATGCAAGAAGACAAACTTCAGACACAACCTTGGTTTTAGACACGAACTAGTTCACACATAAGTAAACAAGAGAAAAGATTGTAATCAATCTTGCTGCAAATCTAACTTAAAGTCTACAATTGATTTATGACTTTTCTACGCAATCTAAACCAAATCTGACTCCTTGTTGGTTCCATTTCAATCTCTCCAGTCTTCTTTTTTTTTTTTCTCTGCCTTTGGGTGCCTCTAGTGTCTTTTGTGCTTCTGAAACCAGCTGATGGCATCTTTCAGTTCGATTCCAGCGACTTCATCTCCTGCCCAAAGAGTTTCACTTCATTGTCTACCTGTCACAAATGGTTCTTTCTTGCTCTCTTATACAGAGTCAGTCAGAAAGGTCAACTTCACAATCCACCTCCCCAGATGTCTCCCCCAAACTCCATTCTCAAATTCCCACTCTGCAGAGAGGCGACTGAGTATTGGAAAGATCTGTAGTGAATCATCCGCCTAAGAAATCAAAAGAAAAGACAATCAGATACAAAACAGAATATGCAAGCATTGCTAAGAAACTAGCCTTTGAAAATCCACCAGGGACCAATGAAAGTGACAATTTAGCTACGCTAAGGCTAACAATTCAGCTTGTTAACTAGAAACTAATATAAGGAACACGAGTAGCATGAAGTTTGCGCTGTACATAAAATCTGCAAATACGTCTTGCATGTTTGAAGAGAAAAAAAAAATGGCTGGAAAACTCGCCTCGTCGAGCACACATCCAATGTGAGCATTGTAGATGAACTCCTCACCCTCACAAGAATAAACAGCGTGACAGGGGTTCCTTATATCCTCGCAAGCGTAACAGTATTGCTCTTCCCAATAATCTTGAACCACTGAATCCATGAGAGTCAGAAGATGCAAATGAAAAGCATCCTTAACTTTTTGTTTGTTTTTTAAGTGGAAAACAATATGTTGTTGTTATCCATGGGTTTGGTAGGATCTTGTCCAACTTCTTCTCCACAAATCCTCCAATTTTTTGCCTGCTGTCCTCACAAAAAGTCAACGCATGCTCATTGCTCAAACGTTGAATCTCCATCTCTGCAACTTGGAAACCCCGTTACACCAAAAAGCTAGCTAGAATATGACAATGCAACCGTAAACCATTTGTATAGAAGGTGGTTTACACCACGTAAGATAATTGTTTGGCGGTGTTTTTGCATGGTTTTCTTTGTATTCGTTTAGGTCGGAGTCCTTTTGTCCCTCCACTTTTAAATACTAAGATTGCATATATATTAATAGTAAGTTTTAAATTTATTAATATTAAAATTAAATATAAAAAATTTACTTAAATTTAATCATTCTCAAATCGATCAATTTTTATTTATAAAAAAAGTTAAATAAACATTAAAAAAAAAAACAACAACAACATTCATTATTTTCTTAAAAAAAAAAGTTGTTTACTTAAGTCAACCCTTTTTTCACTGTGATTAAACATCATCTTGATCAAAATAATAATAATAATAATAATAATAATAATTGACCAAGAAAAAAAAAAAGTCTTCTCTAGCTGTAATATTCCGAAGCTTTTGAATGCTGATGAGATTTAAAGTCAACTACTCTTGCAGCTCAAGTGCTTCTTTTTGTAGTTTCTTTTTAACTCAATATTTACCTGGTAAAGTCTTCCCGAAATATTTAAATAAAGCTAGTATGTGCAACGAAGCTGAAAGAGCGAACAATAAAAACCATGTCTAATAGATTTGAAAAAATAGAAAATAAAAAATAAAATTGCAATAACCATATAATATATAAACATGTTAAATTCAATTAATATAATAGTTATTGAAATTTGTATACAATTTGTTGCACATTTTTTCGTATTTTATGTATATTTTTTATTGTTATTGCATTTTCTTTTAACTTTTGTTGCACGTTATTATTTGTTTGTTGTATATTTTGTTTTTGATTATATAATGAAATTCAAACATTTTAGCATGAAATTAAAGGCAATTGATATTTCATATTGAGGAGAACTTGCAGGTTGATCATCCAATACAAAAGTCAATTGTATATTTTTAGTAAGATTAACTGCACATACTTGACAAATAAAAAAATTAATAAAAAATAATGTCATCCCATACAATATATATATATTCTCAGAGTTAATGAGTTAATTCCTAAAAACGAGTCAAATTAAAAAAAAAAAAATCCCTGTATTATCATCAGTTAATTTAGTAACCCCAAGTTAAATTGGTCGAAATATATGGTCAAACCATCAATCATCCAGTGCATCAACAATACAAATATCCCCAGGTGTTGCGCATTTTCTGCTAAAAATTTGCAAAGCTGTTGGTCTGTGCATGAACTATAAATCAACCTGAAACTGAAAAAGAACAATCTCCTTTTTCTCCCCTTGTTTCTTCTTCCCAAAGGTGGGCAAGGTATCTGAACATGCGCCTGCTGGGTCAGAAGCAGAAAATAGGCATCAGGAATGCATGAAAAATGCTTCCATTAACGGCTCTCATCCATGGGGTCGTTTTCATTACAGGACTGAGATTGTGGTTGCCTTGAATCCTCAGGAACTTTTGAGACTGAATCTTCCAGTGCCTCGAGGAAGGACAACACGGTGTAATTGTCTGAAATGATGAGGAAAACATGATGAACGTTAGTCCTAGTACCATCACCTAGTCATTGGGTACATCAACTCTGCATTGCTGAACGCTTCTCTGCAACCCAAAGAGGCAGCAAGCCCGGGCTGCAGGGAAAATTTCAGTTTCAAAATCTTCTCTTTAGTCCTTTTCTTTCAACTGGGCTGTAGAAAACTACTTTGTTCATGAACGGACAAATTAGTTTGGTCATTGCCAAACTCTTCCCCTCTCATTTATAAAACTCTTTACAAATCAGAACCCCACAAAAAGAAACTAAAACTTCTAGACGAAGATGATGAAATATAAAAATGATCAGGTAAATACAAGTCCTTAAACTTTATACCAAAAGAAAAAAAAAAACAGAGAAAGAAGAAATGGAGCAGAGCTTGGAACTGCAGTGCACTCACATTTACTGGGATCAACCCCAAATTGAGACAAATCTATCTGTCCGGTTTTGAGTACCTACAAACAGCAGAAAAATGGTCATCCCTGTTCAATTGGCCAATATCTCACAAAAACAAGTAATTGAAAAAGGTAAGCCTCCATTTGCTTATCTTACATAGGTAAAAGAATCTACTTGTTGGCGGAATGGTGGGCTCTGTAGCAACTCTAAAATATCTTCCGATGTCCACTGACCCTGCAACCTCACAGCTCCTCAAAATGTGTGCATTAAGACAGAAGATTCAGGAAAATTCAAGCATACCAATAATTATTACCTCAGGTAAATAGGATGCTAATCTTTCTTCCACTGGCAGTGTCTCAATCAATGGCATTATCAGATCAGGCTTCAAGATGTCCCCTAGTCCCAACCCTATCAAAAGAAAAGAAAAACATTGCACTAGTCCTCAAACAAAACATGGTAATAAGTAAGATTCTTTTTTCACCATAACACATTGTGTAGCTAAACATACATCCAAGAGAAATTTCTGTGTGTGTGTAGGTGTTTTGCATAATTTTATGAATCAAAGTGTGTGTGTGTGTGTGAGAGAGAGAGAGAGAGAGGGAGGGAGGGAGAGAGGGAGAGTTACACTCAGAAAAAGAATATGCAGCAAATCAAAGAATGCCAGTTAAACAACTAAAGGCTCATATCCAGAAGCAATCCACAACTAACAAATTCTAGAAGCAATCCCAACTAACAATTTCCATTACAGTCTACTGCAGTAAAGAAAACATTAAATAATTACCTGCATCTGGATCTCTCGTACTGTCTGCTGAATGTGTCATCATGTCACACAAATCAAATTCCAGAACGATCTAAAGCAACAAGGATAGGGTACAACGAAGCACAAAACTTACTACCTCCAGGCTCAATATTACTCAAGATCCTTTGCAGGTCTTCCAATTTCACTGGTCCTGATGATGATGTCACATCACTAATTACTTCTGCTCCCAAGTTTGGGACAACTAGGTTTCCAGCTCTGTCAGCGATAAATATGTATCTCATAAGAAAATCCTCAATATTTGGCAAGAAAAACTCTGAAATATTGGGTCTCAAGCCTAAGGAAAATGAAGCAGCCATAAAAACAGTGATCTTTGTTTATTTAACTTGATAACCCAACATTATAGATGAGTATCACTCATGCTAGCATGGAAATGGAGGAGACAGCAGATTAATAAGCATCTCATAAGAAAATCACCAATATTTGGCAAGAAAAATGCTGAAATACTGGGTCTCAAGCCCCAGTGGGGTTTTTAGTTGTTGATTTGTCTGAGTGTTAGGAAAAGTTGATTGCTAATTTTGGCATGAGTTACTTGAGTTACTCAAAGTCCAAATATGTCCTTCCAATCTTTATCAGCTATACAAAAGCGCAAGAGGAGTATTTCTTTGCGCAGGTATAGCTATTATACCTTGATGAAATGTCATCTTCAAGTGTGTCTTCAGAAACTTGTAGAGGAGCAGAATTATCGGGCTCTTCACCAAGGAACTCTGGCAAGCAAAAAGATAGGAAGGCATAAAAGTTCTGAAAAAAAAAATTATAAACGATGGTCTCACCAAAAGTAGCCCTTGTTAAAAGAATTTCCTGTAATTATAAAATACCATAGAGTGGTGGTCATGCTATATAAAAATTGCCAGCTATGCTCTCTCAGACTGAGAAATGAAAACAACAGGCTAGCAGTGATCCAACAAGTGCACGGTTGAAGACTGTTGTACAGGGATGGGAAACATATGGTTGCATCCATTAAGAAAGTGGAGATGGAATTCTAAATGCACAAGTACAGCAAAGTTGAAGTAAGGGCCAAGAAAACCAGAGTAAGTAGAATCAAGATAGCCTGGATTTAAGAAAACACAAAAGAAAGAACAAACGAAAGATAAAAAGAGGATCACAACAACACAGCGCAATGAAGTTCCTCAGAAGAGCAGCAAAGATTACATTCATGACGCACAGTGGCTGGTGACTATGAATTCATTTGACTAGCAGATAGACTTTGGACTAAAGTTCATTTAAGTAGTAGGGTAGACATAAAAGCAAATTACAAGAGAGAACATAAAGGTTACCTAGTGGCCGATTAATATAGTAGTTGACAGAGCTACATAACTGCCAGTCATCTTCTTCTTTAGGCTCCTGCTAGTAACAGAATAAAATTTCAGAACAATGAGTTCTATCCCTAAGAAGGTACAAATTACGGGCAATAAACTTGACCTGCATCCAAAAGAAAAACTTCCGGTTATCTGTATTAAACTTCAAGATGTAGACCCTTCCTGCTGCTTGGTTAACCTGGAAGACAAACCAACAATTTCAATAATGGGAATCAGCCATGAAAATAAATATTTAGCAACTTACAAACAACAGATTGCTTGATGCAGAATAAGAAGTTACCTTCTCAAATACTGCTTCATCAGGAAATATTATTTGATCCTAGTAATCAATATGTCAAGGAAAAGCACGTTCTCTAAGCAAACACAATTGTGATAAAACTATCACATATTCAAAATTTATTTTCTTTCATTAAAAAACTTAGGAGTGGAAAAGGAAAAAAGATAAAACTTATGGGATATATGAATTCTACTGTAAATGCTTAGACCTTTACAAAAAAATAGAATTACATATGCAACCAATAGAGTATATATGAATGGTATATATCAATATATTATAACGAAAAAAAAAAAAAGAGAAAAGAAATAACTAGGATACATCTTCAACAACATTCTGATTCCTATCAAGCCATTGAAAATGAACCAAACCCTCTTCGCCCTGGTACAATCTCAAAGAAAAGGCAAATCAATTTAACAATCAAATTCATGAAATATAGAATATTTGCTTCATTTCAACCTGGCATGCAATTAAAGTAAGCAATAAAACAATAATTATTGGACAATTTTCTCCAGCACAAAATCTGCTACAAGAAATGGCTACGGAGACAGTGAAATACCCTTCCGATGCGAACAAGTCCTTTACGTGTATCAGGGACAACCCTTTTCCCCTCAAAGAACATTTTGCCAGCACGGAACTCCAGCATAACTTCCTGCAATTAGATTTTTATGTGCATTTTCATTAATTACTTTTGCTATAATTATGGGGTGTTGAGCCATAGAAACTTACAAAACAATTGATCATTAATTTTTATATGCAATATCATTAATTACGTTCACACAACTTGCCGTCAAAAAAATGAGTTGCCAAAACTTAAAAGTAAGCAACAAGATTAGATGAAAAGATAAAACAAACATAGAAAATTGTAAAAATAAAGATTCAACAACATTTTAAGTTAAACAAAGAACACTATAAAAGTAAAAGGTATTAGGTATTCATATGCCTACAGAAGAAAGACAAGATTAATGCTAAAAAACCCAGATGAAATGGCAAAACTAAGCAATGACACCGTATAATTTATCAGGAATCGGGAATCCAAACCACAAACACAAGTTCCCATGTACACGGGGAAGAGAAAGTGTGAATCCAATATTACCTCAATTGCTGGAAAAGCTTCAGCTGATGTTGAACCCATGCCTAAACTTCTCTAATAAGTTCTTCAACAGTTAAAACGCTGCAAAGAACTCTAAACAGCTAAAGATTCACAGTCACGTAAGCAAAAAACACTAAAAAAGAATTAGAAAACTGTAAAAAGATCAAGAGTCAAACATATGCATATTTAACTCAAAACCCAATGAAAGAATCATCTTTTACACAAATTTAGTACGTTAAACAAGACAGGCAAAAAAAAAAAAGGAAATCTGATGAAAGTATGAAGCAGGTATATAATTTTTCCAAAGAAAATACCAACAACGCAAGAAAAAATTCAATCTTTAATATCTAAATTTGATGAAAAAAGCGAGGCCAATCAATAACCCAAAGAAAGAAGAGTGAAACATGCATTTTCAACTCAAAACCCAATAAAAGAATAATCTTTTACACAAATTGAGAACCTTAAACAAGACAACAAAACAAAAAAATATGGAAATCTAGTGTAAGAATGAAGTGGGTGTATACTTTCTCCAATCTTTAATGTCTCAATTTGATTAAAAAAGCGAGGTCAATCAAGAAAAGATCAAGAACCCAGATATGAAATCCAAATACAAAGCTAGACTAGATAAAAATACGGCACCTTCCTTCCTTCCTTCCCGCGATGTTTGAAGGCAGCCAACGTGCAAGCTAGAGCAACAGGCAGAGAAAGGAACAGCCTTTTTTTTTTTCTCTGTCACTCTATTTCTTTTCTTCAACTTACTCGGGACTTTTAAAGCGGTAGCGAGGCAGTGAACGGAAACGGACCTGACGGAGTACCACAAGCCAATACGAGGAACGGCGTTTGGTGGGCCCCCACTTGAGCCGATAAGCATTGAGGGCAAAGTGTTAGCGCGTGGCACGCGCATCCTGGGATTTTTTTTTAACCTTTTTTTAGAAGACTGTATTATTTTTATTTTTATTTATAAAACTTATAAATTAATTATATATATGTTCTAAAGATCAAATTATATCACAAGAAACATATTTCTAATCCAAATTTAAATATAAATTCTGAAAAATTAAAAATAAATTAACATATTTTTAAATTTTTATTTATAACTTAAGTTCATCATATAAAATATGAAAAATTTAATTCATAATATTTTAAAATATTTTTTTTTGTTAGAAGAGAATTAAAGACATAATTTATTTTTTCATCAATTCATGATAATTGATTTTTTTATTTAAATTAGATAAATACTTGTTGCATAAACTATTTATTAGGTTTATCATAAATAATTAATAAAATAATTATTTTATTAAAAATAATAATATGTATCATTATATATAATAAAAAAATATTTTTATTTTTTTAATTATTATATATAATATGCCCAAAAAATATGTTTCCATATAATTTTATACTTAAGTTTATAAACACTTCAATTTGCATTTCTGAACAATCAAAACTTTCTTTATTACATAACTATCGTTTATAGCTATTACTTAAGAGAAGAATTATCACCCAAAAAAAACAAATATATATATATATATATATATATTATTTATTTGTTTGTTTGTTTTTTTAGCAATAAAATATTATAGGAATGTAAGTCCCATTAAAAGAAGAAAAACAGGACAAGGGCAGATGCCAAAATGGAACAGCAAAATTGCCGAATAAGAGCAGAGCAGAGTACTGAGTAGTATAAAAATCAAATCTTTAACCATAAAACCTCCAACAGTGAAAACCCACTTCGATTTGGACGAGTTAAGGAAGAAGTAAATCACAGAAACCTTAGTAGTTGGCAGTGAAAACTAAGACGAAGAAGAAGATGTTGTTTCAAGTGGGAGGGCAGGGGACACGCCCTACCTTCTTCGAGATGGCCGCCGCCCAGCAGCTCCCGGCGAGCCTCCGCGCCGCCCTCACCTATTCCATCGGCGTAAGCTATACAAACGCATTTTAGGACAATACCCCATCACTTTTTTCAGGATTATAATTTGCATTTGATGGAAAGTTGTTGTCTTTGATACCCATCAGAGGTTCCTTTTTTTCTTTTTTATCATTTGGGGTTTGATCTAGATTGGCACACTGCTGCTTTTTTTTTTTTGTTGCATATTGGTGACTCAGTAATTTACTTTGTGTTATGGTTATTTCTTGTTCTTTCTATTGGTTTAAGTTCAAAATAATCAAGTTACTTTTTGTAGCTCTTGAAATTGCTTTCATGAGAAAGTGATTGAATTTAGCTTTGTGTTCGTGTTAATAGTATCCGCGTTTGTATGCTTTGCAAGGTATTAAATTTTGTTCCCTATTGCTTGTGTTTTTAAAGGTATTGGCGTTAAGAAGGCCATTCCTTCATAAGGTGTTAGACTATGAAGATGAATTCTTTGCCTTGCTTATGCTGGTTCTTGAGACTCATAGCTTACGGACCACAGGTTTCTTCGTTTCCATTTCTTGTAGTTTCAATTGTTGCCCCTAAATTTAATTTCAAAATCAGTAATTTAGACGCTGCATAACTATGTTTTGCATGCATGTTTATGTTCATGCCATTTCTACCACAGTTCACGTAATTTGCAACGTGGTAATCTTTTAATCTCAATGACTTTGGATTTTTATGGCACTACTTGTGATTCTTTTCTTTTTTTTTTTGGCTTCTAACATGAGCATTTTTTTTCCCTATTGGCTGTAATTTGTTCTGACTTATTGTCTTGCACACAAAATTGAGGGTTTTGATTACCATATGGGTTGTCTTTCAACTGTAAATTAAGAAGTTGTGCCTTCTCTCAATATTTATTAAGGGGATCTGTGGTGGCAAGCAACACGCTTCGTTTCATTATGCACACTGCTTTATACCATGCTCAGTTTATTGTTATGCATGGTATTAACCTTCAGCTTGTGTTGATTGCTCGCTGCACTATGGTTCTTAAATTATATGCTTATCACAACATTATGTTATTCCTCTAAATCTGAGAACTGTGTTTTGGTTATTCTAAATTCTGCGCGATGATTTGCTCATTCTTCATTCTTCTTTTATGGTTTCACTTCAGATGCTTCTTTTGCTGAATCTCTTTATGGATTGCGACGGAGAGCAGTGAAGATAAGAGCAAAAAAGGTTGCCACTCATTTGATTTCAGGGGATGGAATTGAACACTCTGGATTGGAAAAGCGCCAAAGAATTCTGTCAGTTGTATTTCTGGTACTGTACTCAACAGTTTTTTGTCCCATAATCCTTAAATTTCCTCAGAAATGCTGTAGTTAGAACTTAGCATATCGAGTAAAAAATTTCCAAACTGCTCTCTAGTACTTTTAAATTTATAAACAATTTCAAATGTCTTTCGCCTGAATACTTTCCATGAATAACATCATGAGTTTGAAGACTTATGCATTTTGTATACCTGATTAGGTTGTGTTGCCCTATTTTAAGTCAAAGTTCCATTCAGTATATAACAAAGAAAGGGAAGCCAGGCTTCAAGCAAGCTTGTGGGGAACCAGTGATGAAACAGTTGAGGTTTCTGACCATTTTAGTAGAGAGGAGAGTTCTCTTATTTCTAGAGAAACGTCAGATACAGAAGCAACAGTGGGAACACGCTTGTCAAAGAGAATTCAGAAAATCATATTTGCTTGCTACCCTTGGCTACATACTAGTAGTGAAGGTACATGCAGCATTAACTTCTCATTGTGTCTTGAATGTGATGATAAAAGTTATTTTTCAAGTTAAAAACATCAGATGGGATCTCTAAGTAAATTACAGTTTGTTATTGAGGAAGGATAATGAAATGTTTTTGTCATGTCATTTTTTGCAAGTTTGACATTCTGGTGGTTTTTCTAGTGAGATATTCACTGAGATGGAGGTTATTTGAAATGAAAATAAGTATAGAAGCTTGCATTCCAGAGGTTGAAACTATATGCTATAAATTTTCCAATTTTGCTGAACATCCAATTAGTAACATACGGTGACAATCTTCTGTCATCTTCCTTAGTAAAATAACAAAAAAAAAATTTGATCCATTCTTTTCATTGCTGGGTATTCTGTCTTTTGTCTATATTATCAAATTTTTACCGGTTAAGTGGTCAGTCTTTCCCTAAGCACTGGCTGACTAGCATTCTGAGTTGAGCCTGTATAAGTGGAATATTGTGTGCAGGATAAAAATTGTTTGCTAGCTTGGTTTTTCATGATAATTTTTGATCCGCCTGCTTTGCCACCATTCTCATCAATATTGGCCAATCTAACTCACCATTTTCCAATGCAGGATTGTCATTCACTTATCAACTCTTGTATCTGCTGGATGCCACTGGGTTCTATTCTTTAGGGCTACATGCACTTGGGGTCCACGTTACTCGAGCTACAGGGCAAGAGCTGGTATTCTAATTTTCTAAAATCAAAAGTCTATTTTGTTTCATTTTTATTAATGATTAGGAAAAAAATGAGCAAAACAAGAAGAATCAAAGAGAGAAAAGGAAATATCTCCATCTTTATGCACATGAATTGGCCCTGTGCACTTGCATGTGTTATGGTATACATGGGGTTTGACCATAAAGACTTGCATGTGCAACAATCACAATGCACCAAAAAATGTCCTTTTGTGTGTTAGTGAACTTGTGAAGTGTTGGTGAATTACGCCATTCTTTCTAAGGGATCCATTTTGAATGGAGAAATTTTATGGGAATATTTTGGTTATAAAACTATCATATTTCTCAAAAATAATTCAAGCTAAAGTTGGCGATGGAAATCTTTGTTTTTGGCTGCATCAGATAATATTTAGATGCGAGGAAATTGAATAATTTGAAATTTGTATTGCAGCTGGTGTGAAAATCTTCTATTTTTTTGTATAGCAGCTGGCAATTTCTGAAATTGACATCAACCTACTTTTCTTTGTGGATGTTGTTTGCAGAAATATTAAGCATATTACTTTTCACTTTATAATTTTTTTATGACAATGTAGATGGATACCTCTTCTAGAATTTTGAAGATAAGAAGCCGTGAACGTGACAGACTTCGGGGCCCTGCCTGGCTGAAGGTATAATTTTGATTGTTATGAGTGACTTCAAATATGCCTTTTTGCCTTTCTGGTTTTGTTTTTATAAATGATAATTTGCTTATCTAACTTTCATAATATTTTACGCTTGCACTTCAATGTGATAAATATTTTCAGTCATTGCAAGGAGCATTGCTGAGATGTGCCTATGCGGTCCTGGACTATGCACAGACTGGCTTAATTGCAGCAGTATTCATCTTTAAAGTGAGTGTCACTTACCTGCTAGTGCTATCACGTTCTTATTGAGTAGCAATCATCTGCAAATGCATGAGTTTGATCGTCTCTTTTCCTTATTTCTTACTTGCCATAACCAATAATAGCAAGTTTATTTGGCTCTTCTGAATAATTCCTATTTTTTGACAGAGTTCAACAATCACTTGCACAACAGGGCCATAATACAAGCATAATAATAATAATAATAATAATAATAATAATAATAATAATAATAATAATAATAAGCAGGTTACTTTTCAGACATTAGTTTAGGTCTTGCCATGCCATTTTTATTTCAGTGGCTGAATTATAATGTGATACATTTGATGCGGACAAATATTACTAGATATTCCCTGTTATATAGATAATGCAATTTCCAATTTTATGCTTGCATTATTCATCCATAATTATTATGTGGAGGCTAACATTTTCATGGTGCAAATTACATAGATGATGGAATGGTGGTACCAGTCTGCTGAGGAAAGAATGTCAGCTCCAACTGTGTATCCCCCACCACCACCACCACCACCCCCAAAGGTGAAGAAGCAACTTTTTTCAACCTTGGAATTCCTTATCTCCCCCCTCCCCCTCCAATGCTTATGCGCTCCAAAAAAAACATGCATATGTATAATGTGGATATTGTTTGCATTATCTAGTTGATAAGAATGATGATGGCGAGATTTCTAGCCACAGACCATGAAGCTTATATATATACACACACACACACACACTGACAGTTACCATTTGCAGTTTTACATGAAGACCAATGTCAAAAATGAGAAGCTAAAAGATATTAATTTTCTTCTCTGTATTTCGTGGGAGATCTCTTATGAGTATTACTAACAGGTTGCCAAAGATGGGATCCCATTGCCTTCAGATAGAACAATCTGCCCACTGTGCTCACAGAAACGAGTAAATCCCTCAGTAGTTACAGTCTCTGGGTTTGTCTATTGTTATGCTTGCATATTCAAATACGTATCTCAGGTGAGGCCTCTAGGCACATTCTTCGTTACATCAGTCACAAGCAGCAAGAAGCTACTTCTGTCTAATTAGATTTGTGACGATGTTCTGCTTTATTTCATTGCACAGTACAACCGTTGCCCTGTTACATTGATGCCAGCTACCGCCGACCAGATAAGAAGGCTCTTTCACGATATGTAGAGATGTTACAAGTTATAGAAATGACACAGGACGTGTCGTGACTATTCTTTATTATCTTATTTTATAAATTAAATTATGTTGTAATTTTTATTTGATAATATTTTAATTTAATTATTTAGAAAAAATAAGTGAACTATTTAAGAATTCTTTTTGGCTCACATCTATTGTAAGTATTTTAGAGAAACTTGAATTTGTATCTTAGCGAGGTTATTATTTCATTGTTCTTTTTATCTTACATGAACCTGAACAGCTTTTTGTGTAATAAAAGTAACTTTCTTCGGGTAAAATTATCATGTTGGTTAGGCTACACTGCTGAATTTTTGCAGTCTACGCCATGGTTACTTCTGAAAAGAGTAACATTGTTAATGCTATGTTCGCATTTATCACCGAGGGTCCAGCTCCAAATGAACCAACTACATTGTTACTTCGTTGGACATCAGCAAGAACAGAACGTTTGGAGTCACAGTGAAGTACCTTCTTGTCAGGCTAAGGTTCTTTTTACTGTTGTGTCTGAATGAATTTCAAATTAAACTACCATTGATAACCAATTCTTGGAAGAAACAATAAATATATTGCAAAGAGTGGATTGTACAATAATTAAGTCCACTAACCATCCCTAAAACCTGCAAAGAAAGGTTGATACTATATTAGGACAAACTAACCAAGACTCCATACTCATGCACAGAAGACCAAGTTGACACAAATAAAAGTGAACGCAATGCTTTCCACACGCCGTCTGCTCCCACATGCTAAAACTGAGCAATACGTTTGTTCATAGATCTCTCCAATCTTGCTTCAAATGGTGTGGAGTTGAACTTCAAGTTCTCATACTGCACATTGCTCAACCAAAAAACAAATCATGATTGTCATAACCCCATCAAATAAATATATTCATCAACATCGTGAATGATGAACATTGGTTCAAAGGTTACCTCTCCATTTTTGTTAGCGTACGACTTTCCTTTGCTTGAAGAGCTTGAGTCTGAATCCATGGCCTGTCCAGTATGTCTCCAATAGCTCCCAACTGTTCCTATAATGGGTGTTTCATCGGGACTCCAGCTCCGTGGCCGTCTCGGGGAGTTAGACGCTGAAAGTTGTTTGAGTTCCTCAATTGTCATGGCTCCCAAAATTGGCCTATCTTCGTTGCTTCTTGCTGAATTTCTCTTCCCGGATGGTGAATTTCCCATGGAATTTGCACTACTGTTCGACATGGGTGTTGTTTCAGACTCAACCAACCAAGTGGATAGGCTAGTATCCACAGCAGTTTCCTGGTCCCCAAGCTCCTTCTTATTGGCCCTAGATTTTGAATTGTTGGTGAATACCTTAAAACTAGGCTCTGGACTAATGGTTATGCCTAAATCTTGCTCCATATCGATGTTTTCCTTGTCATCATGCTGCAATGTTAAGGTTGCTCTTGATTTGACTGCTTTCCATTGAGTTGGATTCTCTACGGGATTCAACACTGAATCAATATTCTGAGTCCTGTCTCTGGCAATTCCATTAAACCCAATTTGCTTCACTTCCTCATTAGCTGAACTGTTTTCCGGCATCTGGCTTGTCACCTCTTTCTCACCCATTTCAGCCCCACAATGAACTTGTTTTCTAGAGTCAATTGACAATGAAAACAATGACTCAGATGACTCTTCCTGAACCAATGCTTGACCATCACCACCTCCGTCATTTTCATCACCACTAGCGTCTCCTTCCCCTATATCACTATCCCCCATATCTATGTCTCCATATTCTTCACTTGGACAATCTTTGTATCTGTCATTTGGAGGATAAATTGATTTTCTTTCTTTAGATGGGACTGGTTTTTCTCTGTTTTCACACTCTTTCTCCTCATTGCCGTCCTCTGCATTATAATTGGTGACATCCTCAGTAGACAAAGCCTCGTGTGCCTTGATATCCAAATCAAAGGTCACCTTCTTTTTCACATTGCAATTTAGTTGCCCCTCAATTTTATCTCTAAGAAAACCAACAAAACAAACACTAAGATAGAAAAAAACATCTAAATCACATAAAACCCACAAAATAAAACAAAGATTCAGAATTTAAGCTTATAATAAGAACGGCTCACCTTAATTCTACAATAGGCTTAATGAGTTCTTGAGTGGCTTCTTGCGCCGTAGCCCCATTTCTCTGTAATAAATCAAGTGGTCATTTTTGCTTTCTATTTCCTCACCACAAAAGAAAAGATAACCAAGGAAACAGAATTTACAAAAAATTGAGACACCCATTAAAGCAACAAGCTTGACAATGGACTTACGTTGTCTGCAGAGGGAGTTACAGTATTCACCAAGCGTGTGTGTCTTTTATGCTTGCAAGCTCCAAAACAGGCGAAAAAGCACCCCATTATCAGCCAACAATAATAATAACTTTAAAGTAAAGGGTGGTTGCTGGTGCTCTTCTTTTTTCCCGAAGACTACTAGTTCAAGTAATAGTCTCCATCAAGAAGAGAGAGAGAGAGAGGGGAAGAGAAATGAATCTATGAAAATATGACCGTTGGGGAATCTTTCAAAGATTTTGTTTAATTTTAATTTAATTTTTATTTTTTATCCAAAGAGGCATGGGTGATACTGAAGCTTGATTTACGGGATGGATTCAGTAAAAGGAGGTTTTTCAAATGTCGTACCATAAAAATCAATTGTATCTGATGGGGTTCATGTGTCTATATAGGCCCCACCAATATTTCTACGTTTAAAGAAACCAATAATTTAGCAGTTTAAAATATAATGAAACTAATCATTTACTGATGGTGGGTGCATACTTAAAATTGATGTAAAAATACAAATATCATAAGGATAGAATGAAAAGTTCAATTAATTGATCTTCCAAGAACTTCATAGCTTTTCACAAAAAGAAAGGAACTTTTTTTTGAAGGGGGTTTAAGGAGATTTTTGCATCAAAAGCTTCATTGCTTCTTGCAAATTTTGTGTTGGAAATTATTGTACATACCAGCACTAAAGCAGTAATGTACTAAATGACCAAGTTAAATTTGCTTAGAACGATGAGTGAAATTCTTCAAAAACTTTACGTTGCACCTCTCTTTTAAAATAGATTCTTTAAAAAATAATAATATATTTTTATTTATATATTAAAAAAAATAAAAAAAAAACGCTGCAGTAACTTCCCTTTCTTTAAGTTGGCTTCCAGGGCTGAATATTTGAAAATTAAGGGGAAAAAAAAGGAAAAAAGAAAAATGAATACATATACAAATTTCTATCATCCATTCACACATGGGAACAAAAAGAAAAGAAATTGCAGAAAGAAGAGCAATCACGAAAAATTTAAGCTCGTTAAATGGCAACGCGGATACAACTGATCAACTTCCGGAGAAATGGTAATCAGAATAAGCTATGGGTGGGAAAAAAAAAAAGCAAAAAGAAAGGAAAGCAGAGATTGTGTTTCCTCTCCAGTTTCACATCAGGTAAACAATGGCACACCGGATCGTGTTACAACATGAAGTGACCATCTAGCCATACAGCGTAAATCCATCCTCAGGATGACTCACATGAGCGTTACTTCTTCCTTGTCTAAAAGGAATTTCAAAGTTGCAGACTTCACAGGGACAGTTGATCCAACTATTCCACATCTTCACTCAGATGATGCGTTGCCATCCCCACCTCTGGCTGTTGCTGCCTGTTTCTTGTGTTTCTTGCTCTTAGCCTTCTTGGCTTTCATGCGACGTTTCTTCTCATTGGCGTCAACCCAGGTATAGTCTGACGGTATGTGGAAAGGGTCTACCTCATCCTTATACCGGTGACTATCACCATCACTTGATTGCCCACCATGACTTCCCCTCATCCATGAAATCCATGACCCTCCAGTTTCCCTGGACTTGGCATCCAGGAAATGAACCGGGCTAGATGGCGGGGTTGCAAACTCCTCTACCAGCTGAAGCTCTTCAAATTTTGTGAAAGTTACAAGCACACGAATAGTCGGGACAATAGGAATGGCAACCTACAACAAAGGGAAAACACTGTCATTCTGTCCTCAGCTAAAAATTTGAATGCTGAAGCATGGAGAAATTTATCACATGCAATTTTCCCCAAGAAGAGGTCTACTCCCCCAATCCACCCTGCCTGCCCGCCCTCCCCTTTTGGCAATCAATGTGTGTCCAATAGTTAGGAACTAGTGGAAAAGAGTAGCCAGTTAGTAGGTGTGGGGAACCTAATGAATCTACATACATTTAAAAGGGAATTCTCAAACTCATAGCACAGAAATCTCAAATAATCAGCCTAATAATGAGAAACATATCAATCCCAAGACCTCCCATACTCCTTGTTTCTTTGAGCACAAGGGACTGACCAATCAGGCCTAGAATAATTTGCCCTTTGAAATATACAATCAACTGGACACAATTTATGACAAACTTGATCTTTCACTACCTCATTTAATAAAATGCTTAAAATAAGACTATCCAATCTGTATTTTCCATTTAATAAGTCTTGATCCAGAGCACTGAATCATCCAGAAAGTCTGCCTTTCCTAGATTAGCTTAATATCCACAACAGTTTACCATAGAATTCAGCCCACTTTTGCAAAGACTTCTTGTGAACTCTAAGTAAGCTTTTGCATAACAGTCAACATATTTGAAGTCCCTGATCAAGAAAAATAGCACATCTTTTCACCAATAAAGATATGCTTTCATGAAAAATGCTGGAATGACAACAGCCCAAAGCAATAGCATGATTAGATACACCAAAGAATTGAACCAAATTTGTACACATCAAACATAAAAAAAGGGCAGCCATTCATAGTCTGTCTTGCTTGGGTAATTACTAAGATATATCCAAGTGCACAGCACCAGGTTTTCATTTAAAATTTTTTTTAAAAAAATAAGACCTTAGTTGATGGTTACTGTTCCAAGTGGAAATTGTACGTTGAACCTTGAAGGAATTTTCTTTCCCTCTTTTGGGGAAAAAAAAAACCAAAAAATTACAAGCCTACCCCCAACACTTTGGAAGGACAGGAAGGGAAAGAAAATTAAAAGCTTACATTAATTGATACTTGTGAAATCCAAGGAAGAAGAACTGGCAGCAAAAGACAGAAGAGAAGGATGTATTCATAAATTGAGCAGGCAATTATAAAAGTGCATTTAAAATGAAAAAGAAGACAAGCATTCATCACCCATGAACAAACTACAAGAGAAGAGAGATATCAAATTACCTTGACAGGAAATGTTCCAGTAGGTAGTTTAGTTGTCAAAAGCTCCCTAAGCCTCCTAACAGCCTTGACCTTGTTGGCTAATATGTCTAACAAAGGCAAAAGCTCCTCTGTTTTTAAAGGAAAATCTGGTGTCAGCCATAGGATAGGTCTCAAACCCTTCTTGTATTCATTCTCGTGCTTCGACTCACTCGCGGGCACTTTCTTCTTTTTCTTTTTGTTGCTTTTATCTTTTCCCTTCTTGGCATCTCCTACATCCTCCTTGGCAAGCTCAGAAGACAATTTTTTATGATCAATTGACTTCTCAGCACCACCTTCTGGTGCTGACTTAGAGAGCTTTTTCATGATCTTAGAATCTTCAGGATCATCACCATCCTTTGTACCTTTGTTCTTCCAACCAAACCAACTTTTCTTCTCCTTGCTTGCACCATTGGATTCACCATTCTCATAGGAACCTGTGAAACTATTTTTGGAGTACTCAAGTACACAAGGTTCCTCATCCTCACAAGGGCACTCTGAGTTCCCCATACGGAGTGCAGAATCCAACTGCTTCCTCTCCTCAGCTGTCAAGGCATCATCAAACTCATCGTTTTCAGCACCAGTTGCCAGCCTGTCTTCCTCATTTACAGCAAAAAGCTCCTCATCAGTCATTGCACCGGGAACCCGCCTTGATTTCACACTCACCACCACATGAAGCATATCATACACTTTTGCTTTCCAGTTTCCAACCATCTCAGTCTTTTCCTGTCGCCTCCAATTCAAATGAGGAATAAGCTCTGCATGCATGACATCAATTCCTGGCCTATACATATTAGTTTGAGACATCAGAGCCACTTCATGGGCAACTTCTGATTCAATTGGTTGGGCACCGGCCCCCTCTAATGCATTGGTAACCTCTTTTTCTTTGTGAGCAAGAACAATTAAAGAACCAGGTGGCAAGGTTATATTTCCATCATCTGAAGAGTAACCCTCTCCCAAAAAAAGAAAAGTTTGGTCTGACCTTTGAATGCGAAACCCATCAAACCCAGCTAAAGTCATATCAGCACGGAGGTTAGAACCCTGCTTCCAAATGCGGTAAGTATCTGAGGGCGCAATTCGTCCAATAAAGGGGATAACTGAGCTCTCAAAATGAAAAGTTATCTCCATGTAAAAATCACGAATACGAGCTGCTGAGGCAACTATTCTTGGAAGGCGACGGCACCATTTTGCCCAAGCAAGAGGCTGGTAACGTTGGGCAATTATCATAGCAATTGACTCCTCTCTTGTGCAGACTGCTTCCTGAAGAGCACTCCATCCATTTTCATTCTGCAGACTCCAATCAGCACCAGCCCCCATTAAAATGTCAGCTGAGATAGGGTCCTGTAATTTGACAGCAAGGTGCAAAGGAGTCTCACGGCCAGGAACATCCCGACGATCAATTACTGCTGAAACAGCATCAGCCTGTTGCTCTGCTGCAAGAGACTCCGATTCAGTATTAACTTCACCAGCCTTGGCAAGTCGTGGAAGGGCTGACACAATGCGCCTAAGGGCAGCATAATCATGGCATGCCACAGCAAAGTGGGCAGGACTGTGTACATATTTGGAAAAATCTTCCATTACTTCTCTCTCTCTCTCTCTTTCTCTCTCTCTCTCTCACCCTTTTCTAATTTCTCTCTTATCTCTAGGCTACAAAGACTGTTCCATTGTCATTGACAATGCTCACAACTTTTGTGCACAATTACACCATTTACTTACTTCCGACTTTCCAGGGTTTCACGCAGTACAGAAAATCCCACCAAGATTGGGGCTTTCGCTTTTCAGCCCCTTCTGCCACAATCAAGTTCTAGTCTTTCAAAGAATCCAAATTTAACCCAGTTGAAAAAGAGATCAATTATCACCAAACTTTGACCACAAACTGTTACAAAACACCACAATCGCTTACATTCATCGATCTTCCCCAAATTTCTCTCATGTTCACAGCCTCCAAACACCAAAACACCCTTGAATCTCCACTACACTACAACTAAGCTTTCAAGGAGCTCAATTCTGAAAAAATAAAAAACCGAAAAAAAAAACATTATTGCAAAAAAAGAATGAACAACATTTTCAAAATGATTAAGAAGATAATTATTTCACTAACTAAAACCCAACAATTTTGGCTGCTCATAAGAATCCAACCTTCCCCCTTCCAAACCATATCTTTTCTTAAGATCACATTTCCAAAAGAATAAGAAAATCCAATCTTTTTCTACTTAAAATCAACTTGTAACGAACAACCACTTCTGAACTAGAACCCAACACGAACTGACTAACCCAATAACCATTTTCCTATAAAGAACCACTAAGAAATTACAAAAGACGCCAATTTCTTCATTTTCTCAAGAAACAAACAGAAAGTTAAAATCTTTGCAAGATTACCAGAGAGGCAGAGAGAGACAGAGCACCGAGTGAAAACACCCGAACTGAGACCTACAGCTCGGCCTTCGCTTTTTGAGGCTTCCTCTACCCACATCTCTATGTGCCTGCAGCACTTCCATATGGAGAAAGAGAGGCTTACCATGTTCCATCAATAGCACCTAACCTCTGCCGATTTTGGCGGACCGTGCTCCACCCCGGTGAACTCATGCAGTTCCGACGTGCCCAGAGGCCAGAGGCGAAATCCGTACACGGTCCGTAGGACCAACACCATTCGAAGGTGGGTGGTCCGCCCCGCCTAGAACAGTCATGTTCTAGCACCCAGTGGCAGGCTCTGGAAGCTGTGTCATCTGAGGAGACCAGGATCCTCTCTTGCAATCCTAATTCGGTCTCCTGACTTGAACCCCAAGGCAGATCTCTCTCTCTCTCTCTCTCTCTCTCTCTCTATCCGACTCTTTCTTTCTCTCTCTCTGCCAATTTGTTTCTCCTTGTCCTTACTTGCCTTTCCCTTTTGTTTTGGCTTTCCCTTCTTAGAAATTAAATAACAACTTGTAAAAGAAAATGACATTTATTCATAATTACAATACTAATGATGATAATAATAAGCAGCACAAAAAGAGAGACGCAACCCATTCATTCTGGTCATCTAACAAAACAAATGAATGAATGATTGAATATTAAAATTAAAATACTCATATATTTTATTATTACATATAATATATTTATACTATATATGGAGAATAATTTATAAAGAAATGTTACATTAATATTTTTTTATATTATTATAAAATCTATTTTATATTATGTAAAATCTTATTTGTATAATATAAAATATTTTTATATCATATAAAATTATATTATTTATAAATAAATCAGGGTAAAGTGGAAGATCCCACGTTGCCTGATGCTGACCCAGTAATGAGACACATGTCAGAGTACCGTACTGCATTGCAAACCAGATTCTTTTGTTAATTACTGCTTTCTAGGAATAACCATAAAATCGGTTTTAAATTTTTTAAATTTTGTAATGTATTCTTATATTTTTAATTTTTTTTTATTTTAATTCTCATCGTTTATGTTTTGTTTTAATTTAAAATAATCTTAGACAAAAAAAAAATTTAAAAAAAAGTGTTCACCCAATACACTGTACTTGATTGTACATAATTAATAATATTTTTAAAATTTTAAATACAATAAGTATACTTATTTTTATTAATTTATACATATTTTATGCAATTAATATACAAAATTAATATGCAATTAAGCTCTAAATTGTTAGAATTATTATAGTTTGATTTCCATACAAGAGGTGATTATTGTGGTATGAACTCTTTTTAGTTGCTGTCATCAACCTTAATTCCAAGCCAACCCCAAGTGGCAAGAGAGAGAAAGAGAGAGAGAGAGAGAGAGAGAGGTACAGTAGGAGCCAGCCAACATAGACTCACGTGAAATCTGATTGGCTTGTACCATCCAAGCATGGCATGTGAAAATTCTATTACTCTCCATTCATTTTATGTTCATTGTTATTGTCTTTTACTACCTTTGCTTAATTTGGAGGTCCTATCTTGTTATTTTCATCTAGAAAGGACAAAAAAAAAAAAAAAAGAAGAAGAAGAAGAAGAAGCTTTTAATACAAGTGGTAGCTAATAAATTTTAGGACATAATAATGAATTCGATGAATGTATATTGTTCATAATTGAAGTGCCCGAACCATCAAAATCGCTTGAATCGAACAATTCAAAGCAAGTAACAAAAACAACATCATCACTGCCAAAACCCCAAGTTGAAGTTTGGAAGTGGGTGTCCAAAATATTTGAAACATCTAACTTAGTTTGATTGGGGGTAGGGGATAATTGTTAACTTCATTTATAACATTTAAATATTTGAGTTAATTTAATATCGTTTTGATTTTCTTTAATATTAGTTTTTCTTGTTTGGTTATAAAGATGTAAAGAGACATTCGTACGCTACAAAACAATGGGACTAAATACTTTTCAAATACTAGTTGGCAAGTAAGATGATGATGATGATGATGTTGATATTGATACGTAGGAACAAATTGCACGTTTATCAAGTGATTAATTTACAAGCGATATACCCCATCACCAAACCACCCACCCCCCCCCCCCCCCCCCACAAAAAAAAAAAAAAAAGAAAAAAAAAAACAGAGTTATGTCAAGGTTCAATTATGGCATTACATCGAGTCAAAATGATACTTCTATGTTCCTATGGCGGCCATGAAGATTATTTATTTATTTATTTTAAATTTCTTCATTTGGTGTCAAGATTTGTGCACTATTCATGCTCTATCTTCAGACCATGAGACTGGCATGGAAGGCCATTGATCAGCTAAAGATTTAGATGAAGTTACACTAGAGAATTAAGTCTAGGTGTAGACTGTGATTGATGAAGAATGTCTGGGCTAAAATTGAGTAGTAGCACTCTGATAAAATACAATCAGGTTGGAACTAATAAATAAATAAATAATAATAATAATAATTAACACTTACCTTAAAAATGATATTCATGAAGTATTTATAATAAAATACAAGCATGGTATGGTTGGAATCCTGCAATCAGTTTTTAGTAATTAACCTATTAATTAAATATGATCATAGATTCAGTTCCATGTGTAAAAAGGCTAATTGGCTCATTTTTTGTTTTTTTTTTTTCTTCAATTGAATTGTGTTGTGAGGTTCCTAACCTTGTTCAGCATCTTAAGAAAATTTTCCACCATAATTAACAATACTAAATGAATATTGCATTGTCCACCATCACTGCACCAGACTTTGTTAGAAAGGTACAGTAAACTTAACACATTTTAAATATAAATTCACAGTTTATAATCATCATTGTCAAAGGACTAAAAACATAAAACCAATAAACTTCTGACTTTTACCTACTTTGTTATAGCCATGAAAGAAGAAAATTTCCCGTAATTCTAAAGAAAACACCAATGATAGAGAGCCCCATTGGGCTCCAAATTCCAATACCCCTCTTGGTGCTAGAGAAGAAACTCTGGGATTTTCAGTGACATTGAATTTAAATCACAGAGAAAGAGATACAAAGAAAAAGAGAACAGCAACAAGAGAACAGACAAAAGTTCATTTTATCGTTTTCTTTATTTAGAGCCAGCACAGTGTGTCATTCAATTGCCTGCACTTACAGGACCAAACAACTTGGTTCTTTTGCCACAAAGGCTTTCAACTTGTATTTTCACATTCTCTGCTAAAAGTCATGCTTATGTCCCAGTAGCTTTTGTATTTTTCTTTTTCTCTCTCTCCTTTCTTTTTTTTTTTTTTTTTGTGTGTGTGTGGGGACCATAGCGAATACCTGCATGATTTCATTGCTAAATGAACTAATGCTGTTCCTTTTCTTGCTTCTCAACTGCCACATCAATTCAATGTGGGGGAAGAAAGCATGATTTCCTTTGCTAAATCCACACATGCTTTGCTGTTTTAAACTTTGTCTACTGGTTCCCCTTCACAGCCCATGTGAACATGGCTCTCACTAAAAGTCACAACCTTTAGTTGATAGCTCCCACACCACCCATGGAAACAAACGAAACTTTGGCACTTCCCTTTCTCCTCCCCCACTAACATTGGTTGGTTAGTGCTTCCAAATCCTTTTGGCGACATCTTGATCTCTAAGGTCACTTTCAAGTTTTGTAAATGGCCGATGCAAGAAGAGTAGAGTACTGGAATAAGGTACACTGGCAAGCGGCAACTGTCGCCATTCATGTGTCAGGAGTATGGAGCAGGCGACAATGATTGTAACGATCCTTGTACGCGAGCTAACTAGCTAGCCATACATTATTCCCACAAACTATAATTGAAGGCTTTCCAAATGGGTTGGTGGCATTATTCCCAACCTATGGATTTCACTTAAATTATGAAATATACTTAATCCCCAACCTAGACACTCATGAGTGATTAAAGTGTGATCTTTTTTAATTTTAATTTTTTTTTTACGACAAAGATTCTTTGAGACAAATGACAAAACCATTTCTTAGCATAGGAATTGGCCTGGATTATAGCTTGGTTTGACACAATAATTTTATTTATTTATTTATTTTGATAAAAAGTCCATGTTTGCCAACAAGTCTTAAATGCATCACATTTTTATAATTAGAAAGGCATCCACTCCAGCTATGGAAACAATTTCTTTACAAAATGCAAGACAACATGGTACTAAACAATTTTCCCTAATTCTCACTAAGTGGAGAATCTAGTGTGTCAGGACGTCCTTCAATAATTATTACATTTACATATGATTTCATCCACGGTTTTTATGCCCATTAGGCAGTTTGGAACAGCATCGTTAGTTAGATTACTAAAGGGTGCCTGAAAATTAAGTGTAGCATTAAAGCAACCCGGCTATTATGCATGCCAGGCCCAAAAGTTGCCATAAAAAGGACCCAGTTGAGAACCTTGTCCTGAACCAGTGTCCAGGACTGGGCTTTGGGCCATGCCTTTTGCTTGATTGGACATTATCACAAGTTTATGGGCTTTTCAAGCACCAAAAGAGAACACATTCAAGTTTTCAGCTCACTCCTATATGAACAGGGTCTAAGAACACTATAAAACAGGAAGAATAAACAACCAGCCAAGATAAAAAAAAAAAAAAAAAAAACAATAGCAATACTCTTAGGCTGTTGAGGGTTGAACCTCCCACCTAAATTTGTCACAAAGTATGATTTTTAATCTCAAAGTACCAAAAACAAAAAGGAAAAGAAACACATTTTTCGGTTCTTGAAGATGGGGAGTGGTATATTTGGGATGGAAACAATTGCCAGAAGTTGAAGGCTTTGATATCTGGTTAATGATACCAACATAACTATCAAGGAGTTTATATATGGAACATTGCAAACTGATCATATGGTACAAATAAAATGAAGACTTACTTGAGAAAATGGTTAAACTGTGGAAGCTGATAACCCACAATAGGCGGACTGATTTGGCTTCTCCCCAGCGGCGATAATGTATTATTGTTACTCTACAAATTCTTTCTTTCACTTTTGAGCCAATAGTTCGCAGGTGATTACATTGTCCATTGATTCCGCCGCCCTCCCAGCACCTAACACTGGAACAACACTGACAATTGGTTCAGTCCCAGTTTGAACCCTTCCACCTATTTCAGCAAGTTCGTTGAGCACATTTTTGAACTTCACGGACAATGTCTCTACTGTCATGTTGAGGCTTGTTGGCAAGTAAACTCTCATATTCTATGGAAGGCCAAAAAGAAGGCAGAATATTAATATCAGCAAGGCAATTAAATTTTCAAATGAGAACAGTAAAGAAAATAACAATATATAAGAGATACTGTGTGTTGACCGTTTGTTATTTTACAAGAGTTTGCATTCCCAAATTAGGGGAACTTGGATAAGTTTGATTAATAGGCACCGATCCAAATCCAATATCACTACTATGTTGCATAACTAAGACAGTGTCATATACTAGAAATTAGGGGATTAGAATCCAATAACAATCAACTATGGTGAGAACATGAGGTCTAGGGCACTGACCACTGTGTCTTCCCAAGAAAATCCATTATCCATGATAACTCTGTCAAGAAGGTAAACGCAAAATCTCGATACTTTTTCTATATGCTCCTTTTGAATAGAATTCTGATGACCCTCAACATTCTTGTTGGCTCTGAGAGACTCAGAACAGATATTTGCAAGGTTTTCATTTGTGATAGATAAAAGAAATGCACATAGCTTTCCACTGACAACACATTTCTGAAGGCAAGAATCATGCCAGCTTTCATGTTGAAAACCCCAACAACTAGCTGCCACGCTAGGACTTGGGTTTTGAACAGTTCCATTGGCCACCTCTACATCCTTTGGTACAAAAAGAAGAGGCTTCACTTCTACAAATGCACTGCACCAACCCAGGATATGATGAATAACATAACAAAACTCTTAACATGAAAGAGTTCCAAATAGGTATGAGCTAGAGAAACATCGCTATAAAGAATCAACAGCCAAGAAGATCCTGTCTGACCACAGAAATATTGGTCAAGAAAAGAAAAATGGCTGTGAGTTAAGATCTGTGATGATTAATTCAGCCTTCATCAAATTGCAAGCATAGTTATTCTAAGATTTGGATAAACTACAGGTCAACTTTCAAACCCCTTTCCCCCACCCCCTCACCACCCAGCCACCTACCCCAAGAAAAAACAAAAAACTCTCCATTTTCTGGCCTGAGCACTTGAATTAACAATGTATAGAATTAATCATTTGATAACAAAGAAAGACAACACATAGGCAGTATATGGCCCTTAGGTTGACACGCTAACAGTTAAAATATTGAGACAAGTCAAATGTCATTCAATTTAAAAGCCATCAAATGCATTCTAGGATTAGTTAATTTCCAGGTACGTGCACATGCCTGCATTGCAAAAGCAAGGAGCTTCCGTAAGGCAATAAACCTGAAAATGCTGTGACCTATGGAAGATGCATAAAGATTCCACATACTTGATAGTTGCATTGGATGACCAGACATAGATACGCACAAGAAAATTACCTCTTTGGCAGAGCAGGCACAAGAACATAAAGAAATATGGGATCCCCACACTTGTTGCGTTTATCTGGTTGAAGCAGTCTCATCTGATTAAGAACAGAGTTGTGCTTGTCCTGAATCTCTTGTCTCTCTGACAATGGAATAGATGATGAACAATAAACAGCAAAGAGAATAGCAGAGGTAGATATTGAACAGTCAAAGCATGTTGCCACCGCTTCACAGTTTTCTAGTGCTTGTTTCATCTCGGCAGTGGAGCCTCCTTTGCATAAAGTCATGGTAGGGGGGTCAAGCCCCAACTGGCCAGCCATGTGAAGTATCTCTTTATGCAAAGTTGCCTGAGGCAAACAATTAGCAATTAAACAACATAAACAAATTTTGATCTACACATGACCATACTAACATTTCATGAAAAGAAGACAATATTCAAGACATTTAACCAAAGCTGCCTGGGGAAGAGGCAAATTTGCTCAACAATAAAGCACAATGCAATATCCTTAAAAATAAGTACTAGATTAGCTTTAAGTCGTCTTCAATCCTCAAAAACTTTGGGATCTCCACATTTCCGGAATTTCACAATGCATAAAAATCATCCTCCATACATCCAATGCCAGTAAATATGACTGCAGTTTGACTCTGAGTATGCACCGAAATGTTCAATTCCTAGGCCCTAATGAGGCACTTGGTGATTTATGGTCCTCTATACCTGTACTCACAAAACCAGCTCTTTGAAGGTAATAAATTTTCGAAACTAAAAATTTCAAACATTAATAAGTGAACAAATTGGAACTGGTACCACATCACATTAGGAAACTGAAATTAGGTGCAGTAGGCAATGAGCTTAAAATAATTGATTTGCAAGGGCATGATCAAGTAAAATTGGGTACCTGGCTATATGGCCCAATGCAACTAGGTGCCCAAGTGGAAATACTCTGTACATGCAACACATTTTTGCTCTGCTCATTTGCCACCAAAACTTCAACACATGCCTTCCCCAATCCAGCCTGCAGCAAAGGCAGTTCTATTGTACTGCGGGAAGGAACACCAAATGGGCACTTTTCTTGTGTAATAAATTTCACATAAATTTCATTTGCTCTGTTAAAATCATTCATATCAGCAATATAGAGATGAATATAAAGGACGTGTTCCCATCTTAAACCATATCCTGCAAGCTGTGATTCAATCTGCCTCAGTACAATGTTTAGATCCTCATCCAAACCTGCCAATCAAATGCAGCAAAAAACAAAATGCATAAGGTAAAATAGAAAGGAGAACCAAAAGAAGCTATGAACTAGAAGAAATTTACAAAGACAGGAATGATGGATGAAAATCTTTCACAATTCTAGTTTTTACCTCCAGCAGTTTTGCATGCATTCTGTAACCAGCAGCAAATGGAAAATGTGTCATTGTATGTTTTGGATATGCAAATACTGTTATGCATAACTCCAACTAAATCAGTGATTTCAGCAGTGGAATGGCATGAATTCTCACTTTGTGGGCATTCACCTTGCACCTCAAACACTGAACCCATTATTTTCCCATGGTCATCATTGGCTTTGTCATTGATAATCAACCCTTCCTTTTTCTCCAAATGAAAAGCAGAAGGATGGATGATCCCAACTGGAGCAATGGAATTTGAAGAGTGTAGTACAATTTGGAATTCATCGAGCACAATTCTGGCATTCTATAAACAATTTAGTATGAGAGTGACAAATGTTTGGGAAAATAGGTAAATGAGGCAACTGCATCAAACAAAATATGTGATAATCATAGCATAAATAAGAAATTGGTTAGCAAATAAGGGATCACAGAGCATAAAAAAGCACGGCAATGGAACTAAACCTGAGAAAAGTACTAGAAGAAAAAACCATTGTTAGAAAACAAGGACTTGCTAAACTACCTTATGTGCCATACAAAAAAGTCCTCATGACAATGTAAAGAAGCAAAAGGCAGTTACAATTATTGAGCAAACAAATGGATCCAGTTTAGCAATGGAAAAGGATTTATTATGTAAACTTACAACAAAAAGCGGGCAGTCAAGTGTCAATGTCTCATATTCCCCTCCTTCACCACACATATTTACCCCATACAGCCTGTAAAGAATGTACAATTGGAGTTATTATGGATAAAAAATCACAAACAGAGTTAAAATAAAAGTTAACAAACCAAAAAAGAATGAAAAAAAAAGGAAGAAGAAGATAAAGAAGAAAAGACATACTCTTTCAATTTATGAAGATGAGACTTCAAGAATGCTATATCTTTCCCTAAATGCTTTGCAGGGTCCAACCCCAAGGCTGCTACCTGTTGCATTAAAAGAGCACCTATATATATGAATCTCTAAGCCATATGCACAACTTCAGGACATATTTCACTTTACAATCATTGACACAATGAGAAATACTAGGTCGTAGTCTAACCCACATTGTTCATGCATCAAAAGTTACAAGGCAGATAATATAAAATCAAATTTAGGTAACATCTTTCCCATGAGAAAGAGTAGCAATGACTTCTAAATTAGAAGCATGCCAGCAATTGCCACCCTTACCAAATAGTGCAATTGAGTCCATTATCTCATTTTAAAAGTTTCTAGCAGCCAGGGTTACAGAGGCTGATACAGAACAGCAATAAACAAGAATGGATAATGTACAACTACCACAACAGTATGACGAGATCATGAAGCCCACCAAATTAAGTGTAAGGAGCATAAACAATAGTAAAAAAAATAAAGAACTCCAAATATGGTGTTGCCAAATCCTGCAATTCATCAGACTACAATAAAAGACTCAATCTAAAAGCATCAATGAAATTCATCAATAAATCAACAAGAAGATACAATCATGTAAAGCAGCAGGCAAAAAGAGGTCCCACAGATTTACAAAGAACAAACACTAGAAGATGCAAACAAAAATCATACCTTTACAGTGATAGCCACAATACCACTGGTTATCTGGTTAGACAAAAAGGACTGTCATACATTATGAAGAAGAAAAACACATGATTCCTATCCATTACCACTCACACTAATAAAAAACAAATTACCATTTCTTGAAGGAGCATAGACTGATCTTGTTTCCATAAATATGCTAGAGAAACAAGCCCTAACCTTGAACAAACACTTTCCACCCGTAGCCGCTGATAGTCCGATGCAATAGCACCAGAAGATACTGCTGAAACATTGGGTATTTGCCTTTTTACTTCACTTAACAAAACAAACATGTCTTCAACCTCATCACCAACAGTGGTCCTGTAGCTAAAATTTTGATGCCTACATAAATCACAATATCATTAGAAGCATAGAATATACACCTGTTCACACCAACAAAGATATATGTAGTTTCCTTAAAATTCTAACAATGAATTTCATGCATATTCAATTCCAACCATTACAGCATGTTAAGCCAGGTTGTTAACATATTTTACCCATAATAATAAAACCACTTGTACCAATGACATTCCCACTAGAACATGGCTTGCCTTGTGGATCCTTGTATTCGCCTCCGAAACAATGGTAATCCCATGCATTCGGCATAGCCAACAATTATCTGGTGTCCCACCTGGCAAAAGCATTTAATTTCCCAACATTGTAAGTGAGAAGAGTAATTAAGGATTCTGTATGCACTTAAAGGTAGCATTATCGATTAGTTAACATGTAAAAAACACAAAATCCTTACCCATTTAACAGTGACATCATCTATTGCTCTTGACATGCACAACAAAACAAGAATATTTATGACCTAATATATTTAACTGAAACATCATCCATTATCCTTGACATTTACAAATTTAAAGGAGGCATTTCAAAAAAGAAAAAGAAAAGAAAAGCTCCAATTCCCGACAAGAAAATAAAAAGAAAACATTTTCATTAAAAAGAAAGACACATGCACACACGCACGCACAAAACCATCACTGCAAATTGCAAGAACACTCGGAGAGAGAGATGGAGACAGAGAGAGAGAGGGAGAGATAAAGGTATATACATACAGTTTGGTACATGTAGCTATCCAACTCATCCACCGAATCATCGACAGGCATCAAATTGGCCAATGCAACAATCTATCAAAGGCAAATACAAGGACCCAGTTAATATATATATATATATATATATATATATATATTTGAAAGAAAAATATAACTTAAAAAGAAAAAAGTTGACTTCTTGTTTGATGGGTGAGAAAAAAAGGGTTAATTTTCCTGGTGTAGGTTTCCAAGCAAAGAACAGAAAAGAAGAAGAAGAATGAAAGAAAGAGACCTGGTGGCCGTAGTGGACGCATTTCATCATGGCGTAGCAGCTGTCCTTGCCGCCGCTGACTAAAGCAACCACCTTCATCTTCCTGAGACCAAAGTACCACCACCACCAGTCCGCTTTTCCTAAGCCTTTTGTTTCTTTCCGGTGTTTTGACCTCTGTTCCGTCTTAAACCCTTGGCTTCCCTCCCCCCCCGGCCCCCCGCATTTCTTCTTTTCTTTTTGTAGGAGGGCGTAAAAGTGCCAAAAACGGTAATTTAATTTAGGGAGAGGGCAAGGTTTTAATTATTGAAGTAGTAGTTAAAATTAAAAAAATAATAATAATTTTTTCATTAATTTAATGAATATCAAATTAATATATATTAATTATATAACGATATATTAATAAAAATTGTAATAATATATAAAATATAAGTATTGTATATGTATTATAATATTATATTTAAGATATTTAATTATATATAATTTTTATAATGTATTATATAATAATATTTTAAAATTAATTAATGCATTGTATAGAAATAAATAACTAAGTACAGATTAATTTAATTTAATACAATATTATATATATGTGTGTTAAAATTAATTAATATCATGTGTTGACAAAGATAAATAATTTTACTTGAATAAATTAAGTAAAAAACTAATTATAATTTATTTAAATGACCCCTTTTGCAATTGGCATTTTCTTTTCTTTGTTGGAGCAACGAAGAATGAAGAATTGGCTCTCTACGTGGGCTGATAATTCTCGCACAACAACTTGTCAAACTTGTTTGTCACGATTTTGTTCTCACCGCCCCCAATTCCAGAGGTAGCGAACCAATGCAAATGTCATTCCTCTTGGGGAAAAGGACATCATCAACAATAAACTATCAGCCTATATCACATGTCTAGCATGCATAAACCAAAGTTCCACACTTAACTTACACCAAATTTTATATACCAAGTTTGGGTATAAAGATTGTGGGTTGTAATCAATCACTCTTTATTCTCCATCAAGCAGAGGTTTTAAGGGGTTCAAGCTGGGGCTCATGCAAGAACTCTTGTTTGTTTTTTGGTTTTTTTTTTTTTTTTTTTTTTTTTTTTTTTTTTTTTTTTTTTTTTTTTTTTTTTTTTTTTTTTTTTTTTTTTTTTTTTTTTTTTTTTTTTTTTTTTTTTTTTTTTTTTTTTTTTTTTTTTTTTTTTTTTTTTTTTTTTTTTTTTTTTTTTTTTTTTTTTTTTTTTTTTTTTTTTTTTTTTTTTTTTTTTTTTTTTTTTTTTTTTTTTTTTTTTTTTTTTTTTTTTTTTTTTTTTTTTTTTTTTTTTTTTTTTTTTTTTTTTTTTTTTTTTTTTTTTTGTGTGTGTGTGAGTGTGAGTGTGAGTGTGTGTGTGTGTATATATACACAGTAGCTAAGAAACATGCTTTTTCCCTCATCCCCAGTATGTTAACTTTTATGTAGTTGTGGACTACCAAATTAAACAATTTCCTTGCTTGAATATAAATATAGAGATACTCCATGGATCTTGTCACCTTGCTTTCAATCCTTCTCTTTGCTGCCCTTCTTCTTGTCCATGTCAGGCAGCGTTATTGGCAGACAGACCACAGATTCAAAAGGCTTCCTCCAGGCCCACCAAGATTGCCGGTGTTTGGAAACCTTCTACAATTGGGCCCGAAACCTCACAGAGACCTTGCTTCTTTGTGCGAGAAGTATGGGCCATTGGTCTACCTCCGACTTGGGGGCGTCGATGCCCTTACCACCAACGATCCCGAAATCATCCGCGAAATCCTTCTCCGCCAAGACGATGTCTTCGCCTCCCGCCCACGAACGCTCGCCGCTGTCCATCTGGCGTACGGGTGCGGGGACGTGGCGTTGGCGCCATTGGGCCCACATTGGAAGAGAATGAGGAGGATTTGTATGGAGCACCTTCTCACAACAAAGAGGCTCGAATCCTTTGCCAGGCACCGGGCGGATGAGGCCCAACAGCTAGTACAAGACATTTGGGCCCATACCCAAAAGGGAAAGCCCGTTAACTTGAGGGAAGTGTTGGGTGCATTTTCCATGAACAACGTGACCAGAATGTTATTGGGAAAGCAATATTTTGGGGCTGAATCGGCTGGCCCACAAGAAGCCATGGAGTTCATGCACGTGACGCATGAGTTGTTTAGGCTTCTGGGTGTCATATATTTGGGTGATTATCTGCCTTTTTGGAGGTGGATTGACCCATACGGGTGTGAAAAGAAAATGAGGGCAGTGGAGAAGAGAGTGGACCATTTTCACACCCAGATAATTGAAGAACACAGGAAGGCAAAAGGGAAAATTAATAGCAAGGAATTTGAAGATGATGATAAAGAGATGGACTTTGTTGATGTTTTATTGTCTCTGCCTGGAGAGCATGGTAAAGAGTCCATGGATGATGTCGAGATCAAAGCTCTAATCCAGGTGATTATCTCTCTAAATTGGAATTTCTCTCTCTTCTTTTTTATTTTATTCATTAAATTCCCTTTTTTTTTTTTTGGTTTTTTTTGGGGGGGGTTGTTAGGATATGATAGCTGCTGCAACAGATACTTCAGCTGTGACCAACGAATGGGCCATGACAGAGATTATCAAGCATCCGCGTGTCCTTCACAAGATACAACAAGAGCTTGATTCCGTCGTGGGGCCCCAACGGATGGTAACAGAATCTGATCTGGTCCACCTCAACTACCTGCGTTGCGTTGTACGCGAGACATTCCGCGTGCATCCTGCGGGGCCCTTGCTGATCCCGCACGAGTCTCTTCGCGAAACGACGATCAACGGCTACCATATCCCAGCCAAGACACGTGTCTTCATCAACACCCATGGTCTGGGACGAAACAAGAAGATATGGGCCGACGTGGAGGAGTTTCGGCCCGAGAGGCACTGGCTGGCTGATGGAAGCCGAGTGGAGATAAGCCACGGCGCTGATTTCAAGATACTGCCATTCAGCGCCGGCAAGCGTAAGTGCCCAGGTGCACCGCTAGGGGTGACGCTGGTGCTAATGGCTCTGGCTCGGCTCCTTCACTCTTTTGATTGGGCTCCGGTTGACGGATTGAGGCCGGAAGATATGGACACAACGGAGGTATACGGCATGACCATGCCTAAGGCCGAACCCTTGCTGGCCATGGCTAGGCCACGCCTGGCAGACCACTTGTACCACTGATGGATACGCCGTTTTATTTTCATTTAATTTTATTTCATACATTTACTTTAGTTCAGTTATTTGTGATCATGGCTTCCATAGGATGCCAGTTGTTTATTTAACATTATATTAAATGAAGCTTCCGTAGATGAATTAACTAGTAAAATGTGATAATCAAGAAGCAAATTGAATTGAAAACTTCAGAAACAAAAAAAAAAAAAAAAATCTAATTGGACCTTCACATACTGACAAGCTACTAGTAGAAAAAGGAATAGTAAAAGCGAACAAAAGAAAAATAAAATAAAATAAAAATAAAATCCTAGCAATGTACTAGTAGACAAATGAAAAATCCGCTAAAAGAAGTTAAAACTAAAAAATAAAAATTATAAATAAAGTAGAGAAGCCTAACCAGCACCCACCCAATAGACTACCGCACGGACAAAAACAGAGACAAACAAACCATGCACCAAGATAGCAAACAAATAAAAAGACCTTGATATGGACTATATCTTTTGCTAACCTTTGACAAATAAATAATGCTCTAAAATGTTCTGAGCTACTTCAACCGCGGCTTAACTAGCCCCCTTTCTTGGTTGCAGGAACCAGTGCTTGCATTCTATCCTTGCCAATGCTTGTCAGATTGTTTCGTACAATGGCATGAATATTTCCTCTTCTCGCAAACCCAAAAATGTATGCTTCGTCCCACTATGCCTGAACGTCCCCTCCGAAAAGCTCAGTGTCTTCACATACTACACGAAAAGAATGATCTTTCAGGTCTACTGTCTCAATATTTCTTTGTCCCTGTAGAAGAGTCACCCGTTTGTGCCAGCATCTTCAGCAAAAGATGAAATCAACTGGAAATTTTTAGACAGAAAGCTGTACCAACGAGAGAAAAAAAAAAATACAACTTGAAAATTGTAGGCAGAAAGGTAGATCATTCAAAAAACAGCATTACCAAAAGCAGAGCCCTTTACAAGCTACAAAGTATAAGAGAAGCTATTGCAGCACTGCTCCAAACAAAGTTTGTAGATCTAAAGCACCCAATTGTCAATTTAGACCTAAGAGTGCATTTGACAGTATTTTGCAGTAGCACATAAAGACGAGGTTTGAAAACACTGAAATCACAGCCAAACAGTGTCACTGATGGTTGTCCTACCTTTGGCCCTGAAAACATTGGTATTATTCATCATAACCAGAGTTGCGCGATCTAGGTGAACAATCCAATAGTCAAGTCCCTAGCCATCCTCAATTCTATGGCACATAGTTCCTTTACAGAGCAATTTGGATACTAAGCCACAACTTCCAGGGATAGAGCACAGTAAATACATTCTATAAAGCAATGCATTACCCAAAATCATTAGCTCATCTAATAAACTCAGAAGGCAAGTGCCAGTTGTAACTCAAATACTTGAAAACAGCATAGGTCAATGCAGATGTAATTAAGCACCAGTACAACTAGCATAGCATAAGCAGAAGTAGCTTACATTACTGAACTCAGAATGGAGCCTCAAGTGATTCATCCCAAACTTCAGTGCTTCCATTAGAAGCATCTTCAACATCTTCTTCCATCGACAGCCTAATGTATTCTCTATGTGCAAACCGATCCCACTCTGTCAAAGTTGGATTCTCACGCTCCTATTTGATCACAATATCATTGAGGCTTTGTTACTAACAGTGTCCAAGCACTGGGCTACTCTAGCTTGAACAGCAAATATAATTAACTTGCTAGACATACCTGGCGAATCAAAAATGGGTCGCGAGTTTCAAAGGCCATGAACTTGTTAAGGTTGAAAAGGATATTAAAAACACTTCCAGAAAGTTTGCATCCTTTCAGGTCGCGCAGCATGATATAGCTCTCATTCTGCATTAAAGAAAACTGGAATGGTTAAAAACATAAATATCTCCAGATAGTGCATTTAGAGCATTGCCGAAGGAAAAAAATTTCAATAGCTAGGTTAAACATACACCATTTCTTTTTAAGGCCTGGACTGGTCAACCATTCAGTTAGCTTAAAGCCTTGACCCACTATCAGCAATACATTAGAATCAAACTCATATATTACAAGAAAACTCATTGTGATACACTTGATTTCTGCAGCATATGTGGACTGTATCTTTAATTTGCATAGCTAAGGGATAAAAATAATGGATGGTGACATGGTGCTAGAGGTATTTTCTCCTGAAGATCTCCCTAGAGTGGAAATACCAATAAGATTACATAACAACTAAGGGCGAACCTCTGGTCCAATCATGTCAATTATCTGGCATAAAATATCTTCAAAAAGCACAGGCTCTTGAGCCATGCATTCCATGCGATGCAGTTGTTCCTCATAAAAGAATTGCATCTCATTTCGTGTTAGAACTCCATTTCCATCCAAATCTATGGACTTGAACCTGAGAATCAAAACTTAATGTTATAACTAAGACATGGAAGATGGCTAAGAAAAAATCCACTTTACCATGTGATTGATGTTATTAGGTAAACATAAGGTGAATAATCGAACCTCAAGAAAAGCAAAGAATCTAGGAAATGAAAATATAGTGACCAGAACTAATTTAAGTTTTTTGTTTTTTAACGTTGAGATCCATCGTTCCTTAATGTTCTATAAAATTTGCAGTCCTTACTTTCTCTAAATTCTGAAGTGTATAAATAAAAATATGCTTTGTCTAATTTTAGTGCATCCTCAGTGGCATGGTCATTGTAAGGGTATGATACCTCATGAAGTAGTCAACCCAATGAAACAAACAAGAAATTGTTGGCATATGTTCAAATTGCTACTGCAAGTTAATCTTTCATCAAAACACTGTTCCCCCCAACAAAACAAGGGATGCAAATATACCAGTACTCGAGACTGGGCTCAGATGATTTGTCCTCCTCTGACAGTATGAAGTATACAAAATCTTCATACCCCATCTTCCCTTCAACTTTACTTGTAAACTTTCTTGGAACCTGGCATATATTTATGGCACAAACATAAGCTAACTTCCAGAACTTTATATAATGGGATCCTACTGGAGCAGACACAGAGCATGCTAGACAGAAGAACAAAAAAATCAAAGTATAAAAGCAACATCCAACCAGCACAAACCTGGGAAAATATTCTATCCACAATCCGGTAGGTAAGGGCGTGGTTACCATATCTGATAAGGTTCTCTTTGTCAATCAGAAAATCATGATCTGTGTCGAGCTCCCAGAACTTGCAGTATATCACATAAAAGTGTTCATAAGAGAAGTACCTGTATATAGAATGTGTTACTAAAAGAAATCTCACCAGAAAAAAGGAGGTTACCTACCCTGAACTGAAAAGTTTCCTTTATACATGCTTATAGGTTATAAACAACAAGCAGTCCAACTTAAGAATGTCTATGTAAAAACTTTAGGAAGAATTTCTACCTCAAAACTTTGTTGATGTCCTCCTCTTCATCTGCATGCTGCATTGCATCAATTAGATTTCCACGTTTCAGCTCCCTAAGTGTAAGATGACCATTCCCAGATCTATTTACGTAGTAGAATATTCTATATATTACAGTCTCAGCTGGGCAATTTCAGAGAAAAATAATGTGTTAAATGGGAACATGGTATAAAATATAAAGCATTTATATCGATCCAAGATCCAGAATCTCAAAAAATTAAAAAAGAAAAAAAAAAGAAAAGAGAGAGAGAGAACATCCTAGCTATCTATAATGCTCTACATTTATAATGACACAAGATCCAGATTCTAAAACAAATGAAGATCCTAGCTGTCCATAATGCTCTGTGTTGATTGCATTCTCATGCAAGGTAGACAACCTTCAATCTAGCACCAAAGACCAGCTAAATAATTGAACGAAGCAAGCCATCATTTGCAAGCATGTTTCTAATTGACAATGTAACTCTATAAATAGAAAGAACAATAAGTAGATTTCATAGATCGCAACGATTAATAGAAGCAACCATTTTAGCCAAAGAAGGGACAATATGTACTCCATTTCTAGCTCACAATCTGAACAGTGAAAACATTGTTTATCCCTTCAATCCTTTCTCTCAGCAATGATGTGTTACTCTTATCGGTCCATTCGGGTATGACCCTTCTTCCTCCACCAGGGCACTCAGCCGCATCAAGCAAATATCGTTAAGAAACAGACACAGAGAGAGAGAGAGAGAGAGAGAGAGAGAGAGAGACACACACACACACACACACATATGTGCACACACACTCTCCAATGATAATGCATTGGGGTAAATATCTCTGGAAAAAAAAAACAATAAAATTTCATCATTTCATTAACATAATCAGTACTGTCCATTTCCCAAATGATTCAACATACAGCAAACATGACCAGCATATTTTAAGAAACAACCGTCTCATCCAACATGCAGGGAACAAACCATATCTATCCTGAAACTCTGGTGTACTCTGTAAGAACTCCAATCCAGGATGTGTAGCCAATAGTTCACGAAGAACAGGTTTGAAGTCTTCCTGTTACCCATTTGAAGAACATTCAGAGTTACTTCAAAACAGAAACTGAGGCAATAAATCACATCTAAAAAAAAAGGTGTTCCAGTGCACAAGGCTCCCACACTAAAGGTTTGGGAGAGGGCCAGATGTACGTAACCTTACCCATGTTTTTACAGAGAGGCTGTAATCCGAATATGGAATGAAATACCATAACTAATATCATGAAGGTATGGAGAAATGATATACATGTAAACATACAAAATTGTGCATAAAACAATATGGATGTATATTATGCACACCTGAGTAAGGTACTTGAGATCCGGTTGCTTTAGAATTGTAAAAATCTGAGTTGCTATATCCATGGTTAACATGTTTCCATTTATCCAATAATCAACAAAAGCATCCCTACAAGAAAGCCAACAATTTTATAGAAAAATGGTGGTATTTGTGAATCGAAACACTGTGAGTTAGCAATAAATAGACAGCTAGAAGAGTAAATGAACAAAACAATGATGTTACTTTTTTTGTGAATGTTGCTAACTTAAGGATAACAAAGTTACAGTACTCACATCCAATGCAATTCAAGTACAGAACAAAAATCTGGCCATAAGCCCGAGCAACAACTACCAATCAGGAAGGCAAGAACTTCTTTATGGTTAAAGTATCCGTCCACATTTGCACAAACCACACAAGTTATGATCACTAGCAACAACATAACAGGTTTATTCTACCTCAAACAGCTAAATAATTGATTTTCCAACATGAGGAAGGCATGTGAAAATTCAGAGTTCAATTGCCAGTTTTTTCTTTAAACTTCGTAAATCAGGGCAATGCAAGAGCCAGGCCATGATCAGCTAAAATCCAGGAACTTAATTCTGATCATAAAAGTAGGAAGGTTGACAAAGACAGAAGTTATGAGAACCATCGTCTTGGACCAACTAAACTGGAGTTAAGACACAGATTTGCCTATCTGAAATTGAGAACTCACAACAGCATACCTTGTCACAAAGCCAGTGCTGTTAATGTCAATCTTTCGGAAAAGTGCTGTGGAGAAGAATGATGGTAATTTGCAGATTTCCTTGGTGACTGATTTAAATTCTGAGCATAAAAAAGGTATGGTAAGAAGGCTTTTTTCCAGAAATATATTGGCACTCAGGTTTTTATGCACATCTCACCATGTATCTGCAATCCATCTGGCCGACCATAGAAAAAATGACTGATCCTGATAGAGCATTGTTCTTTCAATTCATTTGGAGGTGGACGACCGTTCCGGAAATAAAACTGCAAGCATTGAATCATCCATGTTATCAGCTTCCTCACAGAGGAAAATAACTTAAGCAATTGAAAGTGACGGCAATATAAAGAAAGAAAACAGGGAACCAATGAAACCAAAATCATGGATGATGCAAAAGATTAGTAAGATTCTTGCCAAACCTGAGGTATAACTTCCTTTACTGGCTCGCTAACTACTTTAAGAGGAGAACCTAAATTAGAAGGACCAGCCCTCTGCTTTGTTATACGAGGGGAACCAGATGTACTTCTAGGAGAAAGAGGAGGTGTACTTCCAGCAGGGAACATGGAAGGTAAGGCACTGCCTGTGGCAGCATTTGTGCTAGAAGAGCTGCCAGAGACATTCAAGGGAGAACCTGCTTTGGCATCATTGATCAATGATGTCACCTGTCCAAAAAGACAAGAGTAAGCAGTTGTCTCATCACAGTCTATGCTTATATACCATGACAAACATAAGTCTTTAACAGATTTGTGGAAAAAAAAAAAGCATTAGAAAAAAATCAAGAAAGCTATAAACAAGACATGACTGTGTAATCTCTCTCCTCTGGAAAATGGAACAAGGCCCATCAAACCAGTGTCAGTATGTCAACACTTCTATCCACAACAAAAGAGAACAAAAAAGCTAACCAGCTAAATAAAAACCATTGCTTTGAAGTGGAAAATGAGAAAAACTTCTTTCTCTAGCAAAACAAAGAAGAGAGATATTACCAACATCTCGGTGTTGCCAATAACAGGAACATAACATCAAAAATTGCATTAATGGAGACCACCTCCATAAGAAATATGGTAATCTAGACATCCAAAGGTAATATATTCTACATCACAGTCAAAATTAATTTCCAGCTTGCAACTTACACATTTCCTCATTTTTCTACTGGGTTTCCATGAAAACGACCACTTAAACAGAATATTACCCCATTAACAATCTCTTTTTTCCACAAACCTCAACATTCATCAAACATAAAAAAAAAAAATATCCAACCAATCTCTCATTAAGAAGGCTCAATTCTCCTAACTAAATCCCTTCCACCGATCGAGCAAGGATTGAGGAGGGCCCGGATGCACAAGCAACATGAGGGCCAAATTGGATCTGTGACCTGCCCTTTGTCTTGTGTCAGCACTCAAAGTGCTTAAGTCAACAAGGGTGTGATTGGGTCTGACGAATAAAGGAATAATCAATACTTACCTTAAGAATGACGTTTATAAAGGTATTTATAGCCAAGTTTAGGTGTCGTCATATGGTCAGAGAAATAATCCAGGTGAGATGCATTTATAGGGACGAAAGGATGATGTGTTTGCTACAGAGAATCAGAGTTTTTCCCAAGCCGAGCTGAGACGAAGCATATCATGTATTATTGGACCAGCTGAGGCTTATCAGCTGCCCATAGAAATATCCTTATCACACACTATCATACAGACAACTATAATTCACCCAATATCTCAACAACCAATCCAAGCCAACAAAACCACCACGAAATTAAGGACTCTATAATAACAGCAAATTGGTGACTAATAACAAAGCAACTGACAAATCTAAATGAACACAATACAAACAACAAGGAAAAAGGGTACCAGGCGGTGCGTGTCCGGTAGGGAGAGCCACTGATCAAAGAGTTGCTGGGCGAAGTCAGGATACGATTTGAAGGACAAAGGAGCAACCTCCGGGAGCTGAAGCAGCTCCGCGTCGATCATCGCCACATCGCCAACAGCAACACCGCTCGCTTCCATATCTACTAGCGAATCGAATCAAGCCAAACATATATAGATCACCTTCCAGCCCTAGATTTCCGCAAAATTTTTACAACTCCTCCTCAATTCCCAACCTAGATGGATCCGAAGACGTCCAATCGAGCGAATACGCACTTTGCAAATGGAAATGCAATCGGAAATCTCGGATTCAGAGGTCCGGGAAATTGAGCAACCTTAGATCTTTCGCAAATTTGAAAGAATCACTGTGTCGTTTTGTCGTTACGGTTTCGATAGCAGAATAAGGGGGTGACTGGAAGGCGAGAAAATGAGGGAAAATTTTTGTTTTGTGATGTGAATCAGTGGAAATGCAAAGATTTTGGGGCAAAAGGCGGAAAGAGAGAGATATTTGCTAAACTGACACCTGAGAAAATGGTTAGACTGTAAACCAGAAAGGTAGACACGTGTCCATTTGGTCACGTGTCGACATGTGATCCTGACTTTTTTTTTTTTTTTTTTGGGTTAACAAAATTAGGCCCTCTTTATTTGATTTCTTTTCATTAGTATTTTGATAGTACTTTTCTTCATTGTTGATTGACTCTGTAAGTTTTTTATTTTTTATTTTCAATTACTAGCCAAAGTTTTTTTTTTTTTGGCCCTTTGGCTAAAGTTGTTTTTGGTACAATGTTCAAGAATTATGACATTTTTTCCATAGAGTGATAATTTAAGGCAGACAATTATTACTTAATGACTTGATGCCACCATTATTGCTTTGCATTCTTCTTTCTTTATTTTATTTTATTTTTTTTTTAATAAAAAAAATGCACATCTAATTCTCTTGTAAACATATTTTTTCAGATAAATATGCAAATAAATCTACAATTTTACAAATTTTAGCAAACATATCTTAACTTTTAAAAAATAATAATTTAATTATTTTATATATATAACAAATGTATAGACTAGAGACAAAAGCTAATTAGATTATTACACGGCATAGTTTTTGGGTTAAAGTGGGTCTCTTTTAACATGAAGTCCATGGCCTATTAATGACTTTGAATTCACACAAAAACTTTTGACTATTCCCCAATTCCTTACAAAATAAAAAAAAACATTTATTTCACTAAATTAAAGAAAAAGATTTGATGAATTGTTCATTATTTGCTATCATGGGGTTTGGGGGGTTGGCCAGCTGCCATATCAATTTCAGGGTAAGTTATTCGACTCAAAATAAATTTATAAGTTTTATATATTTATTATAATTATCATTTATTGTATATTTATAATTATTTAATCTATAATTACCAACCCTGAAGGATTCTAATTTAAATTTGTCTCTCTAATGACTTTATTATTATTATAGGGTTTTGATTGGGGGGGGGCGGGGAGGGAGGGGAAACACACCAACGTGTCTTTCATGCCGTTGACTAGGCTAGACCTACACGCCTGGTTTGTGGTCAAAAGACCCTTCTTTTGACCCAACAAAGCACCGAAAGGAACGAAACTTGAAGAACATATCTAACTAGTAACCAGCTGTCGTACAACAACCACCCCCCCCCCTTCAAAAAAAAAAAAAAAAAAAAATGAAAAAAAAAAGAGAGGCAATTGTAAACTGAGCACGCCTGCATGGATAGATGCTCAGAAGGAGGTAAACTCTGCTTGATCAAGAGAACGCGCACACCCTCCATCCGCGCCTAAAATATCATACGGTTTAGTTTGGACAGGTAAAAAGAACCTGAATCACAGTTGGAAGTACCAGTCAGGAGATATTTTAATGTATAATTTTTTATATTGATATATATATATATATATATATACACACATACATAAGTAATACAATAATAAATTACAAATTTGTTAATATTAAGTTTTAAATTTATTAATATCAAAATCGTACTTAAATTTTTTTAACTAAATTTAATAATATTTAAATAATAAATATTTTTTATAAAAAAATAAATAAAATACCAAAAAAAGAGAATTAATATTGATCAATTGTTAGGAAGTATATATATATATATATAATAATAAAAAAAGTCTGAATTTCATAGATATATAAATATTTTTTCTTTAGAATATTTTTACCAATAAAATTATGCTAGATTTAAAAATTAATCTAAATTTTTTTATTTATTACTTAACTACAAAGTTATAAGTGAGAGTTACATATGATTTTTGTTTATCTTATAAACCCTTCAATGTCATACATTTTCTATAATTGTATGAATGGAAAATCATTAGGTCAATAATAGTAACAAGACTGTTTATTTTTTCTTTTAATGAAAGTTCAAAATTTGTTCTGAGCACTTTATGAGAAAAATCTGAATATTTTAAAATATGTACTTATAATTATTTAAAAAATTTTTAATAATATTGAAAAAAATAAAAGATAAAATTATGAGTAAACAAAAAATAAAGAAGAATATAAAACATGCACTAAAACAAACAATTAATAATACAAAGGTTAATTAACAATATTTTGAACCTTTTAACGTATTTAACTAAAATTTGAATTTTCTTAACGAATTTACTCAAATTTAAAATTCTTAAATGCATTATTTTTAAAAATATAAGGTATAGGTATAAATTTAATAATTGTTATGATTCAATAATTATTATATTTAATTATATAAAAAAATAATTAAAAATTATTACTATTCAAATAATGAATTAATTTTTTATAAAAAAATTAAATTAGTACAATAATTTAATCTCAAACCTTAATTTATAAAAATATTAATTAATATTCTCATTATATCTTTTTTTATTAAAAACATAAAAAATTAAAAACACGAGTTTCTAAAATATTATTAATATTTCCTTAATTAATTGAAATTATACCTTAGATTATCAAATTTTTAACTATTCCCACAAAAATGATAATGTATACTTAATCGAATCAAAGTATTAGATATGATATAATACAATAAATTTTTTAAGTTTTATTTAATAATTTAAATAAAATAAGTTTTTAAATGTAAAATAATATTATATTTGATCAGGCTGTACTTCTATTTAATTATTAATTTATATTTTAAGTTGTTAAATAATTTAGATTTTTAAATTAAGAAAAAAAAAATAATGCTGAAATTAAGTTTCTTTGTCAAAACAAATCCAACGGCACTGACATCATTACCTGCAGAGTGACTGACAAGCATCCTTGATTAGCAAAATAGTTATTTATTTCTAATAGTATAATAAATAGCTCTTTTACTGTGTAATCGTGGGCCGAAGCAAAACAAGAGACACGCCACACAGGGGGCGCCCGTAGGTTTTTGCCTCTTTCCGTCCTCTTCTTCCACCATCATCGCTGCACCAATTCAATTTAACACACGCGCACGCACACGCACACACGCACCCACACACACGCACCCACGATCACTCCCTCTCTCTCAAACCAATCTTCAAAAAATCACAAGAAGCTAAAAAGACAAGAACTTCAGCAGGTGAGCAAAATAACCCCACCAAAAAAAAATTACCACCAAATTTCTCCTTTTTTTTTGTTTTTTTTTTCCAACTTTATGTTTTATAAAAATAAATTATTCAATTTTAGCTGTCACTAGTTATTTTTGTTACGAAATTGCCCTTGCAAAACAGCTTTTTTCTTGTTACTTTCATCAGACAGAACATAATAAAGATTCTATCTAGATAAGTTACCCGCAATTGATGCATTGGTTGGTTCTAGTCTACCACCAAAGAAAAAAAACTGGTGGCATCAATAAAAAAGTTTAGAAAAAAAAAAACCAGAAAAATTTTCATTAAAAGCAAGCACAGGTCCTCCCCCTGATGACTAAGTTAATAATAACAACGATAAGAGCAATAAAAATAAAAGGTACAAAAAAATTGTTGTTATTATTATTATTATTTTTTTAACTTATTTACAGAGGCATTAGGAGCAGACATGTTCTATTTGTGGGTTTTAGCCAGAATTCTAGTTTCTATATCTCTTTATATTCCAAATTTCATCATTTTTTGTTAATTGAATTTCTTCTGTTAGATCAGATTTAGATTTTAAAGATTAGATCATAATCAGAGCATGGGGGTGATTCAATCAGAGTTTGTTGGCCAAAAACAAGAAAGGCAAATAAATAATTCTCTTCCATGTTTACCCTTATTCCATACTTTTGTTTGATTTTGGTTTATTAGGGCACGGAGACCCAAATTTTGGTTCAATTGAATTTGATTGATTTCTTGTGGATTGGTTTCTGGGGATTAGTGTGTATTTTCTTTTTCTTTTGTTTTTTGATTTTTTTGGAAGAAAGGCTTTGACTGTAGAAAGAGATGGCCTTTTTCTCCTCATGCTATTTGGTTTAGGGTTCTGGTTTATTGTTGGAGCTGGGGTTAGGGTTAGGATTAGGATTGGGAATAGATCTGGTGAAATCAGAGTCAATTTTGTGTCTAATGATTTTTCTTCTTGTGGCACTGGGGTTTGAAATTTATTATTATTATTATTATTTTAATTTTCTTTTGAACTTTTTACAGTGAAAGTGAAGTTTTGAGCTGCTTTGAGTGAACTGGAAATTTACTAGATCCTGGATCAAGAACATGTAAGCTTTAATTTTGACCTTTTTAAATGTGTCTGATATGTTTATGTGATTATTATGTAATTAACTTTGTCTTTTGGTCAATGGTTTTCTTGATTTTATGGATTTGTCTAGTGATCGAAATTTTAAGGGCTTATTTGGTAACTTTTGTTGTTCATTAATTTGTAAACTTCACTTTGATTGATGATCACTGTGTGATTTGGCCCCTTGATTGTCATGGATTAGTCTGTCAGTTTTGATGATGGATATGTTGGAGTCTCTCAATTCAATAATGCCCCATTATTATCCATGAAGATCAGAAAATCTACAATGCCTCTTGTAAAAATCACGGATCATTACTGCAGAACCTATTTGTCCACGAAGCACTTGTGCAATGCAAGTTCAGCTGTTTAACTTTTATGTGAGTTTCTAAAGCCAGGAGTGTCAAGAGAAATTATATGGGCCTCTTTGTTTTAGGATCGTTAATTTCAAAGATTGTTAATACATTCTAACTACCAATTTCTTAAATATGGGGGTTAAGGCAGCAACAATCAAACCCTTTTTTTTTGGTATGCTAAACTTGCAAAATTTGTGATTGCATTGTCAATGCATGTGTAAATATTGTTTGCTAACCACTTAACACTTGAAGGTTTGACATTTAATGGCAAGGATGGTCAGTGGTGGTAACATACATGCCTAAATGGTGTTATAAAAGATGCTGCATATAAATTTGTTACAGAGTGGACTGGCATGAGGGAAGCCCAAAACAAATGAATACATTGGTTCTTGCTGGTATCACAATGGAAATTCAAGTTGTTTGCCCCCACTTGTTAAAATAAGTTGTACTGATCTATTTTGGATGTCATTCTGCTGCAGCACTGATGGGAACTGAGCTCACAAGAGTTTTCACTAAGGAAGAAAATGATGATATTCCGTCAGTTCCTCCTGGTTTTGAGTCATTTGCAGCTTTCACCTTAAAGAGGGTACAAGATGTACAAAAACAAGAAACTCAAAATACAATCAGTTGTTCAGCCGCTGCAAGTACTTCTGAATCACAGTCGGTTCATATGGATATTGAGTCTGATAGATGTGATGTGGTTAGACGTAAAAGGTCCCTCTGGCGTCGATCTTGCACAAACTATGTGCAATTGGAGAATAGTTCAGAGGATGAATCTGATCCTGTAATGTTAATGTGCTCTGATAACTGTTTAAGTAAATAAGTGCATTTCAGAATGTGAAAATTTCTTATTGATGATTTTTAAATGCAGAATCACACTTTAAGTTCTCTTCCTAAGGGAGTTATCCGTGGATGTCCACAGTGCAGTAACTGCCAAAAGGTTACTTCATTTCAAAGATGTTCTGTGCTTCTATTAGCCCTTTATGCTGTTTGGCCTTTTATGCAGTCTTGTCCAATTATCATGATTTTATATTGCTGTTGGGTGTCATTTTTCCACATTACTTTCTTTATTAGCGGCAGCCTGTGGCATTAATTGTGTGTTACATCACTGAAACTAATCGTTGTTACTGCCCCTATAGTGGCAACAGTATAAAAAGGCTTCTTCCTACTTTGAGGTAGCATAGCCAAAATACTGTGACTTGCTGCTGGTTCCTATAGTTTTCAAGAATCTGAAACTGTGTGACCTGACCTTATACTTGTTGCATTTATCTGCCTCTTTTGATATCATGTCATACCGTCATTAATACTTAAGGCTTCGGTTCAGGTCACTGCAAGATGGCGCCCAGAATGTTCTTGTAGGCCTGACCTTGAGGATGTTCCTGTATTCTACCCCACCGAGGAGGTCTATATTGTTATTATATATATATATATATGTTCTTCTTTTTTTTTTGGTTTCTGAATTTCAATTATTTGTAGCTTCCTATTTTATTTTTCCTTTTTGAATTGTAAATCCACTTCTTTTCCTCTGAACAATAGGATTTCTCTGTGTATATAATTTCATCTCAGGAGTTTGAAGACACATTGAAATACATAGCTAGCATACGGCCAAAAGCTGAACAATATGGAATATGTCACATAGTTCCACCTGCTTCTTGGAAACCTCCATGTCCTCTTAAGGAAGAAGCCATATGGGAGGGTTCTAAATTTGCAACTCGTGCCCAGAGGGTTGACAAACTGCAGAATCGGGATTCCATTAGAAAAATGTCAAAGATGTATCGCAACACAAAGAAGAAAAGGAGAAGATGCATGAGAGTGGCAGCAGATAGTGGAAGTATCTCAGGGTCTACTGGAGTTTGTGAGACTGAGACATTTGGATTTGAGCCTGGTCCAGAGTTTACTCTGAAGACATTTGAAAAATATGCTGATGACTTTAAAGCTCAATACTTCAGTGAGAATGATGCAATCATGAATAAGTGCCCTAACATGACAAATCAACAGGTTGACTGGGAACCAACAGTGGAGGCTATTGAGGGTGAATATTGGCGTATAGTAGAGAAAGCAACTGAAGAAATAGAGGTACTGTCTTAGCATGCTAAGGCCATCAAGTCCTTGTGGTTGCTTGAGTATATTTCCTGTTTATGTTATCTTTGTTTATGGTATCTCACCTCTCTCTCTTCATAGTGCAAAACGAGTTGCAGTGAGCTATATTTCTTGTTTTTTGTTGGTAGGTGCTTTATGGGGCTGATCTGGAAACCGGGACCTTTGGTAGTGGATTTCCAAAAAAGTCCACTCAAATTGATTACACAACAGATGAGAAATACACAAAATCAGGGTGGAATTTAAATAACTTTCCAAGGCTTCCTGGATCAGTACTATCCTATGAAAGTGGTGATATATCGGGTGTTTTGGTTCCATGGCTCTATATAGGGATGTGCTTTTCATCGTTCTGTTGGGTAAGATGGATTTTCTGTTGTTGTGTATATAAATAAAGTTTAGCTTCAGAAATATGAACAAATGGTAAAATGTAAACAAATGAGAATATTCAGAGAGTGGTCTTGTTTTATTGGGTAATATGAATAAAAACGTTGCCTATTTTGCTGCTTAATTGTATATGTTCATTTATTATTTGCATGTGCTTGCATGCAGTCTTATCCTTGGGCTAAGCATTTCTCAAAAAATTAATCTATAAGAAGATTGAAGGTGAATAGTCATTAAAAAGACTGGACAAACATTGTTTAGAAAAAACTGTAATGCCATTCCACAACTGATGACACAATGAAGCTGTTTACTGGTAAGCAGTAAATGATTTTTGTTGTGCCTCCTGCTCTTGAGTCACAAGTTTCAGTTTGCGATTCTTGTCACCTGATAACAAAGCTAATGCTTGTGCATCTGCTATAAATTCTGACACAATTTCTTTTTTCCTTTTTTTTTTTTTGTGGTATGATTGTGAACAGCACGTTGAAGATCATCACTTATATTCACTGAATTATATGCATTGGGGTGCTCCAAAATTGTGGTATACTGTCCCAGGGAAGGATGCTGTTAAATTAGAAGAGGCTATGAGAAAGCATTTACCTGATCTTTTTGAAGAACAACCAGACTTACTTCATAAGCTGGTGTGTAACAGTTCCTGTCCTGTGCTAGCTTCTGTGAATTGACCTTTTTTTTTGGGTCAATGGCAACAAATCATAGGCTCAGGCTTGCTCCTGTTTTTAATTCCACTGAAAATATAACTTTCATGGAAATCTATGTTGCCATTGCCCTTGATTTATATGACGAGTGGTATTACATACTTCATTGTCTAACTGTAAATATGCATAGCTTTCAGGGCCTGCAATGCTATTACTTTTTTTTTTTCCTGCTCAACATACCCTTAATGGGTTCTATATAAAGTTTATCTAACTCTTGAAAATTGTATGGTGTCTTTGATGCAAGTTTTTAATAAACTGTCAAAGTATTCTTTGGGCATGGATGCCTTTTAGAAAAATTGACTGAATAAAGTCTCTGTGCTATTGGTAAAATGAAGTTCACATGTTCCCCAAGTAATATTGAATAAAACAGGAAAACTTTTGTTCTATATATGTGACAACAGATGCCGGTGATGCAATTTAGGGTTTTCTTTATTCCGTGAGTTTCTTCCTACGTTTCTCTGTTGTGCTTTGCCTACTGCTTGTGTTATACTCTGAACTTCTGCTCTACTTTGCTTCCTACCATTTTCCTATTGGGTTTTTGCATTTTAGTTGTTTGTTTGTTTCTTTTTTTATTGTTAATTCCTTTAAAGAACTTGGCTTAAACAACCATTTTCCTAAAGATGGAATGAGATAGAGTTCAAGTTGAGAAAAAATTGTTCTCTCATTTTAATGAAGTCTTAAATTTATTGACTTCAAACATCAGTTTCCCCCAAGTAGCACCTGGGGGAGGGTAAGGCATTACTTTAGGTGTTCTTCTGTAGGTTTTTGAAATAAGTTCTTATAAAAGGATGTCCTGTCTATGCATTTCCCCCAATGTTTTGTTTCGTTGAGTACGCCCTGATGATCTCATATTCACATGCAGGTGACACAGCTTTCCCCCTCTATTCTGAAATCTGAGGGGGTACCTGTCTATCGATGTGTCCAGAGGGCTGGAGAGTTTGTGCTAACCTTTCCTCGGGCATATCATTCCGGGTTTAATTGTGGCTTCAACTCTGCAGAGGCAGTAAATGTAGCTCCTGTTGACTGGTTGCCGCATGGACAGATTGCTGTAGAGCTTTATTGTGAGCAAGGACGGAGGACTTCCATCTCCCATGATAAACTTCTGCTTGGAGCAGCTAGGGAAGCTGTGAGAGCTCATTGGGAACTTAATTTACTGAAGAAGAATACGCCAGACAACTTAAGATGGAAAGAAGTGTGTGGAAAGGATGGGCTATTGGCAAAAGCACTGAAGGTAAGCTTTTGTGATCATTGTTTTTGTTTCTCTGTTGGGTTTATTACTTTATTTATGCAAACATAGTTTCAATGTTCATTGGGAATTGGGAACCTTTAATGTACAAGATTTAGAAAGTATATTATCATTTTCTGCCATGTTGTGAGAGAAATATTGGAATCTGGCAATGTTGCTACTATTAATTGGTTTTGACTTTATACAAAACTTTATGCAGTATGGTTTATTAATGCCTAAAAGCAAGAGGGTATAAATAACAAGGTGTTATAACTTGCTAGAAGGAAACCTAAATGTCTTATGCTCTTAGAAATAGGAATTTTGTAATTATGGGGTACGAATATCAATGGAAGTTTGATGCTTTTCTTTCTCCCATTGACTCCACATTTTTTTCTTGCTAGGCAAGGGTGGGGATGGAGAGAGTGAGAAGAGAATTTCTCTGCAAATCTTCGCAGACACTGAAGATGCAGAGTAATTTTGATGCCACAAGCGAGAGGGAATGTAGTGTATGCCTTTTTGATTTGCACCTCTCAGCAGCGGGATGTCGTTGTTCTCCAGATAAGTATGCATGCTTGAATCATGCAAAGCATTTGTGTTCATGTGCTTGGAACACCAAATTCTTCCTCTTTCGCTATGATATCAGTGAGTTAAATATCCTTGTGGAGGCTTTGGAAGGAAAACTGAGTGCAGTTTACCGGTGGGCAAGACTAGATCTTGGACTTTCACTGGCTTCTTATGTCTTAAAAGATAACTTGCGAGATGTTAAATTGTATTATTCGCCAGAAGTACTAGCATTTAAAGAGCTAAGGTCCCAATCATCAGCAGATTCCCATCAAGATTTCCAGGGGAAAAGAACTTTGATGGATATTGCAAAGACTCCATCAGGAGCCTTTGCTGGGACCTTTCTAGAAGAGAAAAAGAAGCCACTTGAAGCTGCAGCTTCAAAAGGGTTAAAGTCTTGGGTTCCTCTTCAAGCAACAGAGAAGCAAAACCAAGATCTAAAGTTCATTAAAGAGGAACCAACTCTTTTGTCTGCCAATTTAAGTACAGTCTTATGCCAGTTTTCTCAAGAAGGCATGTCTTATTCAGCAGACCTGACTTCACAGGAATGTGGAGTGAAGAAGCTTTCAACTACAGGTCATGACAATGTTATTACACTTAGTGATGATGAAGGTTATGAACCAAAGAAGCCAATTTTGGAAGGGACAAAAGAAAATTCTTTTGCAAGGCATTCAGAATGTTCTGTAAAGCCATCATGTTCCCCCAATAGTCCAAGTAAAGACAATAAAAACTTAGTATCAGCTGCACCTGTGACTGCTGCAACAGTAAAAGGCAAAAGCGATGCTAATTCATCCCCCATCAGGCAAACAAACAGTTGTTTATCTCATCTTAAGCAAGAAATGGCTGAATGCCTTGAACACGGTGGAACAGTTGTGGAATTCAATTCATCCAACTCTTCTTGCAATGGAGGTTCTGCTGGGGGTGAATGTCATGGGAAGGCTGAAGAATCCTTAACCAGGAGAGTGAACAATGAGGAACACTGCATGGAAGATGGTGGAAGTCAACCTCAACGTCCACATTGCAGTGAGAAGATTAGCAATGAGGATCTGGCAGGAGTAAATGCAGCCTCAAATTCTGTAGACAACATGAGAAATGTTATTGGCACACTTTGCTTACAAAATAATTCGGATAGATATTTCCGCCAGAAGGGTCCTCGCATTGCCAAGGTAGTGCGAAGGATCAATTGCAATGTTCAGCCGTTGGAATTTGGAAATGTGGTATCGGGAAAGTTGTGGTGTAACAGCCAGGCAATTTTTCCCAAAGGTATGCTGCATGTGCCTTTCTTGCAGTTTTGTAGGGAAATCTAGTTACTGGTAGTTACACTTTTTGTTCTATTTGATGCAGGATTTAGGAGCCGGGTTCGGTACATAAGTGTTTTGGATCCAACGAACATGTCTTACTATGTCTCAGAAATTTTGGATGCAGGACAAAATGGACCTCTGTTTATGGTAATTGTATTCCCTTTTGTCTTAGAAATGCTAATGCAGAATGCCAAGATATCCCTTAATTGTTTACATAGTTTGACTATCCAAAATTTTTGTCAATATTGCTGTTATACTAGCAACATTCCAACCTTGAGTAAATTTGGAAAGGTTTGCTCAATTGTAGTGCTTTATCAAGATTTCTTGCGATTGCCTATACACATAATTGAAAAAATGTGCAAGTAATTGTAAAATGTTACACATACAGTTAATGAGATAAAGAATAACATTAAGATACGTATGCATTGTATAGTCGTTAAGGATCACCCTAATATACGTGCATGCGGCCCTTGATGCATCAAGCAGCTGCACCTACACTCCAATGCTCCATGCTATTTGTAACTTGGAGTGTAATCATCGGCTGGTAGATTGAGATACACGCAAAAGTTTTAGGACTGGTCAGAAGAGAAGCTGATAACCTCTAAATCATTTATGTCCAAATATTTTTTCAGGTTTCTGTGGAGCATTGTCCGAGTGAGGTATTCATTCACATTTCAGCTGCTCGATGTTGGGAAATGGTGAGAGATAGGGTGAATCAAGAGATCACCAAGCAGCATAAGTTGGGGAGGATGAACCTACCTCCTTTACAACCTCCTGGGAGTCTTGATGGCCTTGAAATGTTTGGGTTCTCTTCACCAGCAATTGTGCAGGTAAGGCTGATAACCCACCTTCTCCTCAAATTTACTTAATCTAATCGTTTGGTTGATCTTTTGTTTTTCTGATAATCATTGAACAGGCCGTAGAGGCACTGGACCACAATCGAGTTTGTACAGATTATTGGGATTCCAGGCCCTATTCACGGCCTCAAGGACAGATTCCTAGGCACTCTCAGCTCAAAGAGACTGGGGGAATTTTACAAAGAACCTCCAGAGAACAAAATAATAGAGAGATATCTGCATTTTGCCACCACCCGCCAGATGGGGTTGATGCCATACTCACAGGGTTTTTCAAGAAGGCAAACCCAGAAGAACTGCACTCCCTTCATAGAATTCTAAACGACAATGGACCAACAGCCGGTCGAGGTCTAATAACACGACTACTTGACGAAGAGATTCATAATCAACAACGTAGATGATCCATTAGCTCAGTCTCATGAGGATTCGATACCAAATTTGGCACATTGTAAATACTGAAGTCACACTTTCACATTTCACATACATTTTCATTCAATCTGCACATTCTTTAGTTGAGAGAAGGAAAAAAGAAGAAAGGTGGAAACTGATAAATACAGAATTTTTCCCTTGTAATAGGTTCCCATTTGGAGCTATCATAACTAGGAAGAAGCTGGGAATTCAATCTGATCCTTTTGTGTTTCGTGCATTAGGATGCCCCTTAACAGGGTGTACCATTTTTTTTAACCTTTCTTTTTAGGTGCTCAATTGACGTACAACTCTCAGGTCTTAAAAAGAAGATTTTAGTACTACTAAACTAAAGTTTATTGTTAGGATTTTCTTTTGTTGGGGAAAGCATTTGCAGGACAGAGGACCCCATAAAATGGTTTTGGGCATGAGAAACAATTGGGCCCCATATCCTTAGCCCAACAAAAAAAAAAAAAAAATTTGAAAGTTATTGACTTAATATCGGGTGTTATTGCGCTAAAGAATTAATTAATTAAGAATAAAAAATAATTAATTAATTTCCCTCGATTTTACCTTTATTTGTTTTATATTCAACACATCATGTGCCCCATATAAATAGCAAAGGGAGCCAACAATCTCCATGAGCTACAGAACAGAGTTAATTAAAAACAATCATATGCTTGTTCTTGGAATTTTTATTTTTTGTTTTTTCATATTGCAAATTTCAATAATCTTTTATAAACAATTACATAGCCGCTATTTATTCCCACGAATAAGGTAGTACAATGAATAGGGTATAATTTCCTCGAGATGCGTCTCGGACAATGGCGAGGAGAAGTGACTGTTCCCGACATGCCGTACAATCATCCACGTGGGAGCCTGTAGGGTGTGGGGAGCACAAAGCTGTCAGCTTTCCATCTACCGTAGATTGCGGGATCTCATGTGTACGGACTGTCGGCGTAGGATATTGTGCCTTTGAAAACAGCTAATTAATATTTAATATTTGGGGTACAGAGAAATTGATATTAATGAATGAATGAATGAATTACAGAGTTGGACACATTTTAATTCACTTTTTGTTTTTTTTTTTATATATAAAAAATTATTTATCATTATTATTAATCAAGTCATTAACGAATGCATGCATTAGTATATCTCAATAAATAAATTTCCATAACTATGCCATTGCATCCAACGCATTTTTAATTCTTAGTGAAAAATATTAAGAATAAATTTTACAAATTTTGCGTATAACTATCTAATGAAATTATGAAATGCCTCGTGACATTCGTACACCATTTGCAGATGAATTAGTTCTAAAACATAAACTATAAATAAATTAATTAATATTTGAAATTTCACTACCTCAGTGCCATATGATTGGGAGCTAGCTCTTCTACTGATTCAATAGCTCTGTGCTATAGTTGTTTGCGCGTCATAGGATGCTAGCTAGCAGTAATGCTGTGCTTTGCTTTGCTGTGAGTTTTCCAATCATTCACTTGTACAAATTTTGATCAACAATTCCATAACTATAAAATAAAATAAAATAGAGATTTTCTTTTAGATATTTTAGTCAAAAAAAATAAAAATAAAAATGTAAAAATTTAATGGTGCCCTTGAGAATCTTGTGCAAAAGAAATCTACTGAGGACATGCAACAAAGTTAGATAATCTGAGTAAAGAGCGACATAAAGGATTGTCTCGTTACTATTGGTCTACATCAATGTCCTTTTTCTGTTCGTTCTTACTACAAATAATTTCACATGATACGACAATATCCTAGGAGACAAATTATTTGCAGATGATATTATTACACATGGAAGATAAAACAGAAGATGTGTTAGAAACTGCAATTACACAAGTTTCTCCATGTAGCCAATTTCAATTATTTAGACTTTATATATTAGAAGAGATGGAAATATGGAGGTATATATGTTGTTTATAGGATGGGCTAGACAGTTAAAATAGAGTATGAAACGAGAGTTTGGTGTGAACATAGTATTGTCATTAAAGTGAAAGGAATGATCTATTGAGCTAGTGATGTTGTATGATAATGAATGTTAGGGTATGAAGAAACAATATGTCCAATATATATATATATATATATATAGTAGAAATGAGAATGCCTGTGGCTGTCCTGAGAAGGACCAATTTAGCAATAATGAGTGTGGGAACGATTGGAGATAAGCTAAAGAAACGATGCTTGAGTTGGATTAGCGGAAAGTGAGTATAATAATCATCTTAAACAGACAATATTAATTTCATTACGAATTCAAGAGACCAATCATCTTAAACGAATATGTTTCTTTTAGAAACTTTCATGTAAATTTTGCGGAATATGTATGGTTAAACCTATAGTCTCTTAATGAACAATGATGCACCCAAAAAGGAGAATCCATGGGATCAAACAAACCATTGGAGACAGCCATTCCAAAAGAGCAAGTAAATGGCAAACTCAATGTCCACTAACCATGTATTAGTTTGACATGGATTAATTGACACAAAATGGGCACTCGAGAAGCTTAGTGTTCAAGACCATTTGCCACTTCCAAAACAATTTATACACAAATCAGATTTCCCCACTTAAATCAAGGCCTTTCCCTCCAATTCAAACAATAAAAGGACCATATTAATGAGTTTAAACTCTATAATAATGAAATCGTCTACAAGATTGAAACTTTAGAGTCCAAGGCTAATTAACAAAAATGAAATTAATACGTCCAAGGTTGTGGCCCTAAATCAACGTCAACCAACCATGAAAACAGAAGCCAAGAAAAGGAACTCTCAGCCACCCCGTCCCCTTTGTTGATGCATATGGATCAAATGTTTTTTATTACTTTCTTATGAGTTTTTTTTTTGTTTTTTTTAAATGACTATGTATCATGTGTCTTTTTGGCTATTATCAATCAACATCAGAAAATAAGGAATCTAAAGTTTTCTTTTGGCCTAAATATGGATATATTTAGATTAAATTTAGATGGATACAAAGCCTACTGATTCAGTGTTTGTGGGCTCTCGCGACTATAATGAAACGTTCAAAGATAAAAATTCACCCCTCAAATGTTCTATTCTTCACTATAAATACTTCATTTTCTACTCAAAATTCCTTGGAAACGTTCAAAAGTTGTGGGGAGGGGGAGGGGGAAGAAAAAGGAAACAAAGATAAAAAAGCCCTTTGCATGAGGTGAAAATTTAGTGTAAATGGCAACATGAATGCCAACATTGCCTTCTACTATATAATGGATACTGGTAGTGATCAATATGCCCCAATTTGGAAAAAAAACTGTGCTATTATCATTCCAACACTATAATGAAATTTTGACTGAATTGATCACAAATTCCAGATTCAGTAGCTTATGTCAGGGAAAAGAGTGATACAAAGCTACCACTTGCTCACAAATTCTATTGTGGAGCTGTACGTGTTTTTTGTTTTTTTTTTTCATTTTGAGGATTAGAATGATTGATATAAAGCTATAAAAATTGTTCAGAGAAAGGATGTATTGCAGGCCAAGCATAGGCTAAAAGCATATGATAAGTACTTAAGTAAGTCTAAGTACACATGAATTTACAGGGACAAGGCAATATACCAAAAACTACTGTTATACCATTTTTCATTTCTGCTACTGGCTATCGCTTGATAGATTGACTATCCATATGGTACCGAAAGAGGGTCACTTCCATTCTACCGTCCTCTAAAGGCATTTCCAAATGGTACCCACAAACCGTAACATTTTCCTTAATTGGAAATCAAAACCAAAAAGATCATTTTGTAATCATCTGTTCAAGGGAGAAATGGGAAAGCAGAGAGAATTAAACAACACACCCACGTAGCGACTTGGCTCGAACAAGTCATACCTGTAGTTTGATTATTCTTTTTTCTTTCTCTAGCTAGCCTGCGCCAGAATGATCAGGAGGAGGATGTGCTGGCTGTGGTGTTGCTGCTGCTGTTAGCTTTGGCTGCTTTGGCCTTTTTCTCTTCTTCTCATAGCTAACTCCTCTGGCTTTAGCCTGAAAGTCCCTCACTTCCTTCAAGTAAAGCCTCACTGCTCTTGCAGCAAATGGGTTCCCTTCAGGCCTGCCTCCATGCTCCTCATATGCTGCTCTGAGCCGTCCGATGAGTGCATCGAGGCTTCCCCAAGCTTGCCGGAGGGGGCACGGGCAGGGTGCTGGTGGGTTAGGGACGCCAAAGAAAGGACAAGCTTGGTTGTGGACTTTGGTCTTTCCAAATTGGTCAAGGTACCTAAGGAACTCCAGCACATGGGCACCACTACACATTGGGAAAGTTAAAGGGGGCCTGTGGTTCCTGAGATATTGGCAGAAAGTGTTCCAGTCTCTGCGCTTCTGGTTCTCATAGCGGCTGCTGCTTGAAGTAGAAGATGGGGATGCAATTGATGGGTTTGCAGCAGCACCAGGTGTGTTGGTGGTGGTGGACTTGCTGGGGGTTGAAAAGGTTGGATTTGTTGAAGGTGTTGCTGAATCCATGCATGTAAAATGAAGATCCAAAGCCACCAGCAAAGTCGCCTGATCGCAGAGTAACTGGACCGGACTCCCACTCTCAGTTCTAACAACTAGGTTCAAATTCCGATACCAGCAGACAAAAATAAAATAAAATAAAATAAAGATCTAGATGTTGAAATTAGGGTTTTCTTTGTTCTATCTTTATCAGGATCTTGAAGCTCCGCAGATTTGTTGCTAACTGCAAAGTTAAACTTCTGCTTGTATTCTTCTTCTTTTTGGGTAAACCCTCTAGGGTTTTCACAGCTTGAGCTTGTTGCTTTCCTTCCTTTCAGAGGTGAGGTGAGGTGAGAGATAGATCACTGTTCCCTTCAGGAGAGTAAAGTGGTGATCTTTTGTCTTAAGCTAATTTTCAGCTCAAAATCAATGGATATTCTTCAAGTCTTTTGTGAAAAACATGAAGACCTAGAAAATAAAAAAAAGGGTCGGTTCAATGATTTGCATGGTTTTACATGCACAAATTGTCATGGTTGTGAAGTGAAGAAAGAAGAGTTTATATATATATATATATATATATATATATATATGAACATGTAGTGACTGGAGAAATGAAGAGGAAATTGATATTTTGGAGGCCTTATATTACATGAGATACTGAAGGCTCTTTGTTTAAAGAGGATGACTGCAAGAAATCTTGGAAACTACAGTTATTGGTGGACTTTCTGAATTATTCTTAAAGAGGGAGATCAGAATCATCAGATTTTCTTTACAGGGAAAGAGCAAGCTACCCGAGTTAAAACTGTAGGTAAAGTTGGAAAAAAGTAGAGAGAGAGAGAGATTCCGTTGGCTCAGGTTTGGCTGTAGGGTTACAACTTGACAGAAATGGGGTTTTGCATTTGCTATAATAGGACAGGTTTGGCAGTAAGCGGAGAGGTGATGATGACCCAATAGCCCTCCCACTACAAAATAATAAAATAAAAAAGCAAGACACAATTTTCATTTTTTATTTTTATTTTTTATGATACATTTAGGACATGGGTCATGACATAAAATATAACATAAATAATTTTATTTAGTTATATATATACAATAAAATCAAACTAACTTAAATTATAATATTTTATGTATTAGATAAAATAAATATAGTGAATAAAATAATGATTTTTTATTTTTTATTTTTTGAAATGATGTATACATTATTTTATTAATTTTGTATAGCTGTCCAACTAGTTTTTTTTTTTTTTCAAAAAAAAAAAACTATATGTCATACTAATAATTTTGAATTTAATATTATTAAAATTATTTTTAAAATCTCAAATTCTAATTTCAATCAACATTAATTAATATACATGTCATCATGAGGCAATACATCAAGTTTCAGGGAGGACGTGCACATTACACGCCAACACAAAAGCGGAAGGATCTATGGCTACACTAAGTAAGCATTGCTTGCTAATGCTGCCAGAGGAACCTTCACAGCTCACATCCAAAATTTTTGTTCGTGACATGCGACCAATTGGGTTGTCGACAGTTTTAATGTTTTTGCTCTCTTCTCCAGAAGAAGAAGAAGAAGCCAAAAAAAAAAAAAAGTGTAGATGTCCATGATTAAAGACGACATGGCTTCCTGAGCATGGCACCTTAATGTTTGTTTGAGATATTTTCATTGAATTGCAAGAATGAGACTATTTTCCATGGATGGTATTGGAGCAAAGAAAATGGAGGGGGGTGAATTCCGTTTGGCATGGGCTAAATTCTGTTGCCATCTTTGATTACAATTTCTTGTGTAATAGTTAGGTCTTTAAATTTTACATTTGTAATTCTTACTTTTAGTTGTAATTATACATCGTACCATTAAAATTTAAAGATATACAACTTATGGTCAAGACACCATTTTCAGGAATGACATCTATTTTCTCAAGTTATTGTTGATATGATTAGTAACATTAGATTAGACTACACCGTCAAATTGGAACCAAACTGTTTGATTTCTTAAAGAAGTTATCTTTGGTCGTTTATTTTCACATCAATGGAGTGAAACTTGAAAGAAATGGTCTGGAGGTGAGAGGCTTTGAGCTCTTTACTTGCTTACCTTTTCTCACGATGTCTAGTATATCAGGGACTATGTCTTTTCCATTCCTATATTTGTTTTTATTCAATGGCTCATTATTTTTCATTCTCTATGGTCTTTTTCTTTTTTTTTTTTTTCAAGCAATTCATATACATACATACATACATACATACATACATACATACATACACATATTGCTCAAACAATTCATGTCAACTACTATACTTTTTCTATTGATTAGCTGTTGGAATATGGGCTAAGTAGAAGATATTTTTCTCTCCCATGCCTGATATAAGATTTTATCCACAAAAGAAAAAAAAAAAAGTCATGTTCTTTAAAAAAGAAAAAAGAAAAAAAAAAGATGGTATGGTAGTCTTCGTCCAAAAGAAAAACATTCGTTGGTATGAAAATAGTTACCCCCACTTTATATATATATATATATAAAATGGTATTTTCAGTCTCATATGCCAAAAAATAATTAATACATATGTACATTATTTTTTTAAAACTCTAATTGATTAATATAACATTCATTTAAGATTTTCATAGGCTCTTTATTAAAATTTATTATTCTATTAAATACACATAAATCTGTCTCAATTACTATAATTCTTGAATGTGAGCTTTGAACCCCAGGCACCTGTTATACTTGATTCCATCATCCCGATTTAATTGAAAAATAAAATAAAAATTTTTAAAAAATAGTCTTGAATATGCCACTCTCTCAATGAAAGGCACACATTTTCCCCGTTATAAAACAAGGAAAGAAAACAGTTATCATTGGTGGCATTCCACTTGTAGTAAGAAAAAGACTTCCTGCTTCTGGGACCTAAGCCTACAAATAGGGATGCATGACTTACAATATTTTGTGCCCAGCAGACCCCAAGAACAAGCTGTTGGAACCAAGGAACATGTTTTATTAACTTTGCTTCCTTTAATATATATATATATCCACTATAGTAATCACTTACAAGAACCTTGTTCACAAACGTTGAATCAAAGAGTGCATTTCAGAATGTAAGTTTCCAAATGTAAAAAAGAAAAGAAAAAAAAGAAAAAGAAAAAGAAGAGCTCTGTTTCTTTGGTTAAAATGCTCTTTTTTTTGGGGGGGGGGGGGGGGAGGGGTTATAATGAAAAACTTCCACTGGAAATAAATAATCAAAAAGATAAATAGAGCAGAAAATTTGCCTATAGCTCAATTACTAAATAAGAAATTATTATGTATAAATTAATTTCTAATCTCACTTGTGTAATGTGAAATTTCTTTGCTGAGTTGATTCATATTGAATTTGAACCACAGACTCTCAACCCTTGAAGCAAATATGCACCAACAGTAATAAATATAGAACAATTTTTTAAGGGAAGAAATTTTATAAGTAGAGCCAAAAAAAAAACAAAAAACAAAAAAAAGCATAATATTTTTGGGAATAGAACCTTATACTTGGGGGACTATACACTCTTCACCACTAGGCTAAAGGATAACTTATGTATCTTGTAGTATGTCAATATAACCAAAAAGTTGATCAAGTGTTTGCAATTTCTTCTATTGTAAGAAATAAAGTGCTAAGAAATGCAGTTGGTGAATAGTTATTTTTTAGAATAATGTTATTTTTATTTTCGTAAAGAAGTTAATTTCTGCATAACACAAGCCTTAATGCCTCGGTCACAACTCTTGTTCAACTCTTATCAATTGCTTTCAATTGTTAATTTTTACCAGTTAGTGAAGCGATCAGACTTTTAATTAGGGAAAAATGGGCTATCAGTCACAAATTGTTTGAGCGTTACTTTTTTTTTTTCTGGCTGCTCTTGGTCAACATTTGGCAATTGAATCGAGTAGGATCGCAGTCTATAAAAGTTTATGCTTGAGCGTTACCTTTTTCTGGTACATTTGAAAATTGTTAAGGACTCTCGCACCTTTTGATAGCATAAATTCTGTCTAGAAATGGCATAAGAGACAAATTCAAGTTCCAAAGTCTCCTTTAGGACCCCATGGGCCAAGAAACTAAATAATTATTCTTAAGCTTAGATGTGAAAGAGGAGCCTTGGTCTAACAAATAAATAAATAAATAAATATATATATATATATATATATATGATTTAAATATTAAAAATTTAAGTTATAGAAAGAGTTTTTCTGTCAAATGAAAGAGTCTTATACATTGAGATTCATTTTTTTAAAAAAAAGAAGCTTAAATTTGTTTAATGATCAAATGGGAATGTTTAATTAAAGCAATAAATTCTTTTAAATTAGTTTTCATTTTACCGTAAATATCCTCTAAAAAAACACTCCACATAACCAAAACTTAATAAGACGATGATTAACAAAAGGAAGAAGCAAACAAAATTATTGGCTATGGGGCCGACCTGCGTGGGAGGCCATCATTTTCCTTGCCGTTCTATATGACTTTGAATTTCTTATTATTATTTTTTTAAATAAAATATATGAATACCTTTGTGCCTATATTAGTGGGATCGTTCTGTTTCTATTTCATATTTTTTTTCTTTGTGCTACACAAACAATTCTTCTGCAGCATTAAATTGATTGGGAAAATTAACAATTATAGTAGAAAACGTGAAGTAAGGACGAGACAAAGTCATACCTCCAAACCTTTCAAGGTGCGGTACTTCCTAACAATGACTATACAAACACTGGGATGCTAAAACTTTTGAAAATTCTACCAAACTCCATATCGAGTCCTCAAAAAAGTTGAGCCCACTACCAGCAGCCACACTCAAAAGGACTTAAAAAGGGTGTAAAAGAGATACGCTATGTATTCTGGTTCAATGAAGCTCGTATCATCATCAGCTGCTTAACATTAAAAGTTGCCCATATAAACAACCCCACTAAGAGAATAGTGGCTGCCTTTTCCATTTTGATATTTCTTTGTTGATTCCCGCACAAGGGGCAATAATTTCAGATAGTGTCACATCCGCTAAAGCATATGATACAGAAAGGAAAGACTACCAGATGCGAGTGGCAGGCATCTAAATGAGAAATATGCCCACATGCCATTAACGATCCATACATTTCCGTGCAACTGTTTCTCGAGGGCGTGTTGGTCAGGGAGTTGTGAGAGAGAGTATTAAGCAAAGTGTTGTTAACAACGAAACATATCCCTTAAACCTCCCGATCATCAGTTACAAAATACAGCAAAGATAACCAGACAAAGTTCTTAGCATCCCCTTCCATGGCTGGGAGATTCTCCTCATCTTTCACCGATTTTACATTTTGAATGAGTTATCACAGAACTGGCTGGGAAAGAGAGTTGTTGAGGCAAAGATGCATGGAAATCATTGGCAATTTCTTCTACAATAATATAAGTAAATCGATGAAGCTGGAGCCATGAACCCCAGATTTTATCGTATCTTGATGAGTTCTTGTAGCGATTAAACAGGGAGCTGTGGTCATGTTCCCCTAATTCTTGCATTCAAGTTTTTACCAATCAGCGAAACTTCTTTTACCCCGTCGTGTCATGAGATGAAATGGCTGGTAAAGAAATTCCAACACCTCCAGAAGATACAGGCTCAGAGGCTTCTGAACCCGGCATGGCAACTTGTTCTGCTGCAGCCTCGGCCAGCTCTAGTTCTTTATTCTTAGCAGCAATTTCTTCCTGTTGTTTAGCTAATTCTCTGTAATAATTCATGAGATTTTGCACTCTTTCCAGGTCAGCCACAAGATTACCATAGCGACTTTGCATGGTTTTCTCAAGATCCTTTTGCTTTTGAACTTCCTCCCACAGAATATTGATCCTGTGTGATGCCGCTAATTGCTCTTGCTTCTGCAAAGATCTGAAGCACTCCAGTTCCGTACTGGCAGTGTCAATCAGCTTCAAGGTTGACTCGATTGGAGGCAAAAGTTGCCTTTCAGCCCGCATCTGCTCAATTAAAAATGTCAGCAATTAGCAACCTGAGAATGGTGATCTTGAACAAGAACTAAAGAGCAAAATGTAGACAATTGCTAGATGTTTACAGCTTGGCAATCTTAAATTATAAATGTTCATCCGTTTTGGACTGAAAACTACACTAAAGCTGAACATAAAAAAAATTATGGAGACTACTGCTCTGTTGATACACTAGAACATAAGTTATTTTCATCTCTTACCCACATAGACGATGTGGTGTTATAGAGCTATGAGCCCATTTTTTAGACAAGCCAACATATAAGGTTCTTCTGATTAAATGTGAGAGTGAGAGTAAGAGAGAGAGAGAGCTGTCTCTTATACACATCTATACGTGTATAAGAGACAGGGTAAGAGATGAAAAGAACTTATGTTCTAGTGGATCAACAGAGCAGTAGACTACATAATTTTTTTTATGTTCAGCTTTAGTGTAGTTTTCAGTCCAAAACGGATGACCATATATAATTTAAGATTGCCAAGCTGTAAACATCTAGCAATTGTCTACATTTTGCTCTTTAGTTCTTGTTCAAGATCACCATTCTCAGGTTGCTAATTGCTGACATTTTTAATTGAGCAGATGCGGGCTGAAAGGCAACTTTTGCCTCCAATCGAGTCAACCTTGAAGCTGATTGACACTGCCAGTACGGAACTGGAGTGCTTCAGATCTTTGCAGAAGCAAGAGCAATTAGCGGCATCACACAGGATCAATATTCTGTGGGAGGACTGTCTCTTATACACATCTAGATGTGTATAAGAGACAGGAACATAAGTTATTTTCTTCTCTTACCCACATAGACGATGTGGTGTTATAGAGCTATGAGCCCATTTTTTAGACAAGACAACATATAAGGTTCTTCTGATTAAATGTGAGAGTGAAGATGTGTATAAGAGACAGAGAGAGAGAAGAGAGAAGAGAATTCAGGTTATGTGTGAAATTAAAAATCTTCATAGAGAGATAGATGCTCCTAACAACAGAGAAACTCAGTTAAAATTCTTGTAAGGTACCTCACAGATGGGAATAATTAATTCATCTCACAACTAGCAATTGTATCATTAGAAGTCGGATCTACATTCTCTTTCAAAGATATAATGGCAGCTGCTTTCCATTTACCATTTCAGCTACTACTTAATTCATCTCACAACTAGTAATTTGGTTCATTGAAAGCAGGATCTACATTCTGTTTTAAAGCTATATATAGCCAATTACTTTCCTTTTGTGCTATCAATAAGCATGTCCTCACACATCAGTTTTCTAACAGATACAACACAAATAACAACTGTAAGTGTGGCATATCTTACCTGATAACCCTGTGTGAGAACATTAACCTTCTTCTCAAGACGCAGTGCCTTCTCTCTTTCAGCTTCTAGCCTTGTTTTCACATTTTCAAATTCATTCTGCACAGCTGCAAGTTTCTCCACATTTCCGGCAACACTTGAGAGACCATAAGCACTTCTAGTTGGAAAATACATGAGATCATTAACACATGTTTTGTGAGCTTCAACAAATTCATCAAGGGACTCACTTTCATGTCCCATAGCTACACGAATATACTGAGCTTCTTCCTTTATCGAAAGATCAGCCTGAAGTGGAAAATCTAATTGTCAGACATTTTGCAAGTGGACCATCACACAAGATAAAATCCAAAACAAATGGATTATACACAATGAGCAGGCAGAAGGGACACACTGTGAAGGAACAGCTTGTAGACCAATCAACCACCAAAGGTTCTTATTTTGGTTGGGCAGGCCACACAGAAAACACTTGACTCACTGTGAGAAAGGGTAAAGAAAGAAAGGGAGAAGATGTAGAAGGAAGATGGGGGAAAGAGAGTGGGGGAGGAAGAGAGAGGAGGAGAGAGGCAGGGATCAATTACATACTTCTTTAAGCTCTTCTTCCTCAAAATCTTCAATCACAGGAATAGAAACAGCAGGCCCATTTGCAGAACGCTTGGTGCCTTTCTTTTTCTCCTTGTTCAACTTCTCATCAAGTGGGTACTTGGCATTATCATGTTCTAGTATGGTCAGAAGCTCTTTTCTTATCATTTCATCAGCCTGTTCAATCGCCGTAGGAGGAACAAAGGAACTCTTATCTACATCTGCTCTCAATAAAGAATTCCTAATTAGTTCCAATGAAGCAGCTGGCGGCCTAGGCAGTTCTCTCTGCAGTACTTTTGACCTCTTCCTGAGCAATGCCTGCTGTCGTGCTTCTTCCTCAGCTTTTTCCCTAGCTATTCTATCAGACATATCCTCCTCAATCTTCTCCTCTGGTTCTTCACTTTCTTCTGGGGGTGCTTGGATGACTATCTGATATTCATTTTTGGGCTGTGGAAGGCTACTGAGACCAGATCGCAAATTCTTTCTTAAATCAGCTTGTCTTAGTTGCTCGAGTTTTGCAGCATCATGTACATCCATGCCTTCATTTATATGGAGTTCGTCTCTGATTGGAGTTCCCCTAGGAGTCACACCAAAAGAGTTCCCATCCCTTGATGGTGTCATGCCAATTCTAGGAGTGAGGCCAGCAGGTCCAGGAGTTGCAGAAGGAGTAAGCATTGGATTCGGTGTTTGGATTTCCCGTTTCTTAGGAGTGACCCCAGAGAAGTCTGAAGGATGCAAGTCTGGGTTCTCACCTCCTAGTAATGGTGTCTGTGACTCTCTCAATCGAGCCAGGTTTTCTGCTTCCTGCATTATTGCATCGCCCTTACCTGCAGGAGTCCTCTGTGGGGTCCGTAATGGCATTGTTCCTTGGCGTGGTGTCTGGTCATAGTTTGCTAGAAGAGCATGTGTTGCACCGCTCCCTTCCATTAATTCTTCATTCACCATATCAGTAGCATAACCCATTTTTGCAATTTCTTCCAATTCACGGTCTGAAATTTGAGGACCAGGAAGCATCAACTTTGACCTTTTCCTCACCATTTCTGGGTCATTCAGCTTGTTGGATTGTAGGATAGCTGATGGTGCATCCTGCCTTTCAGCAATTTTATTCTTTGCAATGTCCTGCTTTCTCAATTGTGCTTCCACATCAACCCTTCTTTTCCCTTCAAGTTCTTCGATGGTTGTTGGGAACTTAACCTGTTCGACAGGTCTATCCTCATCAGTAACATCAAAAAAGCCTGGAGGAGGCCTCTTCTCAAAAGGAATTTCAGCATTATAGTCAATCCCCTTTCTTTTCCTCTTTCTGTGCCTAGTGTCTATACCAGCAGCTTTCAATTCCCTCCTTTTCTGCAAGGATGCAAGTCTCCTGGCCTCTTCAAGTTGTTTCTCCCTGGCTTTCCTCTTAGCCTTTTTGCCCCTAGTGTTGGCTAGCCGAGCTCGTGCTTCTGAAAGCATCTCCTTCTCATCTTCATCCATATCAACAGGGTCAGGTCGTGCTGGCTTAGACTCTGGATTCGGATCAATCTCTCCAGGACGTAATTTCCGTGGGTCATCCCCAGGTTCATAGTTCTCATCCTTAACACAGGCTGCATCAAGGAGTTTCTCATACCGCTCAAGGCACTGGGAAGGAGTACGGCCAACAATCGGAGCAATCGTTCTCCATTGAGTAGGCATAAGCTTTGCAAGATGAAGCAATTTCTCATCCTCTTCTCTGGTCCACTCAGTCTGCAACATCGCAAAAGTCAAAACCAATCAATCTCTCTATACACAAAGAAATCGCTACCTCAACTAAACTTCCCATTATATCAGCAATCTAGCAGCAACAGACCTCACATTAAAGTCACATTGTCACCATCAATTACTAAGTATTGAGGGTGTTCCCCGTGAACAAGGCTCCCATCTGAGGCACGCACCTTACCAGCAACCTCCAGGTCACAATAGAGTAACCTTTAACATTACACTCAAGTTAACTCTTGGTGCACACACACACACACACACACACACACACACCTGTCTCTTATACACATCTAGATGTGTATAAGAGACAGCACACACACACGTATATAGCTGTCTCTTCTACACATCTAGATGTGTATAAGAGACAGCACACACACACACACACACACACACACACACGTATATAGAAATACACCAAAATCAGACTCCATCAATCAAAAAAATAAAATAAAAGGAAGTGGTCTAGGCTAAAGCATCATCAGGCACTATACATCCTACTAATCAAGCATTAACAATCAGAGGAATTGGAAATAATAATGATAATAAAAATAATAAAATGGAAATTTACCTTTTTGATGGAAGGGTCGAGCCACTCGTACCAGCGAGCCTTACACTGCTTGGCGGACTTGCGAACCAGAAGGGAAGAGATGCGAGCCCATTGATTCTTTCCATATTTCATAACCGCCGACTTCAGGATCTCATCCTCCGTGTTCTTCCACACCCCTCCCTTTATCATAATCCTCATCTTTGCTCTCTCTTTCTCTCTCTCCCTCCCTCCCTCTCCCTCTCCCTCTCCCTCTCCCTCTCTATCTCTAGGGTTTTGCTTCTGCGATTTCTTTTCCGGTTGCGAAAATTGAGCCTGATAATCAAGGGGTCCTTCAGTTAAATCCGAAATTTATATATATCCATTTCATGCTGATTCGAAATATGAATTCGGATCCGGATAGCTATTCAGCAGGGGCTTTTTTGGGCCTGAAGAATTTGGGCCAGTACCAAGGCCTGGTTAGACCCAAAGGCTTGTTGTTGTGAATTAAAAAAGATAATTCGTATAACTAAGGGTTCAACAAATTTTTTAATAATAACAATAATAAAAAAAATAGTTAGTCCCTTTAAAAATATTAGAGATATAAAATTTATAAAAATAAAAAATTTTATCCATAGACCCACAAAAAGAAAATATAAATCTTGCATTTAAATGAATTTTATTCTGTATTCACTTAACTTAATTGGTTTTAAATGTAATTTATATAATATTATTATAATTATTAAATACATATTTTAGTCTTGTTAAGAAAAGTTAAAAATATGTAACAAATGATATTAGTCCATGCGTTTGAGACTTGCCAACTTTACTGTTATATATTGACTTTAACACTGCATAATACATTTTATATCGAACAATTTGTCACCTACCGACGAGTCTCAGAACGCATTTCAGAGAGAATGATTTGATCGTTTCTCAATACTTTCGATGGACAAAAAGTACAATAAATTGATATGTATTTGTTTGTGTTTTGAATGATTTGTTTGTAAGATTTATTGTCAAGAACAACATCACTGTCCTTGACAAAGGTGCTTCTCTAATAATCCCTGGACTGTGGAGCAACAATGGAAGAGAAACAGGAGGGCAAGTGCAGACAAACGTTGAAGGGAAGGAAGTTGAAACTAAAATCTCTTTGCACTACTAGGGATTCAAGTAGAGGACTAAACAAGATGAAATCAAATCAGACAGCACTTTAGACATAAAAATCCTATCAAAACTCCTTCCCTGTAATCATTTCACACAGTTGCTCGGGCAAAAATCTCAGCACCTAAAACAGAGGATGAAACCCATTCTCCATTAAAATGTCACTCCAAGATTCCTTGGCAGTTCTGCTAAATCATTATCTATAGAATGATGCCATAATAAAAAGAATGATTGCTGAGGAAGCTGTTACAATAAGTTCCTGCAGATGAAAATGTGTTAATGGGATCAGTACCATACTCTCAAACAGACGTAAGGCACAGACAGGCACAATCATCGTGTAACTATCTATTATGTAAGATCTATAATTTCTTGACCGAAGAGTAAGCTACTGGCACCTAATAGGGTATGCAAGAACTAGATAGAACTCTATGTCACTCTTCTCAAGTTTCAACATGAGGATGAAGCACCTTTACCAAGTTGATGGAAACCTATGCAAACTTGAGGTACAGATAACAATAAAGCTTTTAATTTTTTTTAGAAGGGCATACTGTACTTGGTTGGGGGGGGGTCCAAATCACTGAGTGCCGATCACTTGATGCAAATTTCATTTCTTAACCCTCATTTAGGGACAGGTAGCAATGCTAACATGCATCAACATGACATAGATCATTAAAGCACAACTTCCTAAGAATTAAAGCATTACACTCATTTAGAGTCTGACAGCTGCTCCCTATTCATGATAAGAAGTCTTGATAAGTACCTGATTATTGTAAAGAAAAGCAGGTATGTAACTTCCGGCAAGCTCAATCAAATTCAAAATACCAGTGTAGGCCTGCAAGATATCAAGTAAATGATATTAATGACATAGGTACAAAAACAAGAAACTAGAACCAGAACAAGAAAAACCATCGATGTAGTAAGAGATGTGGAACAGAAAATATGATAGCATTCAATGGATGGTAAACTATCCTTCAGTAAATAAAGGTACAGGAAGAGTAATACAATTTCAACTCATAACGAAACTGATCTGGCACAGGGCAATATTCACAGCCAGGAAGATTGCTCCAAAGAACTAAAATGCCAGCCTACGCCATGTTCTCCACAATTAGGTGAGCCTTGCTTGCCAGTTACGTTAACACAAGTCTGTCCCTCATAGTTTTGAGAAAGGTTAACCTTGATGACCCATTTTTGAAGGAAATATTCTTAAAACAGGCTGGGAGAATGAACTGGGTGCCCCAAAATGTTCCCTGTCATCTACAAAAAGTGTGAATGGGACTTGCCTACCTCAAAGGAGAAAAGGGGAAGGGAGAGAGAGAGAGATAAGTAGATTTTTCCTCCTGATTGTGTATCTACCATAAATGCTCTGATGCAATAGCATTGCTCAAACTGTGAAGATATTTTAACAAGTATTAAGACAGGTCTATTTGATTAACAATAAAGTAGAAAAGAAGTGATTGAACTATTGCTTCGTCCATGTTCAAAATTTGTTAGTTCTATCCACCGAATAAAGCTGGCAAGGCAAAATTAAACAACCGGTCTTAAACTCCTCCAACGACCCTCTCCAAGGCATTGGTAGCTCTAATCCACTTTTGGACACTATGTGTCACGGGCCTAACTCCGTGACACTATGACTCACTTATCGACGTTGCAAGTCAAACCTAACTTCTGCTAGTCTCAACCATGATTCAGACAATTCCCATCATTTCACTTGCCCAAGCTAGCATACACCACAAGACTTTTCAATTAAAAAAAAAAAAGGTAAACATTTGCCTGAACTATCCTTTATTAACACGAAAGATTATAAACATTCAACAATCCAAAACCTTTTTTAAACCCAAACGGAAGAAATTTCGGACACCAATTCTTTGGAGTCTATCTTACCAAGTTCATGAAATACTTAGAATACACTGAAGATTTGAAAGAATATCTAACCAGAGAAGCAAAGGCAATGCAGCCAAAAACTAGTGCAAGGGAACGAAGAAGCCGTTTTCCTGTTCTCAGCACCCGCCCATTATCTGCTCCATCTTCCTGCATTCAAAATCAAGAACACCTTATCTTTGCCACTTATAGAAAAAGTAGTTTTAGTTAGTAGAAATTATCACAGTTGAATTTGCAATGTCCTGCATGATGGAAACAATTCTGCAGTCTATACTTTACTCACGGTGTATGTTGGCGGTGCAGGCGGTTCATAGGCTTTTAACTTCTCAAAAATTCGATACACAAATGCAAAAGTCAAAAACTGCAAAGGCTTATATTCTGCATTGCGCTTGATAACAACCCAAGCTGTCTGCAGTAAGAAGTACAAGAAGAAGATGCAAATCCAATAAAGAAAAGAGCAAGGAAACAAGAATAGTTGAGTTAATTTAAATTTGAGAAGATGGACGTCAAATGTGAGCCAGAGCTGCAGGTTCTATATATATATATATATATACTGGGAAAGAGAGAAATCAACCATTGTCTAGCTTATCTTAATGCAATAAACCATGAATTCTACTTACAAATGCAGCAGATATTGCCAAGTTGATGCGCATATCTTGTTGGCTGGACTTGGCAGACCTGAAAACAAGTTATGATACAATGCTAAGGTAATAATCGAGAAAAGAGACTTGATCAAGTAGAACTCAAAAGAGAGCATAGATACAAGAAACCATCGCTGAGAAGCAATACAATTATACAATAATTTTGGGCAAAACAAAGAAGAACTCAAAAGAGGAAAAAACAATTCTGCATGACCTTGAAAAATTATGTAGACCCTCCTATACTTTCATACGCATAACAAAGACTCCTTTAAATCCCTACTTTTGAAGGCATCTCATCAGCCTATCCAAGCAATCATGTTAAGCAAACAATTCACAATTTCATACTTTTCACTGTAAGTTTTGACCTACAGGCAATAAAAAGCACCACAAGAAAAGGGTATTGCTAATATAAAAGACAAATATCTAGAGTCACCAATTCTTTGGAGTCTATCTTACAAAAATCTACCTATATACTTTCTATATGCATATCCATAGACATAGTCAATTTATGAGAAATAATAAAACCTCGGTCCCCACGGTACAATTGGTTGCTTATCAGCATATTTTATGTCCTTTGAGACCTGCATTTTAGAAATATGTATTAGATAATATAAGACAACCAATTGCAATATCAATGAGAATCACATTTCTGAACATTCTAAGTGAATATCAATGGTTAACACTCTGGTTGCTTAATTGATGATGAAAATTGGGAATCGGTTGTTATCACAGAGGAAGATGAGCATTTACATCCCTATTTCCAATGTGAGATATAATGCATCCACTGCATAACTTTCATTTTTTTTTTTTGGTAATTAATAAATATTATTATGTAAAGGTATGGCTAAGAATGTCAGTAATATTTTGTCAACTCAAGGTCTGTCAACCATATGAAGTCAAAATAAACATTGGAAATGAAGTAAGTTACAAATAACCTAAAAACCAATGAATACATTACGATGAATGTAAAGTAAACAGTACCTGGAATGAGCCATAAGTGACACCCTTCTTACGATTTGACAATTGTTCCATCATGAGTCTATCATATGCCATCTCAAGCTACAAGTAACACATAAATCAAGGTAGGACAAATCACTAAGTTAAAAAGCTCTCACAAAGGAAGCAAGAACAAACCTACATAAGATCAAAGAAAACATTCATAAAGACAAGAAAAACTTATTTAGACTAACAGAGAGAGTTTAATCCCACCCGAGACGCAGTAGCTTCATCGCCCGCTCTCTCAGCATCCTTGAGCTTCTTAGTATAAACCTGCTTGATCTTATCAAATCCCACAATGGGGCTCACACCAAGTACCTGAAATAAATCAACAAACACTAATTCAAACAAAACCCACATAATCCATAAACGCAACAAAATTCAAGCTACCAATCAACATTGCAGTCTCCATCATGAAAAACCCCCAAGAAGAATTACTCAAGAATCACCTCATACGGATTCCAGTCACCGTCGGAACTAGAACTTCCGGCTGAAGATGCTGCAGCAGTACAAACCAACCGTCCATTATGTGGAACCGCCTTAGAAAGTCTGTTAATAAAATAAAATAAAACAAAATCAATAGGATGGCAATAAAGAAGATAAAAGTGCAAGTGCCTTACCCTTACAAATGAGAGTTGAGATTGAAATGAAGTTTCTTTTTCCCAATATAATGATTCTTATCAAAAAAAAAAAAAAAAAACCCATTCTACTTAATATTCGAAATCATAATCACTTAATCAGGAAAATTTTAAAACCAATCATTTCTTTTAAATGAGATTTAAAACATATGAATCATATATTGTACTTTAACAAATGGTCAGAAATCTCGAGTGATCATTTACCTGACAAACGAAGCTGGCGAAATCGAGAGATAGCATTTTGGATTGCGATTCCAGTTGAATAATTGGGGTTTTGGGCAATTTGAGATCGCCAAAGCCATTATTAGCTTTGAGAATTTTAGGCAAAAAGGTATGATTGATTTTGCAGAAATCGAATTCAGGGTTTTTGCGAGGTTTCTGCTGATGCGATTGTGGCTGTAAGGCAGCCACTATTAATTGATCAAATATTTTTATTTTGAATTGCGCTCATCAAAGTTCGCGTGGCCTAATGGATAAGGCGCTCGCCTCCGGAGCGGGAGATTGTGGGTTCGAGTCCCATCGTGAACGGATTCGTTTAACATTTTTAAAATGTAATAAAAATCTCCTATGACCAATTCATACAGTGAAGTGAAGGTTACTTTTTTAATTTTTGGTTGGTAACATATTATTATCATCTGTCTAATTGGATATAGTCTTATAGACAATACATTTTCACAATTCCAATTCTTCAGAAAGATGCCTGGAAAAACAAAGAAACGGGTCTAAAATTTCTAGGAAGTTAAGGTCCTGTTGAGTTTGCTGCTTCCATGAAGAGGTCGTACCAGAACTTCATATCCTTTCCACCATCATAGCCAATCACATCTTCATTCGTTGTCATAGAACTCAATGACTCCTGTGAGGAGGTTTGTGGGAGCCCAAGATTTTTATGCTTTTGATCATCAATTATGTGACTCACAGGCTGTGATGTTCTTCCATTTATAATCCCTGCACTCACTGGTGCTTTCATGCACTGTGCATTACTTAAGCCAGTTGGAGCAGCCAAATGTTGCTGAAATCTCTTCTTTAAGCGGGAATGCCAATAATTTTTTATCTCATTATCTGTTCTTCCAGGTAAGGTTGCTGCAATTGCTGACCACCTGTAGATGATCAAGAATAATTATGTTAGAATTTAGCTATAGAGAACCATAAAAATATTTTTTTTTCTTAACATGGAATTACAACTTGAAAACTTTATAATCCAGAGATATTGAGTTCAAGCAATGTTATTCACTCTTTTTTTTTTTTCATTTAATTATAAATTTCTATAAGTAAAATGAACATAAATTTTTTTTTTTTTTTTGAGTTTCAATTCAATGTATTTGTGCATAAAAATTATGCTAAAAATTTAATATATAATTTATAGTTAAAACAAAAAGAATATATATATATATATATATATATATATACATTTTTTATTACCTGTTACCTAGGACCTGGTGTAGCTTAATGATAGTTTCTTCCTCTTCATTGCTGAAGTTTCCTCGTTTAATGTCCGGCCGAAGGTAATTTATCCAACGAAGCCTGCAACTCTTTCCACACCTTAGCAAACCTAAACAGAGATGAGGACATGCCATCAAGACTCTGTTGAAGTAGGACCAAATATATAGCTACATTGGTTTGTTAAAAGACTACAGACTCAATATCAAAACAGGTTACCAGAATTAATGAAAAAAAGAAAAAACAAAATCATATGCATATGGTGGGATGCAGAAAAGATTTGCTTCCAAATCCTTGTCGCATATCTATCTACAGAAAAAGTTGTCTGAGAACTGAGTTAAAATGGCAAGTGCTGAAATTACCAGCTTCTTTAGGGAGGAGGGCCCGCCAATTGGCATGTCCAAAACGTTGTATGTAAGACACCAAAATCTGATCTTCTTCGGGAGTCCATGGCCCCTTCTTCAATCCCATCTTCTCGCAGCAAGGAGCCCTCACCATTTTTTTCTTTTTCTTCCTTTTAACTCTAGCTGCTCTGCCTAGGCCTTTTGTTCTGAAACCAAAAGTCTCGCTCTGGCACAAAAGTGCTCTTCAATTCTTTCAATAGTGGTGGCTAGAAAATGGACCAAGAAGTGCACGTTTTGATTTTTTCTTTTTTTCTTTTTGTTTTTTGTTTTTTGTTTTTTTGTTTTTTGTCAAAAGACAGCAGCTTCCTTTTCAGCTGGCGATCGTTGAACACTAAGACACCGTCCATCGAAGTACCCTTCATCCGTCTACTTTTGCGGTTGACTCGAAAACCATATGACAGTAATATTTTCGTCACATATATATTTGTCCATAAGCTGCCACAGTCTCACTAGCCAGCTATATATGCTTTGTGAGTGTCATCAGTTGAGCATCCTAAGTATCATTTTCATGTATAAAATGTTCCACTAATACCTAGAATTGGCCATTTAAACAAAGAAGATAGGTCTATTTATCATCTGTGTACCAAAGTGTTAAAAAAAGAAAAAGAAATAGAACGAAGTGAATCATTTGAGTCGATCGTGGTTAAAATCAGATAAATGAAGTTTAAGAACAAGAAAACTAATTTCCAACAAATGTTTTGATGGGTGCAAATAAATATTGACATATAATACTTAAAAACTTGTTTTTTAAAATTTAAAATTATATAAATTGAGTTAATTTAACATAATTTAATGTTATAATTATTGGTTGTACTACTTTATTCTTTTACACACCTATAATATAAATTTGTAGATGCAATACAAGAAATTGATGGCGTCTATATAATAAAGTTGTAGTTTAAATTGTTGATCAGTATTCTGGTTTTTCAAACGAATATACAAATGCTTCTACGTTGCTTCTCTCTGGATCAAACGAGAACAAGACTCTCAAGCATTGTCACCTTGTTAGGGTCGAAGTGTCGGCGTTAATAGGCGCCAGTGGGGATGTGATGGAGATAAGCGGGTTTATCGTTGAATGTTTTTGGCAATTAAGTGTTGGGAGTTCACCAAAAGTTTTGTACAATTAAAGTAACCTTTAAATTGTCAACAAAAGATGGTTGAATAGTAGAAATTCAAGAAATACTCTCTCAAAAAAAAAAAAAAAAAAAAAGTTGAGAGATTGAATTTTACTACCATAGATGGCATATTTAAGTCGAAAATGTGGTGAGATCCCTCCAAATATGTCTAGTGGTGGGAATAGCCAACATGCCACCCATTGTTATCAGCCAAAAAAAAAAAAAAATACAAACAGAGAGAGAGAGAGAGAGAGAGAGAGAGAGAGAGAGAAGAAAAAAAAAAAGAAAAAGAAAAGAAAAAGTAGCCCATTGAGCTATCTTTAATTTCCTTTCTAGAGTGGGGTACAGATCAATATTTTTTGACCCATTGCCAGCCAAACCAAGTCTATTCGTCCAAGGAGTGACTTTGATGGGGCACATGAATTAATACCAAAATCTTGACTTGGATGTTCAGTGTATGTATGATTCGACATCTACCCCCATTTTCCTCTTAAACGAGCTTTCCAGGACGGCATTCCTTCGAAAATCTATAACGAGGGACTTACTGGGTGGGGAACATCATACGTGGGGAATCAACATTGAAAGGAAATTACCGACCGACCTCTGCCGACAGTGGATTGTGGCACATGTAGAAAAGCCAACGCAAATATACAAGTATTTTTGCATGTGCTTCAAATATATATGGTAATTATTGCCCTAGCTAATGTTAACGAGAAAAGGTTATATAACAGTGGATAGGTACCACCAAAATCAATTTAAGATGTATTATTTTTCTATGAGAACAAGTAGGAGAGTATGTCTGTATACGGGAATGCATGCTTTAGTTGTTAAACCAAAAAAAACTTGATTAAAAGAATATGAAATTTAAACACAATACGAATATTATTACTATGTTATAATTATCAATCGTAGTCAATTACATAATAATTAATTATAATTGTATTATATGTTTTCTTGTCCTCCTAACTTTTATGTTAGATCAAATGATTATGCTACAAAATTGTCCAAAATCAATGACCAGTGCAAATGTGCACACCACACCATGAACCATAGCCACTACTGGCTTGCCTAACGGTCAAGATTTTGTGAGTTATGCAGAGGAGGTGTTCGGATCGTCCCTGTGGAGTTCAGTGGGCTAATGGGCATCAGATAGTTTCTTTATTGGATGTTGAGTGAGTCTCTCCGAAGGCCCATCCATGGCGAGAGGCTCACTCATCGCCCAAATCCACAACACAAATAGATGGTCATTTGCCTTAAGAGGATTGCTCGCACTCCTTAAAATTATAATCTTGCCTTTTTATACAATTGATGGAATGCATATCTATAGGGCTACTACTAGTTTTAGAAGTAGATATCTGTTAACATCAAAGTATCAATCGTGGAGATTCCACCTCTCGCGAGGAGGCTTTTTCAAAATTTTAAGGTTTCGATACCTAGGAAGGTTTATCGTTTGCCAAAGGCAATCACCTTCCATTGGTTGAACTCAATGGAAACTCTTTATATATATATATATATATATATATATATATATGTCAAATGAACATCCGACATGCAACCTTTCTTTTTTAATTTTTTAAACCCTAAATCTTTTTAACTAGTTCTGTTCAACTCTTTAAAAGTCGCTTGACCTTTAAGATTGTGTAATGGATTGTTATTTTATTGTATACATAAAAGCATCGTTTTGGGTCATCTTCTGCAATTTATTTTTATTTTTATTTTTTATGGTAGGGTTTCAAACTTCAGCAATGATTGTTATTTTATGGTTGGATTCTGTAAAACGCTTCTTTTTTTTTTCTTTTTTTTTTTTATACTTTCCCACGTACCAGAAAAGTTATTTTAATCAAATGATACTATGATGTATTTTGCAGTAACCTTGTCAATTGATAAAGTGATTGTTCCAATAACTCCTACAAAACAAAACAAAAAAAATAAATAAAATTGTGTTCATTGTTAAAATTTTATATATAAATTTTTTTAAAGAATTTATTCAACATTTAAAATTTTTAAATTAAAAAATTTCTTATCATTATATCAAATTTTCTTTTTGAATATTATAATTAAGAGGTCTTGAACGCCATTTTTAACATTCATATATATATATATATATATATATATATATATATATATATATATATATAACATTTATAATATTATTTTTCACATATAGTAGAAAAAAATAAAATAGTTTATCCATTGCTCTTTAAAATTACTTCAAATGTCAATGTCGAGGAAGGTTATGGTCATAGTGGGCTTTAATGCAAGCGTGGGACATGACAAATGGAGGCTTATCTTCATGCGAACTATGACATGTCTAACACGTATAGGTATTGGTAATTAGCGAAGCACGCTTGTCCTTTACCCCCAGGTTTTACAGAATTTGATCTTTTTTCTTGGAATGTTCAATGCACTGTAGTTCATGCGTTGTGCTATTTGTTATTGTTTATTATTATTTTTTATCCTTTTTCTTTCTCGTATCACAGCAATTATTATACCATTCCAACTTGGTGTGATACCCATTACTAGCTTATTCATAGTTTGGAGACCCCATCAGTGGAAACTTCGTTTAGGGGCACATTATATAAATGCCTTGTATATAATCTATGGTATGGTAGTGACAAACGCATTTTCCATGCAGCAAAATGCAAGTGACTGTGAGACCTTAATTAATGGATGTGGCATGTCCTGATGTTCTAGCTTTTATTGCTTACCACGTCCTACAAGTAGTGAATCGTGATTCATGCCAGTGACCCAACCTGGAACCCCTTTGGTCTCAAGTTCCACCATTGAGCAAGTGCCTATTTGGTGCTCATGCACAAGAATCGCTGCACTGCGAATTTTACATGAAGTAAAATATTTGTACACCATGTGCTTTAGAGAGCGTATAAGTGGAGCGACTTTTAGACACCAAGGAATATAATCAAGAGTGCCTTTCTCTAATCAGTTTCATTGCAGAAATCTTAACTTATCTTGATCTGATGGATTATACAATATGCCCCCACCACGTCCTATTCATTCAGGAGAAATGGAATCATCCTTTTTCCGTCGTTTTTATTTATTTTTTTTAAGAATTCATCTTTTAATCCAAATTATTTGTTGTACATTTCTCTAATCAATTCACTGCATGGAAGCATCAAATTTAACGTGCCATAAATGCAGATTCCCATTAATTGTTCTCATTAAGAGAAAATTTAGTAGCCTTAAGTCTACAAAAATAAAATAAAATTTCCTTAATTTTTATTATTTTTGTTTACCGTTCACTAAACATCATTCACTGTTGATTTTATTAATTCAATTTTTAACTTGGTGAATCTTCGCTAGTTAACAACAATCCGAATATTCCTCAAACTTTACTTCACTGCCCTAACCTGTTTCTTCTATAAAACCAAAGCGACCGAAAACAGAAACACACCCAAAACAAAACTAAAACTAAACGACGGAACCCCCAAAAAGAAACTAACCTTTCCTAAGCCTAACAAACAGAACAACATGGTAGAGAACATGTGCGAGTTGTTGGGCGGCCGTTACCAAGTCTACGAGGAGCTTGGCCGTGGCCGATTCGGCGCAATCTGTCGCTGCTTCTCCGCCACCAAGAACCAATATTTCGCCTGTAAAACCATAGACAAGACCCTTCTGACGGACCCCACCGACCGACAGTGCCTCGTCAACGAGGCCAAGATCATGTCCCTCTTGTCTCCCCACCCAAACATCGTACAAATCTTTGAGGTTTGCGATTCCGATGATTCTCTCTCCATTGTCATGGAACTTTGTGAAAGGTGCAGTCTTTACGATCGAGTGGTCGCCAGCAATGGCGGGCAGCTAAGCGAAGAGAAATCTGGTCGCTGGATGAAGCAGCTCCTCGAAGCCATCGCCCATTGCCATAGATTTGGGATTGTGCATAGGGACATAAAGCCCGATAACGTGTTGTTCGATTCGAGGAATATGGTGAAGTTGGCGGATTTTGGGTCGGCGGACTGGGTGACGGCGGCGGCTGGCGGGAGGGTGAGCGGGGTGGTGGGTACGCCGTATTATGTGGCCCCGGAGGTGGTGTTGGGGAGGGACTATACTGAGAAGGTCGATGTGTGGAGTGCTGGTGTCGTTTTGTATGTTATGTTGGCTGGGGTCCCGCCGTTTTATGGAGAGACGGTTCAGGAGATTTTTGAGGCAGTGGTTAGAGGGAATCTCCGGTTCCCGCCGAGGACTTTCCTGAAGGTGTCGCCTGCTGCCAAGGATCTATTGAGAAAGATGATCTGTAGGGATGTTTCCAGGAGGTTATCAGCCGATGAAGCTCTAAGTATAATATTTTTTTAATTTTTTTTTTTCAGTTTCTTTTTCTTAATCCATTCTGTTTTTAATTCAAACCTCAATTAACACCATTAATTGGGTTTTCTGTCTTTTTACTCGTTGAAATTATTTGATGATTATTCACAAAGTTTGACTTCCGTTTACTTGATTCTGAGATTGCAGGGCACCCGTGGATCCAGGGCGTAGGAGAGTCAGATTCAATGGACTGATTTGCCCCCAGAGAAAGACATAAATTACAAGTGTCCGAGGATGTCCTGCCCTGCCTATTAACTATATAACTTATCACCATGTACGCGTGTACTTATGATATCAACCATGTGCTATCACATGAGAGGCCGAACTTGACTTCTCAGTTGCACGTAACTCCAGGATGGGTAACTTCCAGAATCACATGATAGCAAGACCCAAGTTGCTTTTCCAACCCCCAGAAATTTTTTTGTTGTCTTTTTGTTTTTTTTTTTTGGGTGTGCTTTTTTAGGGGGTTTTGTATAATGTTATGTAACTCATTGTAGGAAGAAAGGAAATAGGGTGAAGATGATAAGTACTGTCTTTCCCCACCTTTCCCTTTTTTATTCCTTTTGGTTAAGGAGGTTAGAAAGCTAAAAGAAACTCTGTACCATGACTTCTCTTAAATTTACTCCTATGTTTTATGGTTCTTGTTACCTTGGAATCCGAATGTGCATATCTCCTTTGTTTGATTTTGAACGAGGACATGCGGAAAGATGTTTGATATTTTGTATTTCATCTAAGCATTTTGGTTATACATTATATTATTATAATCGTCAAATAGATAATATTTATTATCTTATCTTTTAAATGTAATTCTACATTGAAAGACTGAAATATATTATTAACCATTATAATATCTTAAATGGAACATAAAACATGCAATATAAAATTGACTCATGATCCATTATTTGAGGATAAGGAGATGCCAATACCTGTAATTTTTATTTTTAATTATAATAATATAATGCGTAACTTCGTATTTATAACTTATCTGATTCATATCCAAACTATTTTTGTGGCCTAAAAGGAGCATAAGACGTTCAATATTAAATTGATTCATGAGCCATTATTTGAGGACAAGGACAAGAAGACAGTGAACTCTGGACCACGTACCAAGCAGCTTATCAAGAATTCGTAACTTCATGCAAAGACACTCCGACATAACAAGTGCATTTCTTCGAATGAAAACCGTACAGTAACCATAGAGCAAATAGCGAGCCACTTCTAACTTGCATCTAAAAAAATAATTGTAAGGCAAATCACATCAGATCAGGGTCACCATTCAGTGGGGAGATGAGCTGGAACCCAGGTTTTAAGTCACACTAAACTAGTTCGCGCATTAAGGAAAATTGGTTCGTGTCATTGTCCACAGAGTTCATGTCAGCCTCTTGCGAAGGTTGACAGCTTCACAATTCCTATGGAGTCCACGTACAACAACAAAAAAAAAGAATAGAAAAGAAAAGAAAAGAAAGGGAAAAAAAAAAAGATAAAAAAAGGGTTTTTCTTCGTAATCAACGCATGAACATGTAATAATTCACTCCATGTTGCGCCTTGAATTTCGAAAAGCACCCGTTTTTGGTATTCACCGTGGTCTCAGAAGCGAGAACAACGAGAGAAAAAAGGGTGCAACAGGGAGAGAATTCATAGCAGCTTTTTGGTGTACAGTCAGGAAGAGGGTGGGGATACAGCCTTTCATCTCAAACCCAACGTTAAAGAAAGCTAGCAATCCTTTGCATTAGTCTCTCTTTTCTCTCTTCCAATTTATACAACTTTCAGCATTTCATACAGGAAGTAAACGGGCCTCAAGTTTCCTCTACCCGCGGCCCTGGTGTGTCCATGACCCAAATTGTGCATGATCTATAACTTGAAATCCAATTGTCATACTTTTGTGCCGAGGAAGGACTGCAAAGTGAACAAGAGACTAGGATAGTTAACAACAGAAATTATGCACCGTAAACGCACAAACACAGGCAACACAATAAATAGGTAAATAAAGCAGGCAGAAGAAGTAATTCCGTTTCTGTCAAAGCAAGGTTGCAGTACATTCAACATACGTGGGGAAATCTCTGGAAATACTCCAATTTAAAGCTTGATGCAACATTGAAGTGGTAGTAGCATATGATATAAACCACAAATTCATGGCATCAAAGTACTCCCCATAAAAAGCAAGGCCACAGTTTTCTGATGTACCAAGAAAAAAGGGAAAAAAAGAAAAGAAGGCAAGCCCACAGTTCTTCTACTAACAATTTCCACAAAGGATAACATAACCTCCTGTGAGGATGGGGAAACCCAAGTTTTGCTAGAACCGAAGTCCCAGGCTGTGGCAGTTACTAACAATCACAGAGAATCAAATTTCATCATCAAATAAGACCTGGAAAAATCTACACAAGCCACTTGTGTGGTCTAGGCCTTATCACTCATGATTAGATTAACTTCTGCAATTTATAGCTGAAAATACTATACAGGAACCACTTAGTGTGCTTTCTATATATTGGTATATGCTCAACAATTCTGGTAAGGACAATAACTAAAGATGGGTAGCCACATAGCACCAGTTCACCAACAAGCACAAATATAGAGAGCACTTTTCTAGTTCACAAGTCCCTACCAATGTGAAACTTCAATGGAAAGACTAAACACAGAGGCATGTGCATAGTCTCAATGCTTGCTTTTTCACCAATAAAGCTAAGTAAATAACATATTGTAACAATCACATAACTTTAAGTATAGCTGTCAATAACCCTCTAAATTCACGATAATTGTACATTAGCAAAGACAAGAAGAACAGACTCAGAGAGTCCACCATCACAGAGTTAAGTTTAAGTATCTTTCAATAAATTCCCACTGAATAAACATTTTCTTTTTCAAGTTGTGCATCTACCTTGACTCCTCCTGGAGAGTTTCCTGGCTTAGCTGTGGTTGTGCTGCTGAAAACACCTACTCCTGCTGAAGGGTTTCCAGGCTTTCCTGTAGTTGCGATTGGAAAAGGAAATCTTGACTTCTTATCAGCAGGCTTTAATATTTGGAAAGAGCACATCAATGTCTCATCCACACTCATCATGGCACCAGCATTGTCAAATTCCCCGCAATAATTAGGTGCTGAGAATATAGTTACAAGTTGCCGATTGGCAAAGAACTGATATCCATCCTCCACAACCTGCACCACCATAACATGGAAAAGGTCTCGTAAATGCTGGCTATTAGGAGAAAACCTATATCCTGGAGTAACTTAAAGGACTGCATAGAGACGTATAATCATTACAGGGTGCAAGTAAAAGGTTCAATTCCTACAGAAAATGAGAAAAAAAAAAAGGATAAAAGCGTTCATGCAAGGATACGGTATGCTTCCAAATTGCCATTCTCTAGAGGCTTACAAGCAGTTTCTAAGAGGACATGAACTTTCTGAAATACTGTACAGAATAAAATGAAGAATGCTGCAATGGCAGGCAAAACCTGATGAGCACGGCAAATGAGATCCAAATCATGCTTCTGAAGAAACTCTGTCACCTTGTCAGGACCAAAAGTAAAGGAGACTCCCCTGTCATTCATCCCCCAACCATGAACATCTTTACTCGGATCTGACCAAAGAAGATCACAGAGCAAACCACTGTCTGGTACTTCAGTTGGGCGTAATAAGTTTCTAATCTGATCCAAGTTATGCAAGTCAGGAGAAAGGCCCCCATGCATGCAGAGAATCTTCTCATCAATTAGAGCAGCAACTGGAAGGCAATTAAAGCAAGCTGTGAATACCTTCCAAAGCCCAACACTGAACCTTCTCTTACACTCATCATAAAAACCATATATACGGTTGATAGAAGCACATTCATGATTTCCCCTTAAAAGAAAGAAGTTTTCGGGATATTTTATCTTATATGCAAGGAGAAGGCATATAGTCTCGAGACTTTGTTTGCCACGATCAACATAATCCCCCAGAAATAAATAGTTGGAACTTGGAGGTAGTCCCCCATACTCAAACAGCCTTAGAAGATCTGAATATTGACCATGGATATCACCTGCATATCATCACCAAAATCTATCAATAGACATAAAAACATTGTCTCAAGAACAAGCACTACTCATTAATCAGCTGCTTATGCCAAATCCCGTGAACAAATAGATAGCAATTGAAAACCAATTATTTCAAAACAACAGTGTTATAAAACATTTTAAATTAATTACAGCTAGTTATCTGGCAAAGCAAAGGTTAATATGCAGCAGGATTTTACCGCTCAACACATCCAATAGCAAAAGAAAGAATCCCAACTATGGTACAATAATTTTAAATCTGTTATTTTAAGACCGCAGCAGGACACACAACATGCAAATCCAATAATAATTAAGTACTTGTAAAACATAAATAACTTAATCATATGTAGTAAATTAAGTGTTGACCACAGAACAAGCACATTAGTAGAAAAAGAAACCACCTCAAATGCAATCGTCATCAAAGAGAACTAAATGTAGAACAAGGGCACAATTGCAGCAAGTAAATATAACAAAAAGAACACAAGAACCCCATATCTACACTAAATCAACAAACACATTTTACTTTTCCATTTAAGAGGGGCAAACAGATTATCTGATAATAAGTAATAACACAACCTATACAGAACATCCTAGCAATTTATCCGGGACAACACTATTCATGCATATATTCCCATAAATTAATGAAGGAGGTGCTTGGTGCACTTTATTCACCATGAGGTACAGTGTGCACAACACAAAGGGATTTGGTTATCCACCAAACTTGCTGGCAATCTTTGAATATAACTAAATTCTAAGGAATTATAACTCAGAACCCCAATTTAGTGCTAAATCATGACAATGTATTCAAAGGAAAACTCAAAACAGCATTAAAGTTAGTCCATCTCAAGTATGCTATTCAGAATCAACTTCTCTAATTCTTTATGTAACTAAAATTTTATACTTACATCTCACAAAATCCAAAATCCACATGCATTTTGTAAATAAAGCCCACTATAAAAAAGTACAAAATTCCTGAGAGTCTGAAAATATATATAGTCTGAGGATTGCAACTGAAAAATTGACAAAGTATGCACAAAAGCAACATCAAAAGCATTTGAACAGGGCAATTTAGCTTGATGCCACATGCAAATATTTGCCAACACAGCACTACCACTTTTACAAATGTGACCCAAAAGCTGACATGCAACACAAGTCAGACAACCAGTTAAAGCCATCCAGAAGCATGTTCATCAATTATACACAAATATTGTCTCTCAAAAATTTATCACATACACAAATTACAAAGCACAAACACAGAATAATTTGATGAAATAAGAAAACAAATTAACACAAGAGAACCCACATGGAGAAAATTCACTAGACATTTTTGCCAATTACTAGCATGGGCATCAGTCCCTCCATCACATGGCAAGCAACTCATGATTCTTCCCAGAAAAGAAAAAATCATTATGGATAATAGTTAAGACGACCTTGAAAAGTATGCAAGCAAAATCAGAGAGTAGCAATCAAATCTAGAAACATGATCCAAGTTCCAAAAGAAAGCTAATTAAAGAGTAAGCACGGGAAAGTAAGCAAAGCAAAGGAGCAGTCCCTAATGGAATAGATATGCGCTAAGAAGGTGAACATGTGATCATGCAAATTAAGCACAATAACTAAAACCACCAGATAACAAAGGCTAGAGGCAAATGAATTGAAGTTCAATCAAATTTAAAATAGCCCTGATTTATCCTATGTTGTTCAACTCAAACATATCAACCAATACAACCACCAAATTGCAGAGATGTACTGCAATGAAGCATGTTGGGTTTATCAAGCTATTAACGTGGATCAGTGGGAGATCCTTCAGATATGCAAAATAATGAAAAGAACATAATTGAAAGAGTGGAAAAACGAGAATCCTCAACTACAGTTACGTGGCCAAGAATCATACTCCATTCTAGGTAGTAGGTTAGCTCAAGACCCAAAAACATGTGCATAGACATTGTGAATATAAAAAGGTTCAGTTGAAAACAGCTTGCATTGCATCCTAGAAAGTTGAGAAAACACACTGAATACCGCATCAATATCACATGTAACCTTTCACATCAATCGTATTATCAAGAATTATTTACTATGATTCAGTCAACAGAAACAAAAATAATCAAGTAATCCTAAAAAAAGTAATGAAGTTGCTTGAGCCACATAAAGAAAAAGTGGTCCAGAAAAATTCCAATTTAATTAATAGAGGCAACCAATGGGCAAAGGAATTATCTAATACAACCAAACTGCAAAATTGAAATTCATAATAGCCACAACAAATCTTTAATTACTACGTCTAAAAACAGAAACCTTCGTTCATAAACTTCACATCCAATTACACAGGAGAAGCAACAGAATCATATATCAAACAACAACTAATTGGCACAAAAAAAAAAAAGAAAGGAATCCTTTAATGCTAGAACACCCAAGAACGGTGTACAGAATATATCCAAGGGAAAAAAAAATAAAAATGAGTTCATAAATTACAATTCAAAATGCCCCCAAGTGAAGCAACAATGCCATATATAAAACCCCAATTAACTGGGAAAAAAAAAAAACTCCAACATCTAGTCAAGAAAACAAGACCAAATGGGCAGGCTTCATTCATACTCCAAAACACCAACTAAACAAGGCAAAAAACCAAAGAAAATACAAAAACCCCCACCCAAAAAAAAAAAAAAAAGGCGAAGAAGAACGATAAGTACCACAAATCTTGATGGGTGCTTCAAGCTCCAGCAAATTGGGCTGTTGCGAGAAAATGCCTCCAGACACAACACACAACTGCTTGATCTCGGACTCGGATAACTGGACCTGTTTCCCGGGTCTGCCCCGAACCTCTAAAAGCCGCCCGATTATATCGTCAAGAACCGCTTGGTCCATCTCTCTCTCTCTCTCTCTCTCTCCTTCTGTTGTTCTTGGTCAACAGAAAATCCAACCCAAGACCAACAAAGTCAACGGCTTTTCCAAACCTTTTCACTATTTTTCTTTGCTTTCCTTTTTATTGGTTGTGATTGGAGAAGGGGAGGAGAGGGAGAGAGGAAACTCCAACGATCTGCCTTCCTCTTGGTGGAGGGACTTGGTTGTCGTTTTGTTAAGAAATGGGTATCGTTTTGGATACTTCAACACATAGTTTCAATTTTGACTTTTTTTGGAGAATTGAGGTTTTTTTTTTTTTTGATCGTGTTTAAAAGTGGACACAGTCCGCCACAATCATTGACTAATCTTATGTTTTCTCGTTCGAATGGAAATAAATAAATAAACTTTTATTTTATTATATAATTATAAATATAAAAAATAAAATTATTCTGTATAAAAAAATAAAATCACTGTAAAAAATTAATTGTATAATAAATATAATAATCGAAATAATTATTTAAAAGAAAGATATAACAGAGTATAAATAATTCAGAATATTTTTTCTTTTTGCTTTAAATTTGTTAAAAATATATATTAATTAAATAATAAATATAAAATTTAAACATTTACATAAAAATATATAATTTAAGAAATTTCTTAATTAATTAAAATAAAATTATAGAAAAAATTGATACTTAGCTGCGGTAACTTTTTGATTTTTATATTAAGTTTTTATAAATTAAGTTTAAATCAAAATTTTAAGTTTTTTTTTTTTTTTCCCTTCCTCTCCGGTTATCTAATTATTATTAGTTTCGGGTTCAAATCGGGTGGGTCCCCTTTTGCCCGCAAGCTGTTCGATGAAAAGCCACACTCAACCGCTTAAGGCAATCGGCAACATCTTTTCAAGCGAAGCAGGCATAGTATGGAAGTGGGGCAGTGCTATCTAGACGGAAATGCAGATGCGGTGGAGTTCTGCGCCGAAGAGGCGTACAGCCACGTTCTAGCGGCTGCAACTTACACGCTGGAAGAGGGTGATCAGTGTCAGCAGAGTCGGTCGGGCAGCGTTTCGCTCTTTGAAGTTGATGCCGAAGAGGGTCGATTCGAGCTGCTGTGTAGGGTCAAAACTGCGGGGATCTTTGATATCAAGTGGAGTCCGAGTCCCACCGGCGGAAGTAATGTTGGCAGAAAGCCGATGCTTGCTCATGCTGACGCCGATGGATGCGTGAGAGTTCATGAATTACAGTGCTCTCCAGATGGAGAAAAGGGTATGTAAAGAAGTTGTATTCTTTTTTACTTCTCAAAATGGGATGGAAAGAAATCATAGCAATCCTTTCCCATATCTCGTATTGCGAAAGTCTCGTGCACTGAAAATGTCTCTTTGTTACGTAATGGCTGAACTGGTGTTGAAAATATTGAATTTGCTCAATGAGAAGCCAGCTTTTAGAACTTGTCAATGAAAGTTAATTATGGGTTCCAATTAAAGTAAAGCAGCATCATATTTAGGTTGTATGGCTAGTTATTATCCAATGGGCATATAGTTATGTCTTAGGCTAATGGGGTGGTAATCCATGCCTCCCCCCCCCCCCTTTGGAGGGATCCGGGAAATGCACCATATATAGTAGCAGTTGTTGTAGTGATGTTTCGATCTAATGTAGATTATGACCAGGACTTAATGTGTACACGGCTGTGAATGTAGGGGGCTTCCTGAGGGAGATTCATGGTATGAAAATCAGCTCCTCTATGTGCCTTTGTTTGGACTGGGATCCTTCAGCAACGCACTCATTGGTGGGACTTTCAGATGGTTCTGTCTCTGTTGTTGCCTTTGCAGATTCCCAATTGGATGTAATTCATCAATGGAAAGCACACGATTATGAGGTTTGGGCTGCTTCCTTTGACATCCATCAACCACAACTGGTATACACTGGCTCAGATGACTGCAAATTCAATTGTTGGGATTTGCGGGACAGTTCTTCCAATTTGGTATTTCAGAACTCAAAGTTCCATAAGATGGGCATCTGCTGCATTGCAAAGAGCCCTTTTGATGCACACACATTGCTGACTGGCAGTTATGATGAGCACCTGAGGGTATGGGATGTAAGATCAGTCTCAAAACCAGTAAATGAGGCTTCCATTTGTCTAGGAGGAGGAGTTTGGAGAATCAAGCACCATCCTTACGTACCAGGTGTCATCTTAGCAGCTTGTATGCACAATGGGTTTGCAATTGTAAGGTTTAAAGATCAGGAATGTGAATTGATTGAAACTTATACTGCTAAGCATGACTCGCTTGCTTATGGTGTAGATTGGCAAAAAGGGAAGGCATTTAGTGAGGGCAAACCGAAGAGCAGTGTGGTGGCCACTTGTTCCTTTTATGACCGCCTTCTTCAAATATGGATGCCTAAAAATGATATATTTGTATAACTTTTGTGTATCCAATTGAATCTCTTTGGTGTGTTCACAGTTTTGACTATGTTAAACAATTACAGAGAGCCATCCTTAGGACGGTATCTGATTGACCAGCTTTGGATGGTTTCTTTTTTATTTGGTGTTTGTGGTGGTATTCATTTTCTTTGGATTTGGAAAAGCGGTATACCTTTGCACATACTTAATCTATATCTTTCCTGCGGCGACTGTATGTTCAACTGCTATATATTTACTCAAGTTGGAGAGGTTCATAACAGCACAGTAATTAGCATATACCTACAGGATTAGTGGGACTTTTACTTCCGTTATACCATCAAAGGAAACTTGATATTGTTCACTCTAATAACCAGCTGAAATCCTCACCGACATTAACATCCTCATCCAAAAATTCAGGCTTCATGAATGCAAATATTCTTTATCTTGATGTTATAGATGGATCTATGATAGATCACTAGTTTTACACCCAATTGGTAATCCTGGAACTATAGGTGGATTTGGAAATACAAGGGAAAAACAAAAAAGACCAATGAACTTAAAAATCTTTCAATTTGACTTTCCACCACCTCTTTTAGAACTGATTTAGCCGAAATATCTAACATCTATTTGCATGTTCATCCGTTATCAGTTGCATTAGATGAACAGCAACAGAGCGGAGTTCTCGACTTTTTAACAAAATCTAGATTAAAGCTATTGCAGAACAGTTGCTCAATTGTCTGAACCAACCATTTTGCTACCTTCCTTTTCAACATCATTTCGTTATAGAAAAAGCATGAAAGCACGAACCTTTTTGATGATATGAGAGCAAAGTGAAAAAAAAAAAAAATCTCTATCATGCTTTTATCCCTTTGCTTTCTCATATCCTCAAAAAGGTTCGTGTATGTGTTACATAGGCAAATTATTCAAAGTAAAAATGTCCAGAAAACAAACTTCCCTAGTGTGCGTGTTACATGGGCAAAGAGAATCAAGACAGGTAAATAACTATTAACAGGCTAACATTTAGCGCTAAACATTTATGAACATGCTTAAATCTCTAAGATTCTCCATGTTTGATCATCAAATGCTGCTTCCACAGGATTCTTTTGAATATACAAACTCTTTTGCAACAGCAATCAACATAAGTTCATGATAGCTTCAGCCCCTTAACCGCTGCAGCAAATATCTAATAATGGGTCAAATTCACAGTAGCCAACTTCTCATCAGATAATAAGTAGCTTCAAAAGAAGTAGATCTGGAATCCAGTTAGAGATTTAGATCAGCATACATTTAACTACAAGATCTACGTCAATTGCCAGTTATGTTTGGGAGTAAATAGACAGATGTCAGGGTCAGAAATGAAATTACAGCATTCTCAAGGTAATCAACCATATGCAAGTAGGATATGTACACGAGATCAATGAAAGGCGAAGAAAAACATGTGACCATACCTTAGCATGAGATGCAGGAAGCTGTTTCATATCTTCTCTAGTTTTACGCTGAGTACCACTTGGCTCACATAGAATGTGATTATCATTTTTCATCTCATCCGAAACTGAAATTTCCTTGTTGGAAACTTCCTGTGGCCTTTGATCTACTTCTAAAGTTATGATTTTTGGTTGAGTGCTCCTTGCAGGAGTGGAATAACTAATCTGGTCAGTGTTTGTCAGGAGATGTTTTTCTTTCTTGTTGAACTGGGTGGCTGCTGCACATGCACCGGCAATAGCTGCAGAAAGACTTGATGATTTCTCCACTTCCGATGCTTTACTCTCTGGCAATGGAATGGAAAGAGACCCTGGTTTCAAAGAAAAAGGATCTTGGGGGTTTGGAAGAGGGAATTTTACTGGCAATGGAACTTGAACACTGATAAGACCTCTGACTGCAGCGTCATAAATCTGTCAAAGTCATGTGAAAAAAATCCCAAATAAAAAAAAAATGCAAGGAAGCAGAGGCACATCCATCAGATACCAGGATTGGAGATTCATTGCTAGTATACCTTCTTTTCCAAGTTAAAAACACGTTGATAGCCTCGCATCTCAAATGGAATTAGCAATTTCTGCATCAATCAGAAGACACTTGGTTGGGAAACTAAGCAAATCTTAAAAAATACTGCATGCATAATATACAGACCTGTGGCTGTTCACAAAGCCAGCAATATTCCGTTTGACCTTCTAACCTCACCTGCAGCAGAACATATAGTGTAGATTAATCTAAACATAACTTGCAAAATCACTGACCAATATCAAGTCCAGGAGACAAAAGTTGAAAAAGTCTAGGTTGTCCACCCCTTCTGGTATTGCCTCCCATCTTGCTAGTTCTTCACACTTAACACAACCAACTACTTCAACACAACCTACATGACATATAGCAATTATAATCCAACAAAATTTGGATTATGAACAGAAAATAAGAAAAAGATAGCTGACGATTATCCCAGAGAAACTCGTAGTTCTCTGTTCATTTGATCATGCAAAACTCAACAAGAGAATCATAAATAGTGCTAAATATAAGAGAACATATTATATACAGAGTACAAAATCTGAAATACCCAAAAGTCTAGAAACAGGATAATGCTCTGGAAATGTAATTTCAGTTATGCCATTTACTGCATAAATTTCCCGGTAGAAATCCTCCATGGCTTTGATTGTAGCTTCCTCTGGGATTTTGCTTGCTGCATGAATCCAAAGACGGCCTTCAAAAGACAAGATTCTACACCATCAATAACATCCTTAATGAACAGGGAAAGAGCTTTTACATAACAGAAAATCATGATGCCTCATTATAAATCAAGTGCTAGACCTTAGTCTTAGTGGCCAGTGGCCTAAGATGGTCATGGACTTCTTACACAACATGCATTGTACTGGCAAGCTTGAAGCGTTTGATCAGGTTCCAGGTTGAAAATTTACACATAAATCAAAGCACCCTTACGTGATCTTGTGAAAGCAACCTCTTTACCCATCAATTAAATGGTATGCTAACATGAATTTCATCCTTCTATATGCACGATTTTTTACAACATGCAATCCCTAAAGTAATCAACCGCAGCACACAATCCTAAATAGTAAACTACACCATTTTTCTCTTCTAGGAAAGCAAAACAAAACCTTGTATTTTTTTCCCCTCAAAATCAAAGCCAAAAGGCCCAGAAAATTAACATCCAAATCTCTCGAGTCCCAAAAATCAAGACACAATCAACTGGGTAATGGGGTTTCAACGTAGACACGTATAACAACAGAAAACGAACTGGGTGTGGACACAATTTTCATCAAAACTGACAAAAACTGAATGGGGTGAATTGAAATACCTCGAATAGGAGCAGCCCAGGACCTGCCCTCGATGCGCTTGATCCCATAGACCAGCAAAGAAGCCCATGGCTGGTGCAAGGTCAAGCATGGGTTCGTGTAGTTCCCATTGCTCCCTCCTTCTCCTCTTCTCATGACCAAAGTGTGTACCTTTCCCCAACTGGGGTGTCTCTAATAACCCTCTATTTCTTGACTTGAGAGTGATTTTAGTAGACGGTGTAGGTATTCAGATGTCTTGATTAATGATTAAATAAATTAAATATAATTTTTTATTTTAAAAAAACAAAAACAGAGAGAGAGAGAGAGATCATATGTAAATGCTAATTGTCATGAGAGGATTTTTCCATGTACTAAAGAAAAGCCTTTGGGAGGGCATTTGGAAGCAGAAGGCGTAAATTTATTGTCAATATTAGTGAATTTTGAGTTTGTAACATTACTGTGTTTAGAGTTAATCTTTTTGGAAAGTTAAATCTTTCTTTCTTTCTTCTTCTTCTTCTTCTTCTTTTTTCCCCTGATTTTAGTTATGGGTTAAATTAACCGGAGTTGAGGTGTTCGGTAATGAAATTAGTTTAGGGCTCTGTGCTAAAAACCAGACAGACAGAGGAAATGTAAGACAGATGCCTTCTCCTTAGAGGTTTAGTGAGTGCCCCATGTGTTGCAACGTAGGAATGATTAATGTTTTACCGATGAGATGAGATGTAGTTTAACATTATTTAAATAGTTTTAAAAATTAAAAATTTTAAATTCAAATTTCAGTTTAGATTTAATATACCAAAGAAAGAATTGATCACATGTTTAATGGTACCCTAGTTAATCTCGTTGAAGTTAGAAGTTAATTACATGTTTTTTTTTTTTTTTTGAGCAATTCAAACTATGTTGGTGTATACTAAAAATTATATAATTACATTAAATTATAATAAAAAAATTTTAGGTCAAAAACATATAAAAATTTATATAAAATATATATATATATATATTATGTTTTAAAATTAACTAAGATTCATTATTCTCACTTTATAATTTTAATTAATAAAATTTATCATATTTATACTACTAAATTTATATAATGAAATCTTTAATTAAAATATATGTAAATTGATTGTATTTTGAAAATTAGAAGATAAAAGACATTTAATCACTGACTCTATTATTAATATTGTGGAGTAGTTACAATAACTTTTAAAATTTTTTTCTTTTTATTATTTATCCATATAACTATGATTTGAAAGTTAATTAGATGATTAGCACAACTTCATCTGCAACATTTTTCTTTTTACTCTAAATATTAACTATAATTTATTGATCTTCAACTTAAAAATTATATTAAAGTTATTCAATTTTAATAATATTATTAAAATTAATTAATTATTAATTTAATAATATTATTAAAGCTAAATCAATCTCAGAACTGAAAAAAAAAAAAAAAAAAGAGAGAGAGAGAGAAAAAAACATATGAGAGTGGATATAAGATCTAAGGAATCATTTTGGGGCTTTTGAGAGCTCTATCGGGTCTCCCACAGGCACTCAAAGGAGACACTCTAGGGATTAAGTTGAAATTTTAAAGAGAAGACTGGTCCACTATTTCCCGAGCCTAGCTTGAAGCCCACAACTGTTCTACATGTGCTAGTTTGAAATTGGAAAATAAAAATAAAAATAAAAAAAATCATTACCCTTTGAATGGAACATTGTAAATGATTTTTTGAAGAATAATTTAATAATTAAAAATTTAATTTTAATTTTTTAGAATTTTGGATCAATAGCAAAACCACACATGCTTTGACCAATTGCAATATCATTTCCCCCTTCAGCAACCTTCACATGGGAAAATAATTTCCATTAGGGGTGGTCTTCTTTGTCTGCAGCTCTAGAAAACAATAGGAAGACAAGATATATATATATATATATATATATATATATATATATTGGTGAGTTGATAATATAAATTATATATTATATTTTAACATACTTCACAATTTTTATAAAAAAAAATTATAATTAAATATAAAAATCATATGATTTGAATATAAGATTATTTAGTCATAGAAAGCATATAAAAAAATTATTCAATTTAAAAATTTAAATGAATAAGTATAATTCAAAATATATAATATAGTCTAAAACAGTGCAATTTTAATTTAACAAAAATATCCAAGTCAACTCTCAAATTTCCATTCAACAACAGGGAAATTTAACAAAAATATATAAAAAAAGACAATAAATAAAGGCTAGAGTTTCTCATCTCTTTCTTCATTTTTATTTGATTTTGACTTCACCAACTCAACAAATTGGCATTTTCCTATCGAATTAAATAGTTACATTTCAAACTATAGTCTAAAGAATTACCAAATAAATAAATAAAATCTATGGTCTAACAAACCATCCACAAGATCACACAATAAAAGGGCATATAAGCACCCTGGATTTTCCAACCAGACACACGCCTTCAGCTATGGCAATCAATTCCTACGTGCTTGTATTCATTCTGATCAATGGACTGTTGCTTTCACAAGTGACTCACGTGGCCAATGCCACCAGTTCTTTTCCTGGGGTTGCTTTGAATGGAATCGCTAGCCATGCATCTTCTCGCAAAATGTTGCGAGTGTCCAGGTGGGTCAGACCACCCCCACCTCCTCCGCTGCTCAATTTTCGCCGCCATTACTCTCCCCCACCTCCATCTCGACCACCCCCTGAAACTCCGCTGCCATGAGTCTTCTTCCATGGGCCTACCAGTCCCCCTCCCCCCCGCCCACCACCACCACCACCACTTTGGTCCTTACCACCGTCATCTTATTGCCTCAGTTTCCTTTCCCCTAGCCATCCATAACCACATGACTATCCTATATTCAGGTGTTCTATTTTTCAGTGCTGTTCATCTCTAGTTTGCTCTTCGGTTTCTTTCATTTTGAGGATTACTATGTCATCTCTGTGTAACAATTGATGCTGAAAAAAAAATCTAAAATTAGAAGCCAATAAAATGATGCATAATGGCCAACTGTTACTCTCTCTTCCTCCCTCTCCCAATCTTCTTTTGTTATGACATTAGGGTAAGCACTTCGCGTTGCCATATTGATGGGACGCCATAGTGCCCTATTTGTTTCAACCAGGGCCGTCAGTTATGTGATATAATGGTAGGGCTATTCGGTTTCTTAGTTTTAGCTAACCTAGTTCAAATATTAGTATCGACCCTCTTAAAAACTTGCTTTAAATTTGTTTGAGCATAATAGCTATAATGCTATTATAAACTAGTGATTCAAATTTAACAAATTATATTAGAGTAATACTTAATTTTATTAATATCACACATAATTAATGAATTGAGAAATATCATCAATAAGTATCTACTGATCATTTATATTAATAATATCTTTTAACTAATCACATAAAAAAAATTGTATAATAAATTAAAATATTCAAATTCTTGTAAAGTAAATCATGATTATTGCTAGTTGAATACTGATAATAGTATCTTTTAAATTCGTCTATATTTTAAAAGATTGTCAATTGGGAAAGTTCAAGCAAAACTAACAATTCTCAGCCGTCGTTTTACAGTCCGATGGGGTAACAAATTGCTTGCAACTCCGCAAAAGTCCCACTTAGGGTGCAAAAGACCAATGTCAAAAGTGAACACAGCTGTATGCCAAACTCTCAACCATTAATCACAAATGGAAAATGAAGTCCACATCTAAAAACGCGTCACATTTAAAGCTATTCAACGTGGTCCTTTATACTTTGGGCAATAAACAAAAATTGACCAATTTGTTGATCATTTATCCCTTTTTTTTCTTTTATTTATTTATTATTTTTTCATGCGTTTGACGAATTCTTCTTTCTTAACCAAGTTGTTCACCATTCTTGCAATTTGTCTCATATGGCACTCTCTAGTATAAAATGGCAGACTGCTTGTAGCTAGAAAAGGCAAAAACAATGAGCGGTTCAATTTCATGGTTTCTCACTCTCCTCTTGATTCAAGGGTTGCTGTTATCATGTAATATTGGTTATAGAGGGAAGGTTGCCGGATGGCAAGCTCCTTCAGCTTCCTCCTTCGAGGCAATGTTAATTTCCAATGATTTTTCTTACCATAGGTCCAAAGTGGTAGTAGGTAGAAAGATCCTTCCATCTCCCCCACCACCTCCTTCGCTCAATACTCCTACTCATTTCAAGAGTCCTCCTCCTCGGCCGTCGCCACCGCCACGGCCAGCATCACCACCACCAGTACCGTATCAGATATCACCACCCCCATCTCGTTGATTGCAATGTTCTCATTATTCAATATTTCTAAAGCGTTAAACGATCGAAAAAAGAGGTCCCCGGACCAAGATCCACCCATCAACTTGGTGTATTCAGTACTCTGACCAGTAGTACTTTACAGACCGCCACCACCACCACCGTGTCCACGACATTTCTCCAGATGGGTTTGCCTTAATATAGATATGCTTTTGATTTCCAAGGCTACTTTGGTTGTTTAGTTACCAATAAATCGCAGCCAAGAGCAAATGTTAACTGTTTTGCTGTGTGTAAAATTGAGAACCAATAATATTTTTCTTTTTTTTTTTTTTTTTTTATTTTTCTTTAAAAGGAAAATCTTTTTCTTTCTTCAAGAGTTGTGATCATTGAAAAGCTACAGTTACCCTGCACCTCTCTGGCTAAGATTCGACTCTTAGTTAATACTGTGGCATTGTAGTTCAATGGTAATAATACTGTCTTTCATAAGCTATCTATAATTCGTGCGTGATTAAATACAAATAATTCCCATTAGGATTTGAAAGATTACTTTCGAGAATTGAATGCATGTCATGCATATTTTTCATTGTTACAGTAATATTACATTAGCATCTGTGTTCCAAATAATCCAACACAGTATATGACTTGGATGCGCATTTCCAATAATCTGATATGGTCTTCATATCCTTTAGAAGCAGGAGAGAAGAAGGTGTGGTGGATGAAAGAAAAGTCCAATTAGGCTGCAGTTCTACAAAGAATTTGCTAGTCAATTCTCAAATCCATTCCATTCATGGCTGGCAAAGTTGACCTCACAGATCGTCTCCCATGTAGGCACAAGTATACATTACTTGTATATTTATAAGAGTAGCACCCTCACACATAAATTGTATAAATATACCAATATATGTGTATGCGTGTTGAGAAAGAGTTTGATAGAAAAAGTCAAACTTACTGTCATTTGCAGCATGTCTAAAATCAAACCTTGTCTATATTAAAAAATGAAGGGCAAGAGAGGTGTAGTTGTAATTCGATGCCGTGTTGAGCAAGAGCAAAATTATTTAATGTGAAAGTTAGAATATATAGCTTCAAAATGCGGGTTTTAATATTTTACACGTATCTCTAGAGATTGGACCATGCAGCATGGACGTCTCGAGTATGCATTTATTCGTACGTGTCACCTTTTTTTTTTTTTGACTTTGTAAGCATGGTTAGGTATCTTTGGAAATTTCAGATTCTTTTTATTATTATTATTATTATTATTATTATTATTATTTTATGATGATAAATATATTGGCCTTTTCTTTTTCCTCAATCGAGAATTAACTTTAAAATCAGAAATTCTCCTACTCAGAGGATTGCTTGAAATTAAATTCAAGGGTGGGCAAGCAACAATGGATAAAATTCATTCTTGTTTTTATAGCACAGCATGAATAATTTATTTTTAACACAATTTTATTGGCTTTGCAAGACAATTATGGGTGCTGCTGCTGGGGTGCCAGCAAACAATTTTCATCGATGAAGTAAAAAAATAATTTCTAGGTTCCATAGTTTCCAAATTTCATTACATCGGAAATTGCTTTTCCTTGGTGCCAGTAATCAACCTGACTGGCTTAGAGGGCCACCACCCTTGTCAAGTTCATAGTCCCTTGGACTGCTGCATGTCGTAAGACAAGCATTAGCATTTCTGTTCACTGTATAGTGTAACGCTACTTTTTCTCCACGATGCCCTGTTGGGCCCGAGTTGTAACAAGAAGAGCTGGGGACAGTGGGCATGGACGCCAATTTGAAAAAAGAGACAAGAAAAGAGTAAACAGTAGATGGGTGGGACTGTCAAGTGCCCACCATATATGAAAGGGGGTCCCCCTTTTCTATGGGCTCGTGATATCTAGACATTATGATCATTAATTATAATTAATAAATCTCTTTGTAATAATAATTAGTAAATTATAATGAATTGATGTCTATTTTATATCCATTTTGTGTCTTAGAATTCAATTTCTTGATGAAGCCCACATTTTGGGGAGTGGCAAGGCACATGTAACTGTGACATTAGTGTGCTTGGGAGTTAGTTAGTCTCGTGGGTGATTACCACTAATCCTGAAAATTGTCAATCTAAAGTAATAGAAAATCTCATTGAATCGGGTACTCTGCTTGCGGACAGGGTAAGTGCAAAGTCTATTTCTACTGAGTATAAGATGGGAATTGAAAGATGATTGCACATATGGTTGATTTTTCATTAAAAAGTTGGTATAGTTGTGGACCAATAGCTATCTATATAAATCTCACAAATGGGTTACAGTGCCATATGCTGAAAATTAAGTGCTTGGAAAAAAAAAAAAAAGGTTAGTGAAAGGAGAATTGTCCTGTCTTTATTGACTAACAAGGGTTTGATCAAGGCCCACACAATAATTGGAAATTATTCGACCTTTGATTAGCTAAAATATGTGGCTATGTTATCTTCATCACAACTAACCAAACAACAATTAAATTACTAATAATGTTGTCAAAAAATTATTTTACTTAAAAAATTTAATTATTAGATAAAATTTAGAATATAAATCATATATTGTATTTTAATAAATGTGATAGGAATCAAATTACAAATAATGCAAAAAAAAAATAAAAAAAACCTGAATTTTAAAAAGTTATCATAGATCATACATGCATTTAACCAAGTCCTTAAATTAAAGGCACACACAGCAGTGAGAGTGACCAAGGATCTCTACTCCCTGATAAAATTATTAAGAAAATTAAGTGTATAGTTGGAGTGATAAACTAACTAGTTACAATTTGACAGACTGATGACATTAAAAAGGAAAGTGATAAACAAAATGTGGGATGCAAAACTGATACATCAGGTATTTGATGGCTGATGAATCTATTTATCAATAATTGCTCTCTGAGATTGCCAGAAGCTCCTCCAAGTACTCAGCCCCTAAGTCCTCTAGCACCACTACATTTTTCATTGTTAAGGTCTCTTGCTCTTTCTTTTTTCTGTTCACTTGCTTTCTCTTCATTGAATGCCTCCTCTTCATTGCCAAAACAGGAGAGTAACCCTCCTGGAAGCAATGCCCCATTTCTTGAAGCGACTCACGGACCTTCTCCACAGGAAAATTCAGCGTAGCCATTGTGCCTCTCAGTGTAAATGCCGCTTGATCATAAGCCAAAGCGGCGGCCTCCGCGGTGTCGAACGTTCCTAGCCAAACCCTCACGCCATTCCTCGTCGAGTCCCTTATCTCTGCAGCGTATTTTCCCCATGGCCTCCTTCTTACCCCTCTGTAAGCAATTTCCCGAGCTGGTTGCTCTTCTGCATAAGCATTGCCATCTCTTGATGAAGTCACCTCTTGGTCGTAGTTTGAGTTCATGGCGGGTGGGGCTTCATTGAGAATTCCCAAGAGAAGCATTTCTTGGGAGTCATTTTCATTGAAGGGAAGGGGTTGGTTGCAAATGTTATGCATGTTATGGTATGATGGGAAGAATTCAATGGGGTTGAACGGAGAAGGATATTCAGAAGAGAATTGGGAGTTGGTGTGATCTTGGAAGAATGAGGATTCCATTGAGTTTTTTTTTTTCCTTTTTTCCTTTTGTGGGGTTGTTTAAACCTTGAACGAGAATGTTGTTCTTCCTCTCACTGTTAGAAGCCAGTGAGTTGGTGTTTGGTCGTGTGAGGAGCTGAGGTGTTTATATGGGCAGGGGAACATTCCAAGTTGCGAAGGGACAGATGTTAGAAGGACATGGGGCTTTTGGTAGGACCCCAGAGGAGGCGGAGGCGGAGGCGTGGAACCTTTGTAAATTCCTCATCGTTAAGGGGACCCACCCATGCAGTTGACAGCACGTGTGTCAAAGGGACTCATATACGATGAGACAATGGCGGCTAGGTCAAATGAGAAAGATGGTGACGCCTAGCTTTGCGATCCCATGAGGAAGAGATGATTCAATGAACAATGCCACATCCCACGTGGCACTCTGGCCCATTCAACTGTACATATCTTATAATGTAATGGTGTATTCCTGCTATATGTGTTTTGTAGTACCAAAATCATTTTCCGTGAGAATTTAGCAGTGCAATCTTTGTACTGCAATACTACCATGAAAACAGTTACTAGACACACACAAATCGAGGGTAGTTAAACACGAGCTATTGAATATATTGTAATAATTATTATGCCTTTTAATGTCTGATAACTAATAATTATAATCAAATAATATCTAGTATTAATTTAAAAAAAAATTATGAATTTTTTTATATAAAATTTTATTGTAATTAATTAAGTATAGTTACATAATTATTTTAAATTATAATTATATTTATATATAATTATCATAAACAAATAACTATTTTAATTATTTAGGCAAAAATTTATAGATAATTGTCAAAAAAAAAAAAAAAAAGACATTATTATGAAACCTTAATAAACTAAGAGACATAAAATGTGTTAATTAAATATATTTTATTTATTTAAACTTAAAAACCTTCTAAAGTTCTCTTCTTTTTTTCTTTTACCTTTCAAATCAAAAATTTATTTATTTATTTTTTTAAAAAAATATATTAAGAAACATGTATGTAACAGTTAATATCATATTTTTTTTAAAAAAAAATTAAGTTATATAAATAATAGTAATATATAACTCAAACGAACATAATAATTCTATAACAAGTGATATTATAGTTTTGTGTACTAGTACGTATGTTCGCCAACAATTGAGTCTGGTCTCCGATTGTGTCTTTGACCAACAATTGATTGTTTGATGCCTTTCCCAAAAGCAAAGAGTCTCAATCATCTAAGGCTATAGAACGTGTGAATCATGAGATGCCACCTTTTGGTTAAAAAAAAAAAAAAAAAAAGTATGAAGTAGTAGCTGCCGCTTTTCTCCACCACACATTTGCACAAGTGACTGTGTTTAATTTGACCCTGGCGTATTTAACATTTTTTTTTTTTTTGTTTAATCCATGTGTGGGTGGCATTTTAGCTTCCGAAACCCCATAATGTAGATTTTTTTTTTTTTGTTTGTTTGTTTTAAAGCCACTCTAGAGAATCTTTGACAGATTTATGCTGGGAGAATTTGAATTTTCTTTTTCTGAGATGTTTTAAATAAGCAATGTAAATAGATTGATTATTTTGATCTCTTCTCGGGGTTTATGGATAAAATTTTAACATGATTAGTGATAATTATGAAACATATTACCTAATTTAATACCTCTATGTTGGAATATTTTCATAATATTGAGAGGACATTAAAGGGAGTTAAGGAAAATGTCCTTTGATATTAAAAAGTTATTTATTCGACTTAAATAACATATTCTTTGTTAATAATTCTTAGTCTTCTATCCATATGAAGTGAACAATTTGATAATATTATAAAAGCAATATTTTTTTTTTAGTATAATAATTCTATCAATACAAATAACTTTTCAAGCATATATTTTCTTTTATTTTATATAAAAAACATTCATTGTAATTTTTTTTGTATAATTATAAAGGCAAATATTTTCCTTTTTTTTTTTAAAAAAAAATAACATTAAATATAAAAATATTTGTTTATTTGTGAGACTTTGTTACTTTGACTAGGCTAGGATTAGTTTATTAGTTTTGACTCTCTTCTTGAACCATTTTGAATATGACCCCAATTATTTTGGGGCCCTCAATATGTACCAAGAGAGTCTAGTCATAGGCCTCAACTCACTCAGAGAATTATGATGGCTATGGTGCCTACCTGCAAGTGATTGTATCGATTTCATTTTTTGTCCTTCTTGCAATGTTAGGGTTATTGCTTTGTGGGGCAATCGAAATTTGGTGCGTAACAGCTGCTTGCCCTCTCCTATTTGTATTTTGTATTTTGTTTTGTTTTGTTTTTTTTTTTAAATAAATAAATTTAAGGAGTAGGAATTGAATTTTAGATTTAAATTAAAAAATTTAAAAAATTCTATTATTAAATCTTATTGTTGGCGGCACACTCTGATATTTGTTAATTATCAAGGAGTAATGAGTCTTGTGCTGCACTTTCTTTCTTTGGTTGTTGACTAAAAGATCAAAAATAAAATAAAATAAAATAAAATAAATCAACCCAATTCATATTAGACTAATTATTAATTAAATTATGGAGATTAAATAAGGAACTGCTAACTACAAGCGATTTGTAGGGAAAAAAAAAAAAACTTATACATAGAATCAGGTTTCAATTAAAAACTGTGAAGGGGGTTCCATGGTGACTAGTGGAATAGTGTCGTGGGGCAGTACTTTTTTTTTTTTTCTTTTCTACCTTACTAGTAAGCAAAATAAAAATAAAAATAAAAAATTATACTATGTCTTTATTTGTTTACATTATAAAAATTTCTATTATTTAATACATCATTTTAATATGTGTTAAATAGATTAATACAGAGTACAATAAAATTAAACAAAATAAACATAAATTGAATTTTAAAGTTATGTCATATAAATTAATATGCAAAAAAAGAAAAAAAAGAAGTTCGGTATCTTTCCATTGTAGCTAAACATTTCTATTAAGTACGTAAAATGCTTCACCTTTATATGCAAGTTACTATGTACCTCTTTTATGGCAGTGTCTTCAAAGGCCGGTCAAGATATTAGCATTATCAATGGATGCAACTGTGTTGTCTCCATAAAAGCGACCCAGTCAAGGACCAAACATAAAAAGGAGACTTAACCAGTAGAACTTCCAGACATCCTTTGAACTTCAAATCACATCAAGCCTTTGGTCAAAAGTTCAATTAGGGATGACGTGAGAAAACAAGCCTCCGTTTTTTTCTCAGGAACCAATCAATCCACTTTTGTTTTGAACAAGTAATCAGTCCTCTTTGCTTTCACACTGATGATTGGTAAGCCAATCAAACATTTACCAACGTGAAGTTCACTTTCGTTTTCCACACCAACGTTCAATGCATAACATTTGTACCCCAGGAAATTGTTATTTTTTTTTTTCGTCCAAGAATGAAGTGTGATGATGTCATTGCTTACCGCAAACTTCCATTAACATGGACTTAAGTTCCGGGGGTCAGAGACTGATGTCACTACTATCACTTGCTGAACCTCTGAGCCCATCAGCTCTAAGCCACCCCAAACAACTTCTCTTGATCCAGTTGGTCTAAGTCCATTAGCACGAATACCGAACAAAGGCTAAGCACTCAATCTGTGGTTTGAAGATGGACGATTAGGGTCTTTTTATTCACTGTCACATTAGCACTCATTATAGGACCATAAGTCATCCCATTCGTTTGAGATCAAGAGCTGAGCGTAGTGCGTGGCGATAGAGCTATTGATTTTTTTTGGTTTAAATTTGATGATTCAATACCATGAGAATCGTTTTCTAAGACAAAAAAAAAAAAATTTTGAGTTTCACTCAAAGTCAATTAATTTGGAAGATAAAATCTTATGATACAATTCCTTAATCGGATTTCCGTTGCAATTTATAGCTGATTTTGTCAACCTTCTTTGTTCTAAACGATGCAAAAATACGGTGCCTCTGTAAGCCACAACTTGATGTTGGTCTATATCCCACTTATTCAGAGCCATGTTTGACTAACCCTTCAAAACAATGCTTTGCAGCTTAGTCAAAAGCAACAGCAACAGAATCATCACGTTGTGATATGCAAGTTGCAATTGGACCACTAAAGCACTATGTATGTATGTATGCATGGAAATGTAAAATCTCTTATTTATAAGTTATTTCACTGACTTAAAACAGTTTGATTGATTAACTAAAAGTATATTTACTAAGTTACTGTTATCTTTCTAGCGGCTTAAAGTGATTAAGAAATCCTTCTTTTGTTTCGTCAAATGCCTCCTTAAGTTCTTTTTCTGTGTCATAGTTCAGTCTATTTTCTGCTGATTTCATTCGTAGATTCATGTTGAAGATGTTTCTATTTTTAAGGCCACTACAATACTGAAAATTGAAAGACAGGTATTAGTGCAAGGGTAAATTTATTTTTTTGTGAATTACCAAGAGGCTATTGAATCGGTCCTGTGTGTTAATGGTCTCTGCTGGGCAAAGCAGCACCACGAAAGGGAAATTAGTTCTGCAAAAATCCTCAGGCTGCGAATTGGTGTGCTGCTACATATATTTTTGGAGGAAACAAAACCAAAGGGTTAAACATTGGATGGACAGTTTTCCAGATTTAACAGTCCACCACATAGATAATTAGTATTAGAATATTACTATGTTTGTTTAGCCGATTTGTGGTTGCCCTGTAGGTAGGTAGACTTGGCCAATGTTCTGGTGCACTCTCTTAGCACAGCCCTGTAGTAGGATTGATCTCTGCTCAGTTTTTGGTTTATTGATTTGTTCGGCTGCTAGAAAAACAAATCATAAAAAGGAACTTCTATTTTTAGGGTCACAAAGATGCAACTCTGCTAACAAGCTGACAATTAGACAATGACTGCTTTTTTTTTTTTTTTTTTTTTTTTTTTTGGGTTCGTCAGACGGGCTTCCAAGTGCACAAGACTCAATGCTCTCACACTTTGGAATCTGAGAAAGAGTGAAATGCACATTTTGGTTCTTTAGAACAAAAGCAGTACTTGTTCCATGGCCTTTTTACTTATTTCTTGTTGCACAGCCTGAAGTGATCGAGTGCAGGAATGCCATCATCAAGTCCCTTTGAGTTGTAATGAGCGACATAGTCTCTCATCAGGATTTCGCGGTACAAAGGAGGATTTTCTTCTGACAGCAACTCCTTTATCGGACCGTAAAGTCTACCTGATGGATGAAAACGCGTGGAGAAGAAGCAAGCCAGTGATATCCTTGGGCCTATGTGGTTAGCCAGCACCCTATGCTTAGCACTCTTAAATTTTTCATTTGAAATAAGCTGCACCAACAAAATGAAACATAGATAATAAGTCCCGAGCAGAACATAAACAGTATATGGATTGAAGAATGATTGGTGAATAGATTCAATTGTTTATGATTACCTGAAGCATGTCACCAAGGTTGACAACAAGAGCTCCAGGAATTGGAGGGACATCAACCCATTTGTTCTCGCAAAGAACTTGGAGGCCACCAATGTGACCTTGCAAGAGAATGGTAATGAAAGAGGGATCTGTATGTGCAGAGAGTCCCATAGTTCGGTTGGGCTCAGGGCATGCTGGATAGTAATGGCATGCAAGAAAGTGCCCTTTAGCACAGCCGATGTCTGTCAAATGATTAGGTTTGAGACCAAGGGCCTCTGACAGCAACTGAAAAAGGGTAAGTCCCAACTCCTTTACATGAGCTGAGTACTGAATCACTGTCTCCCTGCAATGTGTGGACGGACATTTGCGCATGTGGGTGTAAGAAAAAAGAAAACTGACGCGGTAGGAAAGGGTGAAAATGCGTGGTGATATCAAGTTAAGCAAATTGAATGTCTAATAACACCTGCATATTCACCCTTCCATTCCACGTCAAGTGATACAAGAGCTTAGATTTGCCCTCCCGTGATCAAGTGTTATGAGAACTTAGATTTTACCAGCTATTTTAAAAATATTATGCGCATGACTTAAAATGACAAGTGGTGGGAACTAAGAATTACCTGCAGCTTTCTGGAATTTCTTCAGGAGCTGGAGCATCTGGTTCCATATTCAAATATATGGTATCTCTCCAATTTGCTGCTTTTACCTGATATAGATCATAGTTGCTGAGGAACCTCACCTTCTTTGCGTCATCGCGTGAAAAGTACTCCATTTTCAGTTCTTTGGATTGTTCATGGAATCTGCAAACTCCCTCAAGCACTTCACTCATAGCATCATTAGATACTCCATGGTTCACGACTTGGAAAAATCCCCAGGTCTCCGAAGCCTGTCGAATTTCTCCAACAATTTTTGTGTGGAGAATGTCATCTTTATGCAAATCTTTCAGATCTATCACAGGGATTTTAAGACCACAGGTTGCATCGGAATCTGACTTGCCAAGAGAGACTTCACCAAATGGAATGACAAAGATGGAAGGGACTTTCACAACTCCAGAATCAACAAGCCCTTTAACTCCCGCTTTTGATTCATCAAATGCCTTGAGTTCTTCGTTTCTATCATAGCTTGATTCATTTAGCACTGAGCTTTGTTGTATGTTCAACATCTCTTTTGTTTATGGTATGGCAACTTGCAAACAATCTAGGGGTTAATTGTTGGGAAAAGATGCAACTTCTGTAACACTAGACCAAAACAGCACAATGACAACACAAACTACACCCCAAGAAAAACCAGAATATAGAAAATGACCTTCCCAAAGTAAAATCCTAGTAATCAACGAAGAAACAGGAAAATTAAACTAAAATGAATATTAGGGAATGGAATCTTTAGCTAAACTTTTCGCGCGTGCACAATCCACATTTGCTAAATATCTCATAATAAGACAATGCTGTATTATACAGCTCAAAAGATATATTATTGGACGAAGGAAAGCTTGTGAATGGACATGATCCTTCTGAAAGACCGAACCAAAAACTGTCAAGTGGCAACTCTGAGGTCACAAAAGAACATGTGGCTTACAGGACTAGCCAAGTGTCATGTGCATGCCTGCATGGACTTGACAAATGGTACATCCGGCGATCTTAAGTGAGCCACAGCAACTTGCAAAGTAATTTTTTTTTTGTTTAAGGGGAAGAGAAACTTTATTTGTTACGGAAAGTTAATAATATTATATACAAGATATTATTATATGTCAAAAAAAATAAAATTTTTGAATAAAATTGAATTCAAATAAAAAAGATAGGTATAATTAAAGTTAATAAATTTATAATATTTAAGTATAATTACCTGCTTTTGTCGGTGCAATAACTACTCCATTACTATTTTTATTCACATGCTGAATAGTGAAGATTTCAAAAAGCAACGACAAGGCTTGGACGTCTTCTGCTAGAGCAGATCATGTGGTGAGACTGAATTGGCTTGTACCGCCACTAGACAATCAGATTCAACACGAATACGTGCAATAGATCTCCCGGAAGCCTGTTGCAACCCTACCCGGATGGCTAAAATCTCGGGAATATGTCAGGAGAAAAAATTCCAGTGAGTCCACTTTGAGAAGCTAAGCAACAGCTTCCCTGCAATGTTGCTGAAGATCACGCCAAGACCAGCTCTTTCATTCCCCCGTCGCAGCATCAGTGTTAATTTTGATATAACTAGTCAGTACATTCCGGCTCCTCCATATACTTTTAGAGCATTCAGCATTACTCGATCTCGTAGTTTCAGAACAATCATCGAGAAACTCTACAAGTGAAGCTAAGCACAAATTTGCTGATTCGGTGAGCCCACAGGTTCAAGCGATAAAAATTAAAAAATGTTGCATAGACGCGGGTAAGTTGACACCATGCAACTTATTTTACATTGAAGCGTATTAGTCTTTCGATATATGATTGCAATTAAGGGCGAACTACAATTAATGTGTCATTTCTCGATTACAAGAAGCTCATTAAAATTTGCTCCCACGTTCAGGCAACCTCGGATCTTGTGCGCTGGGAGTGAAGCAAGAAATGCTGTAACATTTGATCGCTAAGACATGAAAAACTAGCATGTAATTCTTTATGAATGTCTAATGCGATATGCAAAGCCACATGATGTTATCTGGTCTTTTATTGTGACAAAAAAAAAAACAAAAAAACAAAAGAAATTTTCATCAAAATAGTTTCTTAAATAGTTTTCTCACAGAAGGAGATAGCTGAACTTACATCCACCCCACTCCAAGATCCAAGATCCCGCTTGGAGCATCAACAGTTGTAAATCGAGAAAATGTTTATTGATTTTTTTTTTTTTTAGATAAAATATGTATTCTGGCAAATCAGATCATAAAAGCTGGGCAGCATACTATCAACTTGTCAACAGGGTCCTTAAGATCCACGTGATTGACATTTTCACCACCTCCCAATTTATTTCAAAGCCTGAAATGAGTGAGTGCAGGTGTGCCATCAAGTCCTTTGTTTCTGTAATAAGTGACAAAATCAAACTCTGTTGTTTCCTTGTACAATGGAGGATTGGAATCTGATAACAACTCCTTTATTGGACCATAAAGGGTGTTGGATGGCTGCAAATTTGTTGTGAAGAAGCATGCCGCTGATATTCTTGGGCCTTTCTTGTTAGCCAGCACTCTGTGCTCAGCACTCTTGAACTTGTCATTAGATATAAGCTGCTCAAATAAAGTAGCAAAAGTTAAATGTTGATTAATCGTTTGTCAAGAAGGGTATTTTCTCTTGAAATTTGTGATTTGGGGCATGTAATCATACATGAAATATTAGGATGTCAAAAAATTAAGTTATACTGCTCCATTGTCATTAAGGGGACACCCAGTATTTGAGAGCTTGGACTTCCAAATTGTGCCAAGTCTATAAATGATTTGACTTTTTGCAAACCACAGATGTCAATGACCATTGAAGATCAATTCATTAAGAAATCTAAACAGAGGGAAGAAATCAATTCTTCTGTACTTTTTGTTTCTGGTTACCTGCAATAGGTCACCAAGATTTATTACCAGGGCACCTGTCACTGGAGGGATATCCACCCACATATTTTGGTGAAAAACTTGAAGGCCACCGACGTGATCTTGCAGAACGATAGTGCAGAAACCAGGATCTGAATGTGAGGTGACGCCCAGAGTTCTGTGAGGCTCGGGGCATGGAGGGAAGTAATGGCACGTCAGGGATTGACCTTCAGCACAACCCATGTCAATTAAGTTATTCGGCTTGAGCCCGAGTCCCTCTGATAGTAACTCAAGAAGTGTAAGACCCAAACTTTTGACCTGTATTGTGAACTCGCTTATTATCTCCCTGGAAAATGTCAATAGGCATTTATATATAATGTCAGAGACTAGAAAATTTAATGAAGAGAAAAAAAAAAATCTTATTTAAGCTGATGAACTTAATAAAAATGACAAATACGTATACTCGCAGGTGAAAGCTGTTCATCTGAATCGTTGCACTTTCAATGAGAATCAAATCAAATGATTTTGAATTCTGATACGAGAATAAAGGTCATGGCGTCAAGATGCATAAACCACTGTTCTGTGAAACAAAAATAAGGCTGTCTGCATGTAACCCTTCCTTAAACTCCTTCCCGATCATGCAATCAATAAAGTTTTTAATTATACTGAATTGCTATAGGCACTTTGTTGACTAAACACCAAGAACATGGATTTACGCCAACGATTTTGCCACCTCTAGGAGTTAATGTACGATTTTACCTCTAATTAAGCGAAATTGTAGAACCAGGCATGAGTCAAGAAAAATGAAACAGGAATGACACTCAGATGAGTTTGCACTTGCTTGTTTTAGAGCACGAACCTATAAATTACGTACCGAGTTTCAGTTATTGTTTTTTATTTCTTTTTTCACTTTAACGCCCAATTTTCCTTGTAGTTGCTGGCAGATTAACGTTCGGTGGACCATGTAAATGAGGTTTGATGCGGGTATAGAATCCAACCTGAGGCATGCTATGTTGAGTCTATACATCTCAAGTTCGCTCTTACAAACTGCCCTTAGTATTTGCAATTCTAATAACAACCAAAAGAACTTTACCTGCATACTGCTGGCAATTCTTGAGGATCAGGGCCATTCGGTGCCATTACACAAAACAGTGTATCCCTCCAATTTGCGGCTTTAGACTGATAAAGATCAAAGTTGCTGTTGAACTTCACTTTCCTGTTGTTGTCACGCGAATAAAACTCCATTTTAACCTCTTTTGGCTGTTCATGAAACCTTCGAACCCCATCAATCATCTCACCCAGTACATCATCAGATATTCCATGGTTCACAACTTGAAAGAATCCCCATGTCTCTGAAGCCTTTTTAATTTCTTCAACTATTTCCTTGCGTCGAATGCCATTTGTGTTCACGTCTTTGAGGTCTATGAGTGGGATTTGGAGACAGGCTGCTGGACCCGAACGTGGTGGTCTCTCAGGAAAAACTTGATCTGGCGTTACAAAGATGGATGGGATTTTCCCAATTCCTGCATCCACAAGCCCCTTAACTCCAGCTTTTGATTCGTCGAAGGCCTGAAGTTCTTTTTCTCTATCGTAGTTGGTGCCAGTTTCAGCTGAATTCATTGGCGGATTCATGTTCAACAGACTGAACAGTTTTTTCGTTTATGCTGTTGGAATGCTCCAGAGCTGGTAGCTTGAGACTTTTTAAGGTGTCTCGAACTCTTCCAGGCCACAGAAGATGACGAGAATTTATGGCTTACAGCAAAGCAAAGTTTGGATAAGCAAACCTATCAGCAGCCAAGCTTCAGTTGACTTCAAAGAAGCACCACAGTGTACTGATCAGAGCAAGGAATGATGGACCACAGAGCTCTGCTGGGCCAGGCAGCACCCCGAAAGTAAACTTGGTTTTCAATTCATGCTCAAGCCTAAATACTTGAAAGGAACAAAGCCAAATAGTTTACTTAAGTTTTTTTTTTTTTTGTTTTTGACAAAAACAAAAAATACAAATGATAGGAGTTGCGTATTAGAATATAAAATTGTAAATGGTTCAAATCGTATAACAATTTACAGTTTTAAAGAAAAATTTATATTCTAATTATTATATTTGTATAATTCTATAAAAATACATAAAATAGATCTATGCACCGCAAGAAAAACACTTTGTATAATTCAATTTATATTCCTTGCTTTCCTTTGCTTCCTTTTGAAGATGCACTGAAATTGTGTATATCTAGCCTTCTATGGAAGTCCTGCACGGAGTATTAGTAAGTTTGTAAGACCCCTTTGCGTTATGTAGACTCAAGTCAATGTTTTGAATGTACCCACTGGACAAGGTCTTGGCAAGATAGATTGATCCCTGCTTAGTGTGTCCCCCTGCTGACAGTCCGAGAATGAATGATTTTAATTTTGGTTTATCAGTTCCATTAGAATTGTGATACAGTCACAATGCAAATCAATCACTAAGGTACTCGGTATCATGTATCTCAATGTTATTGACATCCCAATGGTAATTGATACTTTCCTAAAAACTAGAGTTAATAGATTGATACTTTTTTTGTTCAGCATGTCTCATGAGTCGAAAAGTATCCATGTGACCATCGTCTGCACATTGTTGATGCTCCTAGCTTCACATGGGAAAACGGCTGGGATAGTTGCTCGATTGTTGCTTGTGTTCAGGCATGCTTTCCCCTCTGTTGGAACATTTTATTGGATTGGCAAACAAATTGTTGACCACAGAGCTCTACTTGGCGGAACGAGGCTCCTTATTAGATTCTAATTTATAAGCAAATGTTGTTTTTACATCATGCTCGTTCTACACTAAAAATCAGCGTAAATTTTGAGTGAACTAATCTATGTGTTGTTTATACACTTTTAGCATAGCAACTATTGCACAAATGAGTGAACTACAAGTTTCAGTAGTAATTCTTCCCAGATGATTGCGGTTGACAACTGAATCACCAGCTAGCAGACCTAACTAAATTGAAAAATATGCAGACCAGCAAAGTTTAGCTTACTTAATAAAGTTCAACTGGGTTTTGGCACAAAGGTCCATTGTCAGCATAAAAGCTGCAGTATACAATACAAATCATTCAGCTATCCATTTTAAGCAGTTCACTAAAGTACTGCAAAAGTGCAAATCTAAGTATAGTTTCTAAATGCATAGCGTATAGCAATGTGGACAATTGCTTTAACATTAAGTTGCTGAGATAAGCTCCTGGCAATGTTAATATTAGTGGCTAATAATAATTACAGAGATACAATAACACTCCCTAGTTGCTCAAGAGAGGAAGACAATCAGAAAAAGACTTTTTTTGGTTCATAGGAAAATTTCCTATCTTTCCTTTCTTTCTTTTTTCCCTTCTTATTTAACATTATGCAACCTGAAATGATCAAGCGTGGGGATGACATCGTCAAGTCCCTTCGAGTAGAAATGAGCAAAATAGTCTCTCTCTAGAACTTCCTGGTACAAAGGAGGATTTTCCTGTGACAGCAAATCCCTTATCGGACCATAAAGCCTACCCGATGGACAATAACGCATTGTGAAGAAAAAAGCCACTGATATTCTTGGGCCAATATGGTTAGACAGCACCCTGTGCTTGCTACTCCTGAATTTATCATTTGATATAAGCTGCCCATCACGATACCAAATTAGATCAGCCTCAAGGGGCCAGGCCAGAAAGAGTATCAGTATAGACAACATAAAGATCTGTAAGTAGATTCAATTGTGTTTTGTTTACCTGAAGAAGGTCACCGACGTTCACCACAAAAGCACCGGGAATTGGAGGGACATCCATCCATTGATTTTCGAAAAGAACCTGAAGGCCACCAATGTGATCTTGCAAAAGAATGGTCATGAAACCAGGATCTGTGTGCCCAGAGGTTCCCAGGGTTCGATTGGGCTCAGGGCATGCTGGATAGTAATGGCATGCCACATAGTGCCCTTTAGCACAGTCAATGTCAACCAGATAGCAAGGCTTGAGACCAAGTGCCTCTGACAAGAGCTGAAAAATGGTAAGTCCCAACTTTTTGACATGTTCTGAGTACTCCATCACTATCTGTCTGCAATGAGGAAGGACATTTGTGAGTGGAAATTGAAAACTATATACCATTTAGTTCTAACTTAATGACAAATGGGAGCCAAGAATTACCTGCAAACTTCTGGAATTTCTTCAGGAGCCAGAGATGCAGCCTCGGCATAGAGATATAAACTATCCCTCCAGTTCGCAGTTTTTGTAACGTAAAGGTCATTGTTGCTGATGAACCTCGCCTTCTTATCATTATCACGTGTGTAATACTTCATTTTCACCTCCTTTTGTTGTTCGTGAAATCTGCACGCTCCCTCAATCATCTCAGTCATGACGTCGGCGGATACCCCATGGTTCACAACTTGGAAAAAACCCCATCTCTCTGAAGCCTGCCGAATTTCTTGGACAATTTTTTCATGACGAATGCCATCTGTGTGAAAGTCCTTCAGGTCTATCACAGGGATATTGAGGGCACAGGTTGCACCTGAACCTGATTTATCAAAAGGGACTTCACTAGATGGCAGGACGAAGATGGAAGGGATTTTCACAGTCCCAGCATCAACAAGCCCTTTAACACCGGCTTTCGATTCATCAAATGCTTTTAGTTCCTTCTCTCTATCATAACTTGATCCATTTACAGTTGAGTTTAGTTGCAGACCGGAGTTCAGCATCATTTTGTTTACGATATATCAGCTTGCAATATGTCTTGTGCTTAATAAGGTTAGGATACTCTGTTAAAGAGAAGAAAAGACTTCAATGGCACCAAATAAGAACACTAAAGAAAAGGAGAAAAGACATTAAACGCACAAAAGTCGAGAAAGAGAGACGACGACATTAACACTGTGTTCCAGAATTGTTGTGGCGGAAACCTTGCAAGCTTACAGCTCTTGCTTAAACTAGTCATCCCCATTTGACTATTTTGTAAAAATGGAGCATAAATTAACTTCCCTCAATTAAAGTCGTAGTAAATGAAGAAGGAGCTGAACTAACCAATATTGAATTCGAAGCTTGAACGGAATCCATACTTAAATTACTAAATTTCTCACAATCACACATTTTGCAATGAAAACACAATTATAAAGGATTAAAGTAGTGAGAAGGAAAAGAGTGATGGGAATTTTTAAGGATGGCTCAAAATTAACACAAAAAGCTAATGTAACCGACATGAACCAAGAGGACTCGCCTTCTCAACCACGAAGTTTACACCATCACGTTGTTTGTTCGGAAAAAGATATGATTGGTTAAGGAACGTGATGAGATTACGTGGTTCTAGACTTTTTGTCTGTACTGTCAGAAGACTGATCATGAGGTCATGGCAGGAATATTCAGCCTCCAGAATAGGCCAAGAATAAAAGAATCAAGTGCAAGTGGTAGATATGGAGAGGTGAATGGGCTGTTCAGCCTAGACAAGTGGCCCCGTAGTGCCGCCATGGCGGCTTGATCAAAAGTTTTAATGGGTTAAGGCCCAGCACAACCGCAAATAATGCATGCATATCTGCAGGAGCAGCTTGCGTCCAAATACCATTCCTGTACATCCCATATATGCACAGTTATAAGAATAGTCAATGATCCCCTCCTGATTCATCATGGAGTGTGGCTCATATAATTAATTAGGTTAGACCCAACTTTTGTATAATATGAATGTACAATCCTTTTTCTCAAAACTATAAAACATCATTCCTATTTTTCCATTTCCCTTAACAAAAGGTTAAAAAGTTTTCATCCAAGTTTAGGCTGTTACAGATAGTACAATTGGACAACCAAGGCAAAACCTCTTTTACCTCTCCCTAGCAAAGGCTTGAGGTGTTGCCTGCAGAAATACCACTCACCATTCTTCCCGTCACATTGTAAACAACGCTGGTCAAATCGTCTTAACATGTGGCCTCGGATTATTTATGTGGAACACAACATGGAGGTGGTGCTATTGCGATTGCCACCGTTGAAACCGTTGCCTAATTTGCATTAGAAGGTAACAGTTTTGAAGACTAAAAACCATTGACTTAGCTTTCCACCTAAAACAATGATTTTATGTTGTCTAAAGTTACTCTCGAAATTATGCTATCTTCCACCCCCCAAAAAGCCTCTTGCATTCATAGTATCCAAATTTATCCAAGCCATCATCTTCAATTCCACCGTGTTGCAGTTCATATTGCATTCTGCCATCTTTCAACTCCTCAACTCTCCAGTATCTGAGCACAATCTTCAATGACGACAGTTTGTGAAGTCGCCCCACTTTGACTGCCCCACCTTTTCTATTTCCTTTACGACACTATATTCAAGCCATGATGTCTTCTCGGTGCAAATGAAGAATTGCGAACCATTAGTGTTTGGTCCAGCATTTGCCGTTGGAAGAATACCAGGCCCATTGTGCTTCAATTTAAAGTTTTCGTCTCCAATACCATTCCCCCCCCCCCCGCTTGAAATCTCCACCCTGACACATGAATTGAGGATAATGCTGTGGAAGGTTGAGCCCTTGTAGTGTAGTGGCTTTCCGGATTTCCCTATTCCCTTCTCTCCTGTGCAGAGGACACGGAAATTTTCAGCAGTTTTTGGAGTAACATCAGCAAAGAGCTCCATCACTATACTACCAGCTTTCATTTTGCCAATAAGAATGTTGAAGAAAACCTTTGAGTCTGACATCTTGAGAACCAAATTTAGACACTGCAAAACATAAAAACAGAAACAGCAATTCAGTAACTAATCTGACTTAACAAGATTGCATAAGTTTTATTCCTATCATCAAAAAATACTTCAAAGACAAATTTGAATCAGAGAATTCCTTTCATATTCCTGAAAAAACTTGATTTTTAGCTTTATAAATTTTCCAGAGATGAAAATTCATCCAAGGGCTTCAGACTCACAATCAAAGACCTAAACAAAACAACTACTCATGTTATGCACAGATGCCAGGTTAAAAAAAAACAAATAAAGTATAAGAAAAGGCATTCTTTAATACCCATTTCACATAATAATTCTTCAAATGGAGAAAAAAAATGTAGCAACTTGTTCGAGGCCTCATCAAAACAAGAGATTTGGTAGGCACGGAGAACTGCTATGACTATTGCCAACCTTCAATGCAAATTACGCCATATATGACGCCCTTGCTCTGCAAATTGGCTTAATTAAAAGATTTTCATTACACATTCATGTTCACGAAACAAAACGGTGGCCAATGTACTCTAAAATATTTTCTCATACAATTTCTAAATGACCAAATTGAGAAGACAAGAAATTTGGCAGCTTGTTCGAGGCCTTATCAAGACAACTTGTTCGAGGCCTTATCAAGAAAAAAAAAAACAGATTTGACAGGCACGGAGAATTGCTACTGTCATCGCCAACGTTCAATGCAAATTTCGCCATTTTTCAGACACTCAATAACAATCCATTCTACACGACAGAAACATTTTAAAAAAGATGAACAGATTCAAACATGAACCAAGCCTACGAATTCACAAATATACACATATTAACCAAAACAAGCATTACTCAAACACTTATATACAAATACAATTACGGATTGCAAAAGGGTCAGAAAATGTGCATCATCCAATACCAAACCCACCAGTACAAGAGTGAGTTATAGCAAAAGGTTCTTCTTTTGACGGATGATTTACGATATTGCACAGGTTTTGAGCTCACAGATCTTTAGAAAAGTAGCAGCTGCAAGCCTTCGATATGTGCTTTTACACACACACACACACACACACGCACACAAAATTATCTGTCTGTCCATCGAGAAAGGCGAGACCTTTATTTATTAAGGACTCAAATTCTTAGGAGGCTTAGAATGAGATAGACAGCAGAAAAGATAAGTGCTCACCTTTGAGTTGAGAACGGACCTGGCGACGCTGCTTGATTGGAGACAGCTGCTTGTTTTATAGGCTGAAGAGAAGGGGTTTCAGGGTTTTTCTTAGAATTCTCTTTTTGGGTTATCATCCCTAATCTTTTCATAAATTTCTTTGCTTGCCTCGCCGATTGCTCAAATTCGCGTGCGACCTTGTCCTTGAAAAAACATGGAATTAATAAGACTCAGAAGTTGAACTCAATTTTTTAAGATTACTTCAAAATATTTTAAATTCTAGACACAGCTCAAAATTTCAAGCCTTTTAATATATTGATTATGAATTAATCAAATTTCCAATCGTTTTGAATTGAATTTTTAAGTCAAAACAATACATTAGGTACTAACATTTATTATATATCTACTCAAAAGTTAAAACCAAGTCGGTAATTAGAAATATAATTAGCCCTGTTCGCTTTCCAGCATGCCATGCATCATCGGACTGACAGGGTCAGCTGAAAATACCTTTTGCCATAAACGTGCTCAGCGCCTTCTCCGCAAGTCGTTTTGCATACATCAAGTCACAGTCAATATCCAGAACAATGAGAAGCTAGATCATAAATTAGGACACATTGTGCTCCAAGATTGGAGCGAAACCTCTAGAACCCAGTTGGCCTCTGGAGTTCTCAGAGTAATAACACTACATGTTTCACATTTGTGCCCAGAAAAAAACGTTCTACATTGTAATGCATGTCAGTTGAAACGTTATCGAACCATTTTAAAAAAAAAAATGTTTTTTTCCAGTCTTTCTGTATCAGGGCAATTCCCACCTCTCATCACAAGGTATTCAGTGTTAACCAAGCCATTGTTCAGCCCGGCGATCTCCACTGCCACCAACAGAATGCCGAATACTGATCTTCTCAGTGGCATACTTTTCTTGAAGCCACTCAAAAGCAGTCACATCCAGTTTCCCAGTTACTGATTTGCCTTGCTTCCGGCGTGTCTGTTGTTCTCGTATGGAAGCCCAAAGTTTTCCAATGGCACCTCTTTGTTGGGATGTGAACCTTGCAACATTGTCGGAGGCATGCTTTACCAAAATGTCTATCACTGTTTGGCACCTGAGCAGAAAAGATCGGAATTCTTCAGTCATAAATCTAGCTTCTTATGCTATTTAAGATTTATAAATATGAGAAATTTTCGGCAGCAAGCATAAAGGCATAAACTTTTACCACGGAGTCTTGTATCGCCACGCAGCAATCTCTAAACAGCTAATCAGGGCTTCTCTCTGAGCTATAAGGAATCTCTTTGATTCTTCCTCCTCTTCCTTTTTAATCTTGGCTGCTGTATCTTTCTTTCCCTTTGGCTTTTCATCTTTCTTCAATATGCTTGGAATAAAAGCATCAAGCCCAAATGGATCAGACTCCTTCTCATTGTCTTCGGCTGGAGCACCCAGACATGCACCCTGCTTTCTCTCACTATCTACATCAGTTGTTCCAGTCTCATCTTTTAGAGCTGCAGCTTCCTCTATGTCATCATCCTCCGTTGCAAAAGGAAGCTCAATGATAGCATCTTTTATGCGTGTAGCTGTTTTTGAAAACTATATGATGGTCCAGAAAACCATTTGCAAAAGCAATTTTTAGACAAGGTCAGAGCAACAAATTTCATGCTCCCAAGTTAACATACAGTTAATTCAATATGAAGAAATCAGAACTCAGAAAGAACAGAAAAAGTCAAAGACACGCAAGCTAGCGATTGCCAATTAGTGGCCCATACTTTACCTAAAAAAGGAAGCCACAACCAGAAAAATTAATTTCTACAATTTACCACAGAAAAATAACATAGTGATAATAGGCAATGCTAAAATAAGTATGACAACAACGAAGAAGTGTAAAGGTCTGCCATACAGTCTTTGCAATGAGATCTAAGAGAAGTAAAGCGTGTACCACAAAGCTGTCATCGGTGAATAAGTCATTTGCCACCACTGCTCTAATTGTCCATGTAGCTAATATATGCTTCTGCTTTTTATTAAGGAACTGCATGAAAAGGATCAAGTCAACTAAGCCTCTAAACTTCAAAGAAGAGTTTTCTTCTAATTGACAAAATGAAATTTCAGATCGTAACTACACATAATGTACTTACTTCAGATGCATCTTGAGCTGCTGAGAACAATGCATGATAATCTGCCCGCACAGAAGGATCAGTACAAGAAGTGTTTGAGGACATTGCTGCCTCAAGTATGGCAAAGAAGTGGTCAATAGTTCCTGGCTTCACACTTCCAGCCTGAATCAGCTGTATGGCAAGCTTAGAAGCCTTAGCAAGCTTTGTTGGGTTCTTGATATGAGATGCTATTTTCTCCATCGCCTCTATAACTTGCACCTCTGATGCATCAGTTGTGGTTTTAAACCTCAACCGCTTTGATGAAACAGTGGATTTTTCAGTTGCAGTGTCTGAGAATAGTACTAGAAAATTTAACTCCTATTTGCAAATAATTACCAGTTTCAAAGCACAAAAGATAGAGAACCAATATATGAGCTTATAAAAGAGCATTATTATTACCACAAAGTCGTACCAGAAACTGGGGTTCTTTCACAGTAGGTCTAGGTGGTGAAAATTATGTGTTTCCATTTTCTATCACAAGGAATTTGGCAAGCCCCGGGCTGCTAGCATGACTTCACCACCACAGTTTCCACGGGGAATTTGAATATGAAACTATGTGCCTAACCCACACAATCCCAAGTTTTCCATAATGACAGGTGGCAAAAATCATGTTGTCCTCATTCTAAGTTATGATTTAATTTTTCCTTCCAGATCACCTCAAATCAACAAACGACGCCTATGAACTACAAGAAACAAAAACACTGCGACCTGGCAAAAACAGCAAGAATAACCCTAAGAAACCCATAATCCGATTTGGTTCCTAGATATGCAAGAAACTACATAAATATGCAGACAAACAATTCATGATAAAAGCGTAGTCTTTATAACACACGGGTAAAATTCTACTGAGGTTGTCAAACCGCTTTTCTTGCTTCACAGTTAAAAGATTCCACCTTTCTAAACACACCAAACACAAAACACCCCCACAGAGCAAAACCCAACAAATATCTTGGAAAAGAGAAACCCATGAGGAAGAATCACAAGAGGGCAGTAAATAATCCATGAAAGAATGCAGAAAGTTACCATCTTGCACTTGTGGGTTGGTTTCTTGGGGTTTGGGGCGCTTGAGGGCACTTTTCAAAACTGGGTTCGGAGGTGCTGGGACCGGAGATGGCTCTATGGTTGTGGTGGTCTTCAACGCTCCATTCTCTTCTAATTGTTGATTTTGTTGCTGTTGATGAGATGGTGGTGGCAGGCCTTCAAACAGATTGTCACCCATCCTTTCTTTTTTCTTTTTCTCCCTTTTTAATCTTGGAAGTTTGGATTGCTTCAATACAATCTATGAATCTATTAATCAAGAATCGAAATTCTAATTTTGTGGATTGTAGATGATTTTTGTGGTCAATTCAATCATCTTTTGCAGGAAGAACATGATTTTCTGCTAGGATTTGGATTGGGCCTTATCAATTTCCAGCCTTTTATATCTCTAAGGCCCATTTTTGGATAGTGAGATTAATTTGAGGTCTTTGTTAGCAGTTTCTTGGGTTGGAAAGATTGTTTTTTTATTTTTTATTTTTTATTTTTTAATTGGTCCATGCCTTATTTACTGGTTGAGTCTGGCCAGCTCAGCTTTTTGGGCTTTGCATAGGCCGATCCTTAGGTTCTGCTGCAAAAGATTGACTGTGGGTATGAATTTTTTTTTTTTTTGAAAAATTAAAAATGACCACAAAAGCAGGTATATTCCCCAATGATGTAGACATTAATTTAATATGTCTATAATATATTTTTATATGATTATTAATTATTCAAATTGTTCACAATTACCATTTTTATATAATGAAGTTCTTGTATTTTTAAGAGAGGTCCCACTTTGTTGAATATAGAAAAGGGACTTTCTTTCCTCCACTCTTTTTTTTTTTTTTTTTTCCTTTTTCCTTTCCTAAGAAAATAATGCAAAACGAATTTACAGTTGCATGCAAGAGGAGAAGCCAAAGGAAATTGAACAATAATAAACAAATAAGATTTTGACAACTTACTAGACAAGAGAATGGAAAGTGAGATGGGCGAAAAATAAATATTGCAGCAAGTTGGAGCACACATATCCCCCTTTAGTTTTAAATTTGTAATGGCAGACTGACAGGTTTTCAAAGAGCACTACACAAAAGTGAGAAGTATGAATGTAATTAAATTTTTATAATGTACGAATTAAAGTACGAATAGATTAGTTTAAAAATTGATAAATTAATTCTAAGTAGAATGCTAATGATTGGAGCATAAAGATTTGGGAAGGGAGCAAGTCGGCGAAAAAATTGGTCAATAAAGGAAATAACAGGCTATCACTCCAAGAGACTGATTGACATGCCAAGGTTGCTGGATGAATATAAATTATAACAACTAAATTCTCTAGCTACATATAATGATTAATTTTCTTTTTAATAAATATTAAAATTAAGTACTTTATCTATTTTTATTTTATTCAACAATTTGAAATTTTGTATTATCTTTTTTAACATAGAATTAGAGGTCAAAGAATCAACATTCAAACCACGCTACCATCATTTAATATTTATACTTAAAGTTCAATAACTTTTTTACTAGAGAATGCATATGAAAATTTAATATTTGATTAATTATTGAGTCTCACCTCACATTTTATTTTATTTTATTTAGATTGACAATCTAGAATGCTATTGTCTAAATCCATGTAAAGTATAAATCTTTATGTGTGTCATATAGTTTAATATATGATAAATAATGATGACTCTTTTATTTTTTTTAAAATAAAAGAAAAAATAATTTTTTCTAGCATAGAAAAAAAAAAAAGTTAAAAGTAAACGTAGGCTATATAAAAGGAGACGACCCTTTATTTTTAGAAGCCTTTGGCTCTCAAGTGACATTATCATTCTATTGTTTTTGCAAGACCTTGTTTGTTTTGTTGTGATAACTTTTGTGTGGGAGCATTGGTGTGCCATTCCAATGAAAGTATTATTGATTATGAATTGAAGTTGTGAAAGTCCAATATCAAATAAAAATTATGTGTCACCAATAGCATACAAGCAACTCAACAGCAACTGCAATATTCTATCCAAGCTATAATTATCTATTATTACATTCGCAGGTAACATCTACTTATCTTATTATTATATACTTATCTTACAATTATATATTGTCAACTTGACGCAGCATCCCTTGAAAATGTCAGGACACGAGAGGAGGAGAGGCATCCCACCTTTTTTATATTGAGAGCACCCATGCCCCACATCTAAAGCCCTAATTCCCAAGGTCACCTTCTTCTTCTCAATTCTCATTCCTGTATAAAATAGGAATGAGAGTACTAGAAACAAATTCATATATTATACTCGAGTGTAAGTTGCATATATTTTTAATTTTTCTATATACAAATTTAGTTTAAAGATTAAAATTACAAAGATTCATTTAAAAGTTACAATAATTTAATGTAGATTGTCTCATCATTTTTATATATTCAATACTATCATAGAGGTGTAGGTATAGAATAAAAATAATGATAAATAAAGATGTCCAAAACCATATTATATTGGGAGAAAAATACAAGATCTTTGACACACCATAATTCAAGGCAAACACAAAAACACATCCATATGCACCCAATAATGTTAATCCAAGATAAGAGGCTCTTTAGGGTCTTTTTCTATCTGTCCTGAGTTCTCACTCTTGCTCTCTCTCTCTCTCTCTCTCTCTCTATCTCTCTCTACTTTACTTCTAGTCTCATTTTTTTAGGTTTCTATATATATATATTAGCAACTTGCAACCTTTCTTTGTTCCTATCTTTTGAAAAGAAAGTGAATGGAAATTGATTTTCTCTTTCTTGTTTATCTCCACTTCATTCTTCGATTTACATCCACTCCAAAGTCAAAACTGTATAGCTAGATGTGTGCTAGAGTTCTACATAGGTGTGTTTGGATCCAAAAGAAAAGTTCTAATCTTGGGATTGATTGATCCTTAGTTGTTGATCACCTTGCTTGTTGTTCAGACTGCCATGGCGAACCCGTGGTGGACGGGGCAAGTGGGGTTGCCTGGATTGGAAACCACCTCATCATCATCTCCCATGAAGAAGCCAGATCTAGGTATATCCATGTCCACTAGCCAGAGAGAAGCAGAGGGTGGCATGGGAAGAGAAGAAGATCAAGACGAGGAAAGAGAGCATAGTGATGAGCCTAGAGAAGGTGCTATAGAAGTCCCCGGTCGCCGTCCAAGAGGTCGGCCGCCGGGATCCAAGAACAAGCCTAAACCACCTATTTTTGTCACCAGAGACAGCCCTAATGCCCTCAAAAGCCATGTAATGGAAATAGCTAGTGGGTCTGATGTTGTTGACAGTTTAGCTTGCTTTGCAAGAAAAAGGCAAAGAGGGATCTGTGTGCTTAGCGGAAATGGTATGGTCACAAATGTAACCCTCAAGCAACCTTCTGCACCTGGAGCTGTGGTGGCACTTCATGGAAGATTTGAAATTTTGTCGTTGACCGGTGCTTTCTTACCGGGACCGGCGCTTCCTGGGGCAACCGGATTGACCATATATCTAGCCGGAGGACAAGGTCAAGTGGTTGGAGGTAGCGTGGTTGGATCACTAGTGGCATCAGGCCCTGTGATGGTGATTGCAGCAGCCTTCTCAAATGCTACTTACGAAAGATTGCCCTTGGAGGAGGAAGAGGAAGGTAGCGGCGGGACTCAAGCGCATCCTAGTGGCGGCAGCGGTGAAGGTGGCGGCGCGGGTGTGGGGGATCCGGCCACATCAATGCCTTTGTATAATTTGGCTCCAAATTTGGTGCCTAATGGGGGGCAATTGAGCCATGAGGGATATGGATGGGCTCATGGAAGGCCGCCCTATTAGAGAAAGTGTCAAAGAGATGTGGTTTTGGAGATTCATCTTAGCTCTTGGGGCTGAGCATCTGGGAGTCAACTAGGTAAGTTAATGGAGGAATAAGGAATAATAATGAAAATTCATCATCTGTGTGACTGTGTGTCCTGTAAATTTCATATCACTCTTGTGGTCATGTGCCTTCAACTTTTAATTCTGTGAGTTTGTTTCTTTCTTTTCTTCAATAGAGTTTAATAGACTGACTGAGACCTGAGTTCCACATGTTTCAATTTTCCATATCTTTTGATTTATTTGATTCTACAAATTGAATGGGATTGTGCATATTATAATTGATGAAATTGCCCTTGCCGCTCTAATGGGGCTCAGACCAAATGGTCTCTGCCAAAATAAATCAACATCAATTGTAACGAGAAATTCTTGCTTCCATCTATACTTGACCAAAGTCTTATTGGGATTACAAACAGTTTTGAATCCTCCAATTCTTAGTGTAACTCAATTGCCTTCTCCATAATGCTTAATTTAACTAATGGACAATCTCTTGCTGTTTCTCTAAGTTCTTTTCTAGACATCCAACCTCCATTCAATCCTGAGAAAACCTTCCTTCTCTTCTTCCTCATCATCTCTACTCTGAAGAATCCTGAATCTATGGGGAAACCTCTCATAATTTCATTACCATAAGTCCATCACACACACACACACACACACACACACACACACTCACACTCACACTCACACACACACACTCACACTCACACTCACACACACACACACAAAAGAGTATGACTTGTAATACGGTACACTATGTCAGCGCTTGATATGTTTATATGTCCATGTTAATTAAAGAACATTCCCAACATCAGGCATTTGTAGTGTTTGAAAATGGTTTGATGTACTTGGTTTGTTTTTTTTTTTCTGGTTTCGCAAAAAGACTTTTTATGTAATTCGAATTTATGACTTACAGGTAATAAAGAAGCAATGGTACTTCATATGCCCATATTAGTTCAAAAAAAAAAAAATGCAATCTGGATGTCATATGACATTATAACATGTTCTCTGTCACCAAATCTTCAACAGTGAGTATACTTCAATGGCATAAGCTTCCATCAATGAAACATACATGATCAAGTTTAGTAGTGTTTCTCCAAAAAGGGAAATAAATAAATAAATAAAAACTAGTCTATTCATCTATGTAACATCCAAGGTGATAATTTTCGATTTGATATTTTGGCAGTGCAAGGAAAAACTACTGTAAGGAATAAGATATAATTATGAGGTATTTCAACTTCTCCTCTTTAGTCTCAATCAATTGTTAACACTAGAAGCAGTTATTATGCAGAATATATATATTTCTCTTTTACATTGGAAAGCTGTAAAAGTGAGGAAGGGAGGTGACCAAGCAATGTGAGAACACAAAGGATGGGTTGCCTTGAACAGTGATATGTAGCAGTGGTGGCAGTTTTGGTGAAGGTGGCAACTCCAGACTATTGAATTTGCAAGTGCAATTTGGCCTTGCATTCAGTTGAAACATGTTTATTTATTTATTCCTTGCGCAACATTCCTTTTGAAACCTTTAACTCGGTAAACTAGTTCAATTCAAGTCCGTATTCTTTTGTTCAAATGAAGCCCTCTCTCTCAAATTGTACACTAGATTCTTACTTTATAAAATTTGAAGAAATATCACATATACTATCTTTTACTATTGCTTTCATCAAAAGACCATTTTTCATCACTCAAACTTGTAGTTTCTAATTCACATTGCAAGTAATTTTATTATTACGTTAAAAGTCGTTTTTTCAATTAAATAATTAGAGAACTTATATATTGACATTAATGTTTACCGTCTTATCATTTTTATCAGCTATATTTTGACTTCTACTTGCAAGGAAAAAAAAACTTAATTGAGAATTTATGTTCCAATAATTCAATCCTCAACAATTGACAATTGAGAATACCTTTGAAAGACGACACAAAAATAAGATTATGCAAAACTCATTCTAATACCAAGCAGAAATCAATCAACTTTGTATTGGCTCATTATAGAAGTTGCTAAGTTGCGGATTGCAAGAGTTTCAGGCTGATCGACAAGCTCCCCGCAGGGATGGTTATTGCAAAGTGTATAATTGTCAGATTTTAGAATACTTAGAAGGGTCTGAATAAAGAGGAAATCTTATATGAGGTGCAAAAAAACCTTGAAGTAGCTAAGTGAAATTTAATTTGAGATATAATGTTTATGATTTTCATTATTTAATAACTATTAAACTAGTGAATTGGTATGACGTTTCATGATATTAAAAATTAAAGTTTAGTTGGTATGATGTTTCAGGGGTGTTCGTATTTGCTGTTTAATGTTGCTATTGTTGTTTAGTAAAAGTAACCAACAACAGATACAAAATTTATTCATGCAATCCATATATAACTCGATGCTGACTTTGGAAGGAAATGGATATCTAAGAAAGGCGTGCAATTGTCTATTGCATACATAATCATGAAAATTGCATCCTTCTTTGTTTCTGAAATTAGATCTTAGTCTGCAATCCGAATGGGAGAATTGTGATGTTGTAGAAGGTAAGCTCTCATATTGATAACAATGTTGCTGCTCGTGTAGTTGGTCGGAAAGAAAAGGGCACTAAGCACATGTTCTGGTTAAGATCAGTATAATGTTCCTGAGAGGATGTTTTGTTGACACTCAAAGGATCCAAGAATTTTTATCAACATAAAGGACCCTTTTTCACATGGATTCACATGCCATTGTAATGAAACCCCATTTTAGTATTTGCTATATCCTAGCCACTTGCATAGATACAACATTCTATGGTAAAGCAGCAGTGCACTTTGTGCCCACCTTTGGGTTTAATAATTAAACCCATCTCACTTTAATTAAAATAATCACCAACAGCTCCTGCTTTTATTGTTTAAAGGCTGCCTTTCTATAGTGTTATTTTACCAACATTTTCCAAGCACTGTTCAATTTCAAAAGTCCAATTAACCAAGTACAACACTCCCACAAACAAAGCCAGCATTAAGGAAATGTGGACCACCAAAACCCTTAATCAAATTAATTATAGATAACCAAAGCGACAATTAATTTAATAACAAGGATATTGGAGGGAGAAAAGGAAGGGGCGGGGGGAGGAGGAGGAGGAATCATGCATCAGCAATGGAAATTTGACAACAAGCTCGAGACTTTCCATGTCCTCAATGCTGCAACGATGCATTAAAAAAGAAAATCCCATTCGTCGCATGCTCCTTGGCGTGGAGTGCACGCTGCGTCCGGCCGGATTAGGTGCCTCTTGACCTAACGTTTTGCTAAAGGTTGTGCTTTCATCTTCAGCTTTGTCTGTACTCATCTCCTGCTATATATCCGGTTGCCAATTGCAATGCATCCAAATTATTATAACAGTTAATTTCTTTTATATTTTTCTTTTCTTTTTTAGTGTTCTATTACATGATCAAAGTTCCTAAACCCTATATACTAATGCAGCATAAATTTATTTTTGCAATACATTAATTTGACTGACCCCACATAATAAAGCTCCATTTATATTTGTTACGTCAATCTAAGGGTTTCAATTTGTACAAGAAGCATGAATAATTAATGTTTGTCATTAGCTTGGTTAATCATAGTTATATTGATATGTCCACGACATCTCTCTTAAATTACACGAAGGGCATTAATATATGACCAGCTGCTTGGCAGCTAGCCTTCCTGAACCAATATTATAATGATTAATAAGCGTTATCTTGAATTGGAATAGGAATAGGAATAGGTGTGCAAATCGAACTAAAATACTTTAAACTTTTCTCTTCGTCGCATGTGATATGATATGACATGATATCAACGATTTATATGTATAGTAATACCAACTGAATATGTGAATCGAAAAAGATTGATATCTAACTGTTGAAATATTGCAAAGCAAGGGTTGTCGATATGTATTTCTGTTTCTTTGCCAAATATTTTCACCTCCCATCCAATAGATTTAATTAAACAGGAGACTTTCGATTTGAAAATTTAAATTCTTTTAAGTCTCAACTGATGGGGCTACCCCCCCCCCCACCTCTCCCTCCCTCCCTCCTCGTTGACTATTTTTATTATCCTGATATGTGACTCGAAGTTCGACACGCCACTTGTTCATTGTCCTACCTCCAGTCTAGTACTCGAAGCTATGGTTAGTGAATATTTTATCCCGATTGCAATTAAAAAGAGTTCTATACATATATTGATTGATAACCGTTCATAGGTTTTGTGGGGTTCTTTTTTTTTTTTTTTTGTTAGGTTGTTTTCGCGATTATGTCATTCATAGATTTTGGCTTTATAAACTAAAATATTACATTGATAAATTGTTTTAGAGATATGTTAATCACAGACTTATTTATTCTACATTACATTATCAAGAGTGTTTGTTGCACACTTACCGCGAGAATCTATGTATAATTATAACTAATAATACAAATCAAAACAACTAATAATACAAACCACAAATATATAATTGATTATTATAATAAGATCAACTTATCCCATTTCTCTTCTCTTGCATCAAAATAAGTTATGCCCATATAACAAAGCCCTTTTTTTTGTTGTTGTTGTGGGGGGGGGGGTAAAAACAAGATAAACTTAAGAATTACTCAAAAAACTTAGTTTAATTAATAATTTAATGTATTTATTTTTACAGTAATTTCGATTTGAGCTGATACTAATTCTAACAAATTTAAAATTTTTATTGAAGTGGAGTAATGAATTTTAACTATATTAATATTAAAAATAGACATTAAAAAAATTATGTAAATTTAATAATATTAAAAAAATAAATAAATTTTAAACAAAAATAATAATTAAAGGTGGAGGTGTGGAGGAGAAATGGAACAATTGGTGGCCTCTGTATCCATGGGAGCTGATTACAGAGAGGACGAAGCGAAATCCGGGGGCAGCAATTCCGAGGAAATATGGGTCCCATGTTTAGATCTACGTCGACTTTTTCAAACAAAACACGATCAATGGTGATCTGAGCCCCCCCCCCCCCCCCCCCAACAAAAAGACCCGCCCGTGAGTCCGGCAGGCCCCGAATCCGGCCATCGTTTGTCCATTTGTAACCTGTGTTTGGATTAGCAAACTAGTGGACACTTTGGTCAAACTCCAATTCTTGGCTTCCCTATTGTGAAAAAACAAATATTATTGACGACCCCACGAATCCTTTTGTCCCATGTGAGACTTATATCACAAGAAAATTAATAACGCAACTAATGAGCATTTTTAGTTCAATGACATTGACGTTCCTGTGTTGAACTCGAGTTGATAGATTATGTGTGCATTTGTTGGATCCCCCCCACCTTGCTTCCTTTTTTTTTTTTTTTTTTGAATTTCTGGATTTTACCCTTTTTACAGATTGAAGCTGAGTAATTACTATGTTGATTACTTGATTACAACATTAAAAGCACATCAGACATAGGACAAATCTTCCATAATATACATTAACGTTTCTCATTTTTATCTCTACAAATGGGCTTCATTAGCAATCGCCAGCCCATTGGCTTTGCTTGAGCCGGACTCTGATAAACAAAAGGTACCCGACCAAAGTTCCCACTTTCAATTATAGCATACAGTGAGTTAATTTGATGCATATCAGACACAAACTCAAACATTATATTGCCTTAATCATTTTTATTTTTTTTTGGTGTTTATTTGGACGAATTTTGTATGGTTATGAGATCAATCCGTTGAACCATCTAAAAGGGAATCTTGTGAAACTTACTAGTAGAAAAATGGCCAATACACCTGACCCTAATCTTGGTAAAATAGCATTTCATCTTGCACTAGGCAATACTATTAGTATTAGTAATGGATGATAATAAGCCTGTTTAAGGGTGGACTGGGCCGGCCTGGCCACACAACCGATCTAAGGATGTAAGGTAACCATATGCTGATGTAATCAATACAAGAACAACAAATACAGCAAGACTTAGTATGCAAACATGAAAAGAATGAACAATCAAACAATAATCAATCACCCTCTTCCCATGTAATCTTGAATTCCCATCAACTGAAATCGTTTTGGCACACCAACCTTGCGACGACCCGGAGATCCAAAAGGGTGTAGAGTCACTCTCATCCCTCTAACTATCAAATGGAGCACAAAATGCTGACTGAGATGCCATTAATCTGATAGGATTCCATTAGCCTTGTCCCAATAAGTGAACAACTTGTCATGAAATATTGCCATGGGACAAATAAGTACCACTCTTGAAAATGACCTAAACGGAAGCATCTAGGAGGCTGCCCCCATTTACAGGGGAATTGGCTTCTGGAACTTCCCATGAACCCATACCCTTAGCATGCTCTTCCCTTTCCGGCGATTTGTCGACTTGATGCAGCAATACTCCAGCTCAAGCTGCAGTTACACAGTCAAACCAATGCATTTGTCAAAGATAATCTCATTATTGAGTATAAGATCCAGCACAACTTGGAGTCTCCCTACAAATGACAAACATAAATTGAATCGGGGATGTAGATAATATATACAATAAGCAAATTGAGACAAAACAACAAGTATTATATGTCAAATGATTGTAAAGGACTTTTCTGTTGCAGATATTTAACATCAAAATATGGCAGCTAAATGGAAAGTGATGACACATTTCATCTTATACAGCAAACTGCACTGAAATGAAAACTTTTTGTAGCAATCTGATAGAAGAGTCAACACCTCAATGAAGCCAGTGGCCACAAAAAGATCTCTGACTGTATCCAAACAGAAGAAATAAGAACGAGTACCATCTGCTCGCATGTACTCTCGAAATCCAACTCTCTGCTCTGACTCAAATCGCAACATGGTCATGTCATATAGCCCTAAGGTTAATGAAGCTGACCATTTATTAGTACAAGTGAGACATCTTCATGGCCACACAGTGAACAAATGAAAGGAGGAAATTAGAGAAATAGGTGTCTGTGGATTAAGGAGAATCCTGATTGTGTACCCAACATCAAACTAAATAGTGCAGAAGTTCCTCAGTGCGCCCCCCACTCCCCCCACTCCCCCAAAAAAAAAAAAGAAAGAAAAAGAGAGATTGATTGTCCATTCAATAGTATTTGTTAATCAAATACCATAGTCCCTAAATAAGAGCAAGCCTCCTGGTCTCAAGACAGAAAAGCACGCTACAATGGCTTTTGGCATTCTTTTAAGTGGCACTGCTGATAGTGTAAATATCTGTCATAGCACAATAAAAGAAACAAAAATATACTTCAGTATATGACAATTGCCCACAGCAGAAAACAAGTATTCAAGATGTATCAGGTCGTTGAGCCAAAAACTACCCTTTTTGCCAAGTACAAGACTATACTCTGATTTTTCTTTCTTGGTCAATTTCTAAATTAAGGAACACTTTCTCTTAAGTAACAGAATGTTACATGGACCAGCATAGGCTCAAGGTGATTTCTTTTCCATTATCCACCAATAAATCAGAATTTTCCCCATCAAAAATGTCATCTTCCCTCACAGAAAATCAGTGGCTGCTTATAGTAAACCAGAATAATGGTAAGCTATATGAAATTTATATAATATACTATGCACTAATTTGTCAGCAAATTTTCCGCACCACGCCCAGATGCCAAATCACTGTACATATTAAGTTCATGTTATCAAAAGAAAGGGCATACCAAGGTAACAAAATCAACGCTGCCAATGCAACAACCACCTTCTTTTGATGATCTCAGACCTTCTCCATCTGCAGCACCACACTCCTTATCATCTAGAACAGTATAGAAATCTCAAGACTAAGATGCATGCACGATTGACAAAAGTCCATCAACTGAGAAAATTATAACAAATAAGTAACCTGAACATTTTTGTTGTTTTTTATGACAATCTGTTTGGCAAGAATCATAGAACAACCATTTTGGGAACCCAGTGAATGCAAAATCACAGCAAAATGGTTGGAATCGATGTTCTGCTCTGGATATATTAGCAGCATCTACAATCTCTTTAGCCCTCTCAAGAGTTTTCTCACTACAATCACAAGCATATACGATGATGGTCTTGTTGCCACTGCAAGACGGACATTTTCACAAGGATGGCAGTTAGAATATAAAAATATTATTTGCAGTGGGCAACAGAAACAGCTTAGTATAATATGAGGAACTTGCATTGAAAACTCCCATAAACAGAATGTATCCTAACATATTCATGTGCTACGCGAGAAACTTGCACTTCTATGTTATAAGGTGATTTGCCTAACAACCATTTCAGCTCAAATCAAGATTCAGTAGCACATTTACACAATCCTATCTGTAATAGCTGTCACAGCATCGCCGTTAATTCAAATTCATGATATCCCACTACATGTTTTGTGGGAAATCGTTGCCTAATATCTGATTTTTAGATATCAAAGGATATTAATTGTATGAAGGGTGAGCAAGCCTTGTTATAACAGTAAAAATTGCTCCATTGTGACATGGGGATCAAAGATTTCAATCGTGGAAACAATCTCTTTGTGAAAAGTAAAAGTAAGGCTACATATATCTAACTCTTCTTCACACCCTAGGGGTCTCGTGCACTGACATTTTCTTTTTAAAGGACATGCCTTTTACACAAAATACTAGCCTTTCATGTAAGAAATTGTTATTCTGGAAGAACCTACCCTAGGGACCTCGTGCACTGGGAACATCCCTTTAAAGGACATTCCTTTTACACAAAATACCAGCCTTTCATGACATTGTTGTTCCGCAAGAACCTATCCTACCCTGTAATCTCCTGAATAAACATAAACTTGCAATCTCTCTAACTCTACCCTGCATCTCAGTTATTCCATCACCACCATCATGCAAACAGCCACCATCCCAAGCTAAAAAGAGGGGGGAATGCAGAATGCAAAATATGCACATTAACAACAAGCAATAAATAAAAAATGGGACTACAAGCTGATGGCAAATCACAGAATTAAGACAACAAAGCAAAAAGACAAGCTTTTCTTCAAAGCAATACCGTAAGATTGGAATTACAGAACTGCCATTGCCGCAGCCAACCTCCAAAACCTTGGAGAATTCTCTACAAGAAACCAACTCTGGAAATTCCTTCAGCAAATATCTCCTCTCCTGCAAACTCACCAAATGAACTCGGAAACCTTAAAAAAGATTCTTTTCTTATTAAAAATAAAAACCCCATTTGCATAGAGTGTCTTTGGACCTTGAAGAACTTGCCCGATGAGTGGCGGAGGTGGAAATTTTTCCATGCCTTAGAATCTTCACTTTCTCTTTCTTCTTCTTTTTCTTCAAGTTGAGCTTTTTCTCGTTTTTGCTCTTGTTGTTGTTGTTGTTGTTGCTGCTGCTGCTGCGAAGTGAAAGGTAGTAAGTGGTATTGATAAGATGGGTTTGTTTCAATTTGTTGTTTAAGTGTTTCCCAATCGAAGTCTTTCGAATGGTACTCTGTTTTCGTTTCTTCTTCTTCTCCGCTCATTTTCTTTCCTTTTCCGGCGGTGGCTGTGGTGGCCTGGCCGCTGCGCTTGGTTGGCGGGTGTTATTGACGGTGGTGGTGGAATTAGTCGTATCCTGAAAATTGCTCATTCTTTTCGTTTTTATTCAGAAGTTGTTCCATCCTACGATCACTGTGTCCCAAAAGCCGAAGGATGTCTCCACCTGCTCGGACCCTATTTTTATTTTGAAAATATGCAAGATGGGGGCTACTATATTATGCTAGTATAATTGTTAATTGCATAATTGTTAATTTTTTAATATATTATTATAATTAATAATAAATATTATATATATCCATTTAATAATTATAATAATATAATATAAATTATGTTTTTTTTTAAAAAAATAAAATTAATTGTATTCATGTACACACGAAAGGGTCACATTCTTCACATACCCATCAGGGAAAATACTTTATGCTTGATGCATTCACAAAAGTATATGCCTCGCCTTATAGATTATGCTATATTCCAATATGAGTCCAACAAAATTTAATATCACACAAATTTTTTTTTTTTTTTTAAATTGGTATTTGTGACTATTATTTGTAGAATTTGTTATTAAGAATAAAATTGTTACATCTATTAAGTGACCAGCAAAGATTTCTGTTGCTAGCTCATCTACTTGGGACAAGAATCAGTATATCATATGCATGAATTGTGCATAACATGAAGACCATAATCCAACTAAAAGTTCATTTGTACTCCATCATCCAACTAAAAGTTAATGTGTGCTTTCTTTCACAATTATTGAAGAGCACAATGATTATGCTCCCACACCAGTCCATCTAAAGTAAACCAAATCACTCAAAAGAGATTTGTTGAGTTGTCTCAAATACAAAAAAAAAAAAAAAAAAAAAAAAAAGGCATTAGCTTCACAACAGTGATTATTGAAGAGCACAGTGATTAAGCTCCTATGGCAGTCCATCTACACATCAAAATGGCCAGCAACCAGATCACTCAAAATATTTGGTGGCATATGGCTAGAAAGGTATCATTAGCCTGCAACATGCAGTCCAATGTAACATTCTGTTATCAAATAGCTCCTTTCAGAAGACAATGTTAGGCAAGTTCAGGACAGAATAACACAGTAAGTCCAAAATATACGCTTTCATTTTGTTGTATATTTCAGTATTCTGAATGATATTCAAGCCGATGTCACTATATAAAAAAGACATGGCAAGTTCTTGACCAAGTCATAATCCTTTCTAATCAATTTTAAGTGGCGGAGCTCAAATTTGGAAATGAATAGCACAAGTTGCATTCTGTATACCATGACCAGGTGATTGCTATGGTTACAATCTCCGCAAGAGCCATCAGAGGACAGCTGATAGAAGACTCACAAAGGATAACCACTTCCAGATACCATTAGCACAAGTTCACCCAGCCCTTAGTATAACTCTTTGAAGTTCATCTGCCATCTCCTGTAGTAAAACAGGTTTCTGAATCACCCCATTCATTCCCATTTGCAGGCATTTCTCCAGGACATGGTTCTCAGAACTCGCTGTTAGGGCTATAATTAATGGCCAATTATGACTGCAGTACTTCCGAATCCTCATTGCTACTTCAAACCCATCCATAGCTGGCATGTGAAGATCCAAAATGACTAGTCTGAAAGAATTTTTGCAGGAACTAAGACAACTTAGGCATTCAAACCCTGATGAAACTGCAGTCACTTCACAACCTATCTTCTCAAGCAGCTTCTTGGTCACCGTCCGGTTTACGCCATCATCAGCAGCAAGCATAACCCAAAGGCCTTTTAACTGAGGAACTGGATTTGGTTGTTCTGATGAAATTCCAGAGGCAATCAATGCTCTTCCATGAGATGGTTGGATACGAAACCTGAGAACCAAACTTGTGCTCTGTGCTAAACCCCAAGAGTTTTGAGATATCCAAATATTACCCTCCATCATCTGCAAACATTAAATTCAAATAAATATTGACAGCTACTGTGTCACATTGATGTTGTTGTGGATTAAACAAATGCCTATGGGTAATGTACCTTCAGAAGTAAACAGTAGCCAGTGTGTTCACATCAAACCAAACTTGAAACTATACAAAACAATTTGAAGATTTTGCCTAGAAAGAAATCAGTTTTCATGTGAAAAATATAAATATCTAAAGCCAAGACATAATAAGCATAATTTGATGAAACCTTTAGCAGAAACTGCAGTAGGTAGTGCTGAAAAACTTGTTCAAACGTAACTGACAACGTTCCACATCAACCAGAAATAGTCATTTTTAGATGTAATTAAACCTTTTAGAAATATACCATCCATTCTCATGACATGTCCATCTGCCATGTGTTCAATCACAAACAACGTAGAACCACTAAAAAGCACGACAAAAGCAGGAAATGAAAGGTTAAAGATGATTGTTGGGGCACTCACATGCACAAGCTTTTTGCACATTCTGAAGCTCAAGCCCTCCTTAACTTCAAAACTATTTTTTCTCTGGCCAGAAGAATGTGTGGTTGTCATTGATATATCTGACAGAAAACTCCCCTCGGTAACCCCAAACTCAAACTTTATACATACATACTCATCTGGAGCATTAGGTTTCTGCATCCCACACATTCTGTCATTCTTTCCCTGGCTACTACTCTCTAAGAAGACTCGAAATATGACAGTTTCACCTCCATCATAAAGGTCCAACAGATGTCCAACCATATGCAAAATCACTTGAAATGTCCTTTTCTCATCCCCTATCACTAAATCAGGCAAAGAACTCCGCACATCTGTTTCGAATCCAATGCCTTTATACGCACACAAGCACTTGGCAAAGCAAGAAGCTTGCCTAATCATGGAGTGCAGCCGAAAAGGCTTCATCTCTAAGGGGAACCTTCCATCATCTTTGGCTGAAATCTCCATCACGTCATTTATCAGAGTTGAAAGAACATTACTCACTTTAACTAACGTATCAACAATGATCCTCTGTTCAAAGTTCATATTCTCATTTTGGAAAATTGAAAGTAGGCCCAAGATTGAGTGCATTGGCCTCCTTGTCCCATGGCTCATAACCTTTTGAAATGAGTTCCTCGCCTGACTTGCCATCATTGCATTTTTCTCAGCCTGTTGTAGAGCACGATTTTTCTCACTCAGCTGTTCCCTCATTAGCTGAGATTCCTCAAGAACTGCAGCATGGGACAAAGCCACAGCTACCTGATCTGCAACCACTTCCACTATTTCCATTTCTTCATAGCTCCACATCCTAGAATTCACACTGGGAAGAACTAAAACCAGGAGTGCATAACGTGTATCTACTAATTCAGGTGTCCCCCCTTTGAAATTTGAAACATGGAGCATAGGCATCCGGATTGCTGCCACAGCACCTGCATCCTCTGACCCACCACCACTTGCAGCACCAAGAGCTGAGTCTGGTCCCAAAATCTTCACCCCCTTGCTATTTTTTATCTCCAACACATCCTTGTCATTGATAGGGATATGGAGGAGATAATTGTTAGAAGTTGCTTTCAATTCATGTGTGAGATTCATCTCTGTTCTTTCCTCATTTGGCATCCATATGGCACAGTTATGTAAATCCAAAGTCTTAGAAAGCTCAACCAGGGTGGTATATAATATTGTATGCCTATCAAGTGACTTCCTGATTTCTCGAGTTAGCATTCGAACATGCCAACTTGCTTCCTTCTGCCTTTTCATATGCCCAACCTCCTGGTCTAATTCCATCACATTTTGCCTCAAGAAAACCTCTCTCACTTTCACTTTGAGAAGAAGAGGAATCAAAGTTAATAGTGTTATGGCAGTTGCACATGAGACCAAGGCTGTTAGGAATTTGGCAATGGTGAGGGACAGCATCAATTGGAATGAGTGTGGCCCATAGTAGGTCCATCCATTGAGGAGATGGGTCAATCCACAAAGAACAATGAATGCTATAAACTGGAGAAGGACCCATTTGAATGGAACATTGGAGCAGCTAACAAAGTACAGCAGTTCGATGGGTATTGAAAAGTAAGCTACTGAAATGAAGAAATCACTAACTCTCTGACACTCTAGAATGCTCTGTATATTCCAATATCCACCATCATCATCACAATTACAATTCATGAATTCATTATCCATTGCATAAGATACTGAGATCATAAGACATGAAAATAACAAGGATTGAGGAACCAATGTTCTTGACATTGCACCACACTTCAGGTACTTTTGCTAATTAAGAAAAAGATAACTGATTTTTCATTACTCCTAGCACCCCAAATTTGAATGCTCATTTCCTCAACTAAGCTACTCAAGGAAAGGCAAAATCACACCATATCAAAACAACTATCTGCAACAGTTCATGTTCCATAAATATCCCCACCGGCAGCTTGTCCCCAAGGGAACAGAAATGAGAACACATCAGCTAGATTTCAAACTCTTACAGATCCATCTTGCCAAAGCTCCACAATCCCGCACTTCACAACAAACATAACCATTATTATTTCCTTCCAAGTTGCTCTAACTCCATTATCCTTCTTGTTATTTCTGCACTTTTCTAGTGATTTGCGTGACCTTACACAAAAAAAAACATAAAATCAACAATCTGAATGAAGAAAAGGAATTAGATATCTTAATAAGAGGCCAACATGAAAAAAAGGAAGATAGAAAGAACAAACCTTGTGACTTCAGTGTGCAAAGACCACCAATCCAAGCTTCTCTCTCAGTCTCCAACACCAAAAACCAAATCTTTGATAACAATTACAAGGAAATTAAAAAAAAAAAAAAGTAACCTTTTTTTCTCTCCGGAAAGTAGAAACAGGAAATCCAAGCTACACTGAATATAGATAAATCCCACAAAAAGAAAAGACCAATATGAAGGAAACAGAAGGAAAAGCCTCCTCCTTTGAACAGTGCAGATATTATTATGCTATGCAATGCTTCACACAAGCAAGAGATATTTCTATTTCATATCAACAACAAAACAACCAAAAAAAAACAGAGAGAGAGAGAGAGAGATATTTCTACCTGTACATAGATATGTATCTTGAAGATTGGATAGATCTTCTAACCTCTCTCTCTCTCTCTCTCTCTCTCTCTCTCTCTCTCTCTCTCTCTCTCTCTCTCTCTTCCTGGGGTCCAAAGAAATCAACTTTGGGGCCTTGAAAGTGGGAAAGAGACTAAAAGGCCGTTGTGTTGTGTCTGAGAAAAGTGGAAACGTATTTCTTTTCACAATTAAAGACTGGGTCCGGGGGCCAACCTTATGCAAGTGAAGAGAACCTAGACACTATGCATTTATTATATTGATACATACAACCATCGACGGATTCTGCACTTGGCTTCATGTGTTTTAATGGATACTTTTGGCAAAAAGATGACATGATCCCTCCATGGTTGGCTAACTTGGGATTATGGCGTGACCATTTGACAGCATATTTCTGATGTTCTTTTTGAGCAAGCATATTTCTGATGTTCTTTGAGAAATAATGATCAACGTAAATTTCTATCTTCTTTTGTTTTCTTGTTCTTGATCTTGATGACGACCTCTAAAATTTAGTATTTTATGTGTGTATTAAGACGTAATTATTGTTTATATTTGAAAAAGTCTAGCACCGCGCATGGCACTCTTAAGATTATTACAAAATGCAGAGAGCCACGCCCATTCTTAGCCATAAATGCCCTTTAAAACGGAACTTTTCATAAATGTAAGATGCGAACTGTCCATATAGCTAAATTACACAACATTGAGCCCCCGATCAAAGGTGGCGGACTTCGGACTATAGGCATATCAAGTTGCGTGCACTCACTAGATAGCCCTTTGAGAGCACTCACAGTGGTTAATTTGGAAATAAGTCAAAATCAGCGACGAACTTTTGTACGCAAAACCGAGTGAGGAACACTAGTAATCAATAACTTACAATAAAGAAAATGATAGCTTTCTAGATTCAAGTACGAGTTAACAGGAAGTATAGAGTGCAGCTAATCTGTACAACGACAAAAGTTGAACTTCAGGAGTCAAACAAGTCCGGCATGTATCTTCCAGTTAACATAACTGTGTATTTTAGTGAGAAAGGGTTGGAGAGAGAAGAATGGCCCAATATTTTTTCAAGCACAAGGCCAGTTTCTACTCTGGAAATTGTTCATAGTCGCCATTTTCTGGAGATTGGTGTACTAGCACTGAAAAGGCATCTGCACTGATCCTCCAATCATGTTGTGGAGGAGTCGCTTGCATTCCATGGTGTTGAACTGCATATTGATTTCCTGCAATAGTTTGAAGGTCATCATTCCCCCGGACCAGATTCCTCCCAGAAGGCTCAACAGGCGAGCAGAATCCAATGCTTGATATCAATGACCCACCAACCGGTGATGGCAACTTGCCCGCTGAACTATCACCTTTTATGCTTGCATTAGCATCCTTCTTTTTGTCAAGCAAGAACGTGCCAACAATGACCTACATACATATAATTTATAGTTATGATCTAACAGAACAATCTGTTAAAAAGGTAGCTGGAGATTGGAATCTCCAAGGCCGGGATGCACACACCCACTATCTCTCTCACATGGATGTGCAGCCTCGTGCACGTTCATGAAAATCTAACCTTGGTTGAGATTGCTTACTATATAATTCATTAATGAGATTTTTCTTGGAAGCAACCGTATGTTTAGGCAAATACCTGCACAGGACCAGCAGCCTTTAAGGGTCCACCAACTCCTCCTCCAATGATCTGGCCATCTGTATTAGATAGACATACACTGAGTCCACCTGTTCTCCCTCCAAGATCAGTGCGTACATAAGATCCAGAGAGTGAAATGATCTCAAACCGGCCCTGTAGATAGAAGATGCAAAATAAATAAATAAATAAAAGAAAATTTTGGTGGTGGGGTCAACAATAATTTGTCTAAAACTTCCCGCTGCACTTCAAATTATTAAGATGTCTCTGAGATCACAAAAACTTCATTATAAGCTATTCAGCTTTTGTGAAAATCTTTTCAAAATCCTGATAATAAATAAAAAGAGGCATAACCACCAACAAGTGGGCATGTATCTGAAATTTAAACTTCTAGTTCTTCTAACATAAACTGGTGCCTGTGCTAACTGCACAAAAAAAAATGTTTATTTTGTTGCATAAGCTTGTTGATAAATTTTCTAATGTTTGAAAATTTACTGACATACATATTATTCCTCAGACCTTTTTTTTTTTGACTTATTTTCAAATTACATCACTAATCTGTTGACATATGCATAAATTTTTTTAAAGCTAAATTACTGAACAGAAACAAATAAACCACACACTGGTTCAGTTTTATTAGGAACAAAATAAAAGAAATAAACTGAATGAACTATATCTCAATTTTCTATCAACTTTTAAATTACCAAATTCATAGGTTTGAACTATTTGTTTCTTTTTGGGCAAGAAATTATACTCAACTACAAGCCTGTTCAAGCTCTTTGTCCCAAATGTAAGTTTCAGTTTTCCCCTCTTCGGTGTCTATTGGAATTCTATTTTGACTGGTCTTAAATCTAGTAAGCACGGTTCATTCTTATATTGGCACCTATTTAAATTTACACAAGTAAGGACAGTGTACTAACTTGCAATGGAAAGCAAAACCATACACAATTACCTCATATGCAATGTTGCCTCCTGACATTGCTGGCTGACGGAGAGATGCATTTGAGATAGAACCAGAGGCAGACAGAATGCACATGTCACGCTTGCTTTGTTGCATGAACATCATAAGTTTCTGGCCCACATCCTATCAGCATAAAATAAAGCATGCACAAAGAGGCAAGTTGATAAAGCTGAATAGACCATAAATCCTTTCTTCATTAGTAATACACTTGGCCATTATAGCAACAAATGACTGATTGGTGTCCAAGATGAATGGCAGATATTGTACATTTGTCCACAAATTTTTGAGATTTAAACCTATCAACTGCCCACCTCCATCTGATCCTTCATCTTTATCATCAAGTGCCCGAGTGCCAAAACTATTGAACTCAGCCATATAACGCACATCACTGAAATTAAGTTCAAAGCTATGCTTGTTATATCCAAATTAAAATCTAAGCCAGGATGTGCTTTATAAAAAATATTTCTTAGTATAATTTACTCATTTCAGAGCATAATTATGGTGGAGGACTTCCATCTTTGCAAGTGCACAATCAAACCTAAGGTGTTTTCCTTGTAGTAACATATTCAATCATTTACAAACTTATGTCATGTGGTACAGTGGGAATCAAACAATAAACAAATGACTCTAAAGATTAAATGTTCAGAAATCTGGCAAAATTATTCTTTAATGCATGATCCCCTTGGCCCCTGCTCCAAACAAGGGGGAAAAAAAAACAAAAGAAACTAGTTATGTATCATCCTCACTGAAGAACAATAACAACCAACAAGATTATCATTCAAGACTTTTGGAGGTTCCATACCTCGCCAGCAGTTACACTAATAACATGTGGACTAAAACCCTGCCCGGCATTCCCTGTACCAACAAACATGTTACCATGAGTGCCCTCATTTCCAGTATTGACTCAAACTACCAATTGATCAGAAGAAGATCCAAATGTAAAAGATTAACAGTAAAGATTTGTACAATAACACTTCAAAGACAGGATATGTACAGAATTTTCAACAGTAGAACAATAAAGCACCTTCAAAATACAAGAATTCTCAATAAATAAGGTGTAGAAACATTGAGAATAATGGCAAAGAGCAAGTCCAAATCTTAATAAAGATCTGCTCCAATCGGATGAAAAAAAAAATGCTCATCAACAGTAATGCAGACACAAATGAAAAGAAAAGACCAACATTCAAGAGTGTTATCTCATGATGTGTAAGTTACTTATGAGTCTTATGGCTTTGACCAGATAAAATTTTTATCCAACTCCTAGACAATGCAGAAAACCCTCACCTAGTCAATTAGAATGAGCACGAATAACATTTAAATGTCCACCAAACACAACTAGAAAAAAAAAGGACAGAATCAGACTCAAACACATTGCATCAAATTCCAAAGAAGTTCCAAGTAAAGTTAATAAGCCCCAAAAAAGTTCATAAAGAATTTGTATCTGACCATCAAAGAGAAAGCTCAAGTGCTTTCATACAAAAGCCTCATTAAGAAAGCAACAATCATGATGAAAACAGTTAGAAGAAAACAAAAATTCTACTTTTAGTAATAGTAAAATGCAATTAACTCCTAGTAAATCTATATTTACCACCAGAATGCCACAAAGTAAAGGGCTTGTGGCAATAACTCACCAAGTGCAACTAGATTGGACTTTTGAAGAAACTACGAATGGAAGATTTGCATGCCTAAATGCAATGCATATTTGTCTATGTAAGAAATTGCCATAAAAACCCTAAAGTTCAACATCCAGACACACAAGTAATCAAAATAAAGAAGCTATATCCTAGCATACAATTCATTACTAAATCCAAGTATACAACCAAAAATTGATTTGAAACATATTGCATCATGGAATTTTCAAAATGAAGAAACCACCAAAAGGGGTTTTCATAAATTTAGAAACCAGCAAATAGGCAGTAAATTAAAGGGCTCATGTTCAGAGAGATCAAGTATTGGAGACTCGTAACTTCCAAAAAACACTCACCACCATACCACATACCCACCAAAAGACTTAATAAAGGACACAGATAAAGAAAAAGAGTAGCCCAAAAAGGAATATGCATAGAAACCTCCTTAGTTAACAAAAATTGCCACAAGATCATGAAAAGACTGAAACTTTACTGAACACCCATCGACAAAAAGTAGCCCAAAACACGAGGACTCGAAAAACAAGGCAGTTATAATAACGGATGACACAATTCAACCCCGTAAGAAAACCAAATTGAAAAAAAAAAAACCCCCACGAAGAATTAGAAGGGAAATAAGAACCCACCAAGAGCAAGTAGCTGTTGTGACCTCTTCGATGAAGCAGAGTACGAAAAGGAGGAAGCGGCGGCCTCCCTCTTGTCTTTTGATTCGGAGTTCGAGGCCGCAGCCGTCTTCTTCGCCGCCAGAGCTTGCTCCGGAGTCCCGTACTTCCTCGGCCGGCCCCGGTTCCTCCTATGCGGGTGCTCCACCGGAGCGCTCGTCACCGCAGCAGAGGAGGGCCCTACGGAGTGCGGGTACAATATGGGGGCCCCACCAGTACCAGTATCAGTGCTCGTGTTGTTGCTGTTGTTGGTGGTGGAGGTGGTGGCGGTGGGTGTGGTGGTTGCAATATTGCCAGGTGGCAGAAGGCCATTGGTCGGCGAGGGGGATGCGGTGTTGGTGGGGGCGGCGAAATAGGAGCTGAGAGGGTGAGGGTGGTGGTGGTGGTGCTGCTGCTGCTGGCTTTCGTTCGGGTCCATTTTAGTAGAGAGAGAAAGAGATTTTTTTTTTTCAATTTTTTTAGTTTTTGGATGAATTGAATTTTATTTGGGATTTTTTAGGGTTTCTAAATGGGAAGATGGATTGTCGGCCGTCCGATGTAGGATTAACTAATATCTTTGACTTTTGAAATTGGTTTTGGACTTGCTTTTCTATAATTTCTTTTTCGTTTTTTTCTTTTTTGTTTTAAGGAACTATTGGTAGCCGTTGGATTGGTTTAGATTTCGATTTCTTCAATTGTTTAAAGTTCCAGCATCTTAGAATGTGTTAACGTCAAGTAAACCAAAGAAATAAAGACCTACTCTTTAGCTTGCCAGCCCTACCAAACCTCATTCAGAAACGAGAAATGTCTCAAAGCTATCACACCCCACCAGCCTACCTATCAGAAAGTAGCCATTTTGTGATGGCAAAATTGTTTCGGGAATACCAATCAGGCAGTGTTGTTGCCATAACACGATTGACAATGCTTCACAACAATATAAAACTAAATCACAGAAGGTATACAACAATACTGGTACAAACTGCAAATGAATGGATACAACACTTTGAGAATGTGGTTGTTTCTTTCGTTGAAGGTTTATTTACAATAGTGGGGCAAGAGTTGAGTTCCATATAGGCCTTTCAGTGTTCATCCTTTGGTGCTTCCCTGTCTGCGGTTTCTGCAGCCGAGGCGACATTGAGTTCGTTCTTGAGTTCCTCTAACTGCAACTCAACATGGAGTGGAAACATGTGTCAAAAGGGATCACTTGGTTTCGGATGAAAAAGTCAATCAAGAGGAGAATCAATATTATAAATTCATATGGTTTGAAGGCAAGGGTCCTAAACAATGTCCATTATGATTGACATAATAAATACAACAATGTTCCATCGATGAGCATTCAAGCTGATGAGGTATGGCATTCTGTAATTTAGATTGTAGGACATGAAGTCTACTGGAGGCCATAGCATTACCCTATTCAGCAGAGAAAATTCCTAGCATGTCTTACACCAACAGCACATCACCCTTTACTACCGGGAGGCAACACTCAGTAATTTTTGGAGTATATGTGCAGCATTTGTTCTCCTTTCTCCAGGTTGTTTATTGCTAAAGCTACTTTCCTTCAAGCTACTTAGCAACTAGCATCAAACAAAGATTACAAGTTCCAAATCTTCTCTTGCAGACAAAAATAATACGGTGCCAAATCTCAAATCACTGCTTAATTGTTTGAATTCAGCTCACATGTGTACGTGTGAAAGTGCCCACCTAGTTGTCAAAATTTATGCTTACACAATTAAGTGACATTTAGAGAGCCACTTCTTACTCTCTTTATTTTTTTAACCTCATAAACACCATATACTGCCAAATTGCACCTACAATTCTATGAAATATAAAAATACAATAGCTCTTGCCAATTTACATGATCAAATTTGGCAAATAATGCTCCATAGTACATGTCGGAATCATTTAAGATAAATATCACCTCCTTGCAAGTTTTTTGATGCGATGCCAAAAGTTCATTATGCCTTGTCTGCAAATCATGCATTTCAGCTTGCAGCTTTTCATATTCTGATATATTTGGACCACCTAATTTTTGTTGAATAAATCTGAAAAAAACAGGTTCATCTTTAGTAAACACACATTAACAAAAGTGCATTCATGTGCATTTGAATCACTATTGATAAGGACAAAAGTACTGAGTGAGAGAAGATTCTATTTACGGCAATCATATGCAGTAATACAAACAAAATGCACACACTCTGGCAGAAACTCTCATAATGCCTAAGTTTTGTTGTCACATATAACATTTCTAGACGCTTTCCATGAATTTAGGTGTCTAGCATTGATCAAAGCTTGACTGAGAGATGATATAACTGATGTCAGGCATCAGGATGAGATATTGGTCAGTAATTGTTGGAGGAAACTCACTGCATTATTCAATTTTGCCATACACCAACAACATTTCCTACCCTATTCAGCATTATGCACAAAAGCTAGCAAAATTGAAGCTAACTTTATATAGAATGTTACCCACATCAAAGTTCTTCTATGTAACTTCTCAATGCCAAGAGATCAGATAAATGATGCACTTTACAAATAACATAAAAATGATAACTTACTCGAGGGCAGAAGAAGGCTTCTCATTTTGCTCGTACAACGCTACCAGACCTACATTAGAAAATCATAATTTTCATATATTTATAGGGAAATCAGCGAACCCCATGTGATTAGCACACTTCACATCAACAGAAAAAAATAAAAATAAAAAAAAAACTAAAAATACAAAAAAAGAGAAGTGGAACAAGAACGAACCTTTAGTTAGAGCATCAAGAACTCCACTGGACTCAAGATATTTCCTGAAAGCTTCCTTCTTTGCTTCTTTTTCCTACATTCAAAAGAAAACAGGTGTTGATGAATGGACAAAAGTGAGATCTTGGCAAGTAGAAACACAGATTATAATAGTCTTCTGCATTCTGCATGAAAATGAAAGCCATTCTAATACACACATGTCTGTATTAACATATACCCATTTGCTTCCAGTGTTCATATTTGTAGAGAGAGATTAAATTACCTCTTTGTAACGCATCATGATCTACTCGCTACGCTTCTGGTTTTGCCGATTCTGTTGGGGTTCGCCGATCCTGCTTAATTAAGACCGTTGATTGAGAGAGAAAAAGGTGTGCCTGAGGTAATTGTGGGCCTATCGAGCACAATGGCCAGCATACATAAAAAGTCCAACCCAAAGAGTGGCAGATGGTTCAAGCCCGATACAGCAACTATTTTTGCTCAAATATTTTCTTCCCTAAGAATGCACACTTTCTCTTGACTTAAGTGACCCCAACTGAAACTTAAACGGGAGATTTATGATTATGAAAATGATTCCAGTGCCATGACTTGGTAATTGGTAATGTGATTTCATTTGTGGATATGACCTACGATGAATATGTGGTACTTTAAAATACATTTTATAATAATTTTATTTATGAATTTAATGATTTATATATATACACAGAATAAATGAAAATTTTCTTCTTTGCTTTTTTTTTTTTTCACTCTTTTGAAGGGTGAAGTTGAGAGAGAGAAAGACAGCCAGTTTAAAGAGAGAGAAAAAAAATGCGAGATAATTAACTATTAATCCCCCAAGGGCTTCTATAAAAAAATAAATTGTGCACATTTGGAGAGAAGTTGATGTGCTCTCAATTTGTGCACTAATAGCTGAACAAAGAACCAATACATTTGTAAGGGAGCATAGGCATCCCTGATTCTAACATTTGACTATCTATCTAAAAGGATTTCAATGGCATCATCTATAATGTAACAGAAAGTGAATGGTGCCAAAATTGGAGAAACTTGCAAAGTCAATTTACATATCATCAGTGAAGAAAGATCAACAAAGGCAACCATTTCCATGGATGCACCAGTGTTATTTAATCGGTATGTGGCAGCAAGAAACTGAAGCCCGAGTTATCATGAATAAGAGGTGGTGGTTCAATGTCCAAGATGTCAATTTGTTCCATTGATCTTGATAGGTCATCTACTGAAAATGGAATGCTGCAATAAGAACAAAAGAATTTCGAATATGTCAGCAAGGTGAGGCCATTATATAGGGCTGCATATATGGCATATAGCCGAGTTCCATGAGCTCTATAGCGTTGGTTTTCTGCTGAAATTTTCTACCTTTCATGCTAACGATCATCCTCTATTTAAGTACTCAAAAATGTGTGTTGAGATAAAAGAAACAAAAAAAAGGAAGAAAGAAGAGCCTAAAGGAAATGGTAAATGGAAGCCATGTGTTTGAATTCTGCAGCTAACCTCGAATCATCATCTAAGAGGAAAGAATTGCTGATGGAATTATTTGAATCTTCTGTCATCAACACTCTCATATTGGATATAACCTGGATGAAACATTCATAAGGGAAAGCAAAACTCAGCCTTTGCTCAAATGCAACAAATCGGAAAATTTAGTCCTATTCTCCTATTCACTCCCATCTGACAAAGATGAACTAAAATTGATGCAAGTAATGACATCGACAAACGTACATCTGGGGACACACTATGCGTGCCATACTTGTCATCCCAGTACATTGTACTGATTCGGTATAGCTGCTGTACACTGAGAACCTGTAATGGAGGAACTAATTTGTTTATGACATGGGAAGATGCCAGTGGAGTAATGCTGCATATTTTCTTATTCTTAAATTTACTTCACTCACTGGACACAGGTCATGGCTGATTTCATCCAGTGTTTTCTTTGGCTTCTGATGTATGACCTATATCAGAGAGAACTAGCTTAGGGTGTGTGTCTCTCCTTTTCTGGCTTTACCACATGTAAGTAGAAGAACAAGCAGATTAATAAGGAAGTGAAAAATATACCAGAAACCCAATTGCCTGTCTAATGTGTTTGAGCTCATCCCAGGCCGAACCTGCATACTGCATTTATAGTTTTTCTTATTGGTCAATATGGGAGTCACAACCATAAAGTGTAATGAAAGAGATTCCAAGATACCTCCTCTGTTGCCTTGTAACACCAATGCTCCAACTCAGCCAATCCAGCCTTGACATATTCACCATTGCTAAATGAACAGCACTCTCGCCTCAACAAAAGGCTGCCAAAGAAAAGTTTAGGAAAATCAAAAGGAACAGCATTCAGGTTACATACAAAGGAACTTGAAAGCACAGAGAGAGACAGAAGGAGCATCAACTCAGTACCTGTTAAATAGTTGAACATTGATAAAGGAAAATATTTGAGTGAACACCTTACAAACTAAAAATGGGGGTACCTAGAAAAGGAATTACACAAAGAGGGGAAGAAATCAGGAGAAACTATTTTTGGCATAGGCAGAAGTGGCTTGAAATGTAGGGTCAATAACTACATTAAGGATGCATGAAATAAATTACTGTTAACCGTTTGTAGGACATAAAGTTGTGATGAAGGAATGAACAGGAGAGGTGTCCCCTTACATGATTTGCTTTCAAAGTGTTTAAAAAGTTTTCAAGGCTTGTCACAATCCCTTTCCAGTGGGCAATCAAAGCCTGCTGAGCTGCAGTATTTGTAACTGAACGCGCACCCTTAACTAAGCTTGCTCTGGAAGTTCTTGGTGCCTATGTAAAATCATAATCAAACAAAAAGCTAAGTAGTACAATAATCTGGGTGTTCCAGGCATTTATAAGATATACCTGAATGCACAATCCAAGCAAAGGAGAAATTTCCTTCTTGAGATTGTCTCTAATCATGCCATAAATTTTTTCTACATATGCTGTAAGCTGCTGTTTGAAAAGCAAAGCTGGGTACTTGGCTTCAACTTGCTGCACAGCATCCACTCCACCACCAATACCACCATTTATTAAGTTAAGACTGACACCTTGTGGTGTCCCACGGAAACTCTAAATGAAGATAACAGCAAACACCTGAATTAATTAAAGACATGAAGCTTACCTAGGGGCTTGATGTGATTCCAAAATAATAATTGACAATTACCTGTGTCATTCTTCCAAATAGAGTAGCAGATGATGATCGAAGACGTTGTGGAGCCATTCCTGCTGCACCACTAGCTTTTAATGTGCGCTGTAATAGTAAAAGAAGGGTTGAGGCATTTGATAACCAATATGCCAAGTGAACATTGTTGTCCTGGGTCTGATGGTCAAATTGCAACAATGTGTTAGAAGATGCACCCTCTGATGGAAACAAAAGGGTGAATCAATGAAAATATCAGTACATAAGTTTTTGAATTCCAAACCTCTATAGCATGGCCTATCGTCTGAATTATTCGATCAAAGACACTGGTGCGCTCAACTTCAAATGATCTCCATTGCAAAAGGCATTTGAATATGATGCAGGCAGCAATAGGTCTGTTCCCTTGGAATCCTAGGTGTTGTGCTATACAGCGAATGAGCAACTCCTGGTTCTGCTGTTGTTTCTCATTCAGAGATTTCTGTGGTTTCTCCTCTTCCCTTTGGTTTATTGACACACTATGCAGGTCCTGAACCATTTAAGATGTGGAAGGAAGCAATAAGTAATATTAAAACAACAGAAAGAAACTGAAATATTGTTGTTTCTTTAGGTAACCATAGTTTACATTTAGGAAAGTCAGACTTACCAAACCTGCCTTCTCCAATGGAATATGGCTATCAACCCTCTGCCAATTATCAAAAAAAATTTTAACATCTTTCTTCTAATAAAAGGAAAATATGAATGAAAAAATAAAATTCAATTCTCGGGTACCTGCATAATTGATCTGGAGCGTCCTGAAAGGAGTTTGTTGGGAGCCATGGACACAGCTTGCTGCCGTAGAACTTGATTCTCTGATTCTAAGTTAGTAAGTTTCTCTTCTAGCCTGATTATAAAAGTGAAAATTTGACTGCTGAAATAGCAAACTGAGGTAGTTTATATTTCTCCACATGTAGAGATGTGCGTATGTGTTTCATAAGGTTGTAAACATGAGCTATATTTTCTGATATAAATGAAGTTGACAGTGAAAAGTAGTACCATGAGGGCTATTTTTGTTGATATACTACCTGTGCAAGGATTCCTGGAGTTGTTGAACCTTCTTCTCTGTTTCTTCAAGTATTTTCCGTCTATCTTCTATTATCTCCTGGGCTTCATTATACTTCTTTTCCGTATCCTCAGCTCTTTCTTTCTCTGATTGCAGTGAGGCCTGAGGTGGCAAAAGAGATATGAACAGATAGTGAGAACATGACAGTAAGTTATTAGCACACAATCAACTCCCTAGAAAAAAGCCTCTGAGAATTCAAGTCTTTTCAACGTTAGACAAATTAGATTTCTTCATCTTTCTAATTGGAACTTCTCACCTTCAGATTTTCCACTTCTGCTGTTAGAGAATTAATCTTATCCATATCTTCGACTAGCACTTGTGTCTCCTTAACAACAGGAGGAGCATCTTCAATAGCCTTCTTTGCTGCCTCCTGTTCTTTGACAACCAATGCATTTGCTTCTTTTATTTTCTGTTCCATTTCTTCCAATGAACTCTGGTATTTTGCTGCTTCCTGTGTCTTTGCTTCTTCCAAGTCAGTCTGCATGAATGAATTCAAGCGTTGGGATGAACATATATTCATCAAGAACTATCAGTTGGACAAATTCTTCAAAATGTTGGGGAACAGAAACGAGAGTGTTTGAAGATATCAGATCTGCAATGTGCCAGCAGATTTGTAAATTGATGCCAAACTGATTTCCATTTGGTGCATTATGAATCTAAATACAAGTCCTCAAATAAGAAACATATGACAATTTATATCAAGACCATCCCTATGGATGTCTGTCTGGAGAAGAAGTTACCCTTAATCGTTTTTCCAATTTCAAGCGCCATGTGAGTTCCTCTACTTGTCTTTCAAGCTTATTCTTGGCTTCTTTTAGTGCACCTGTCTCCCTTGCTTCCTGTAGAAATTTGAAATGGATATTAAAATTCAAAGTGAAATTTACAATGAAAGAAATATTGAAACAGGTTCAAAGGATTCAGGAAGAAAAGGGAATTTTTCCAGAATAGGGCTCATTTCCATATATGCTGGACTTCAGATTAGCTTGTGGTTTTGTGTTAATAACCAAAATTCTTAAGGTTTCAATCCTGGTTATTCTTCAACTTAATGTCATATCCTTTTCTTCATGGTTGGACTAAACACATGTTTTTGTCAGAGTTTGTAAGAACCGCATTAACAAAAAGCTTATTCAGTGCTGACCATTTTGAGCTTCCTTAGCTCCTTCCGGGCAACTCTTCCTCTCCATCTGGTTTGTGAGACAATAGCTCCTCTCTGTAGCCTCTTATAGTAGGTAGCAGCTCTATGGCAGTGCCACCGGGCCTGGCATTTTGCAGTCCAAAGAAAAAGAGCAAGGTTTTTCACAGTTGAATACACAAGAAAAAGCATTCAAGCAATAAAGAATCATAAAGGAGGTACCTGAACAAAGATTGCAGCTTTAGTCAACTTCCTAAATCTGAAGTCCTTACGAGCAGCCATTGCCCTTAAGCCAGCTTGCAAGAAATGTGCAGAGGCCTGGAGTTTCTTGTAGGCCTGTCTGGCTTCATATCTGCGTACATCTTTCTGAATTTTCACAACTGCTGCCTCCCTCTTCATATTTTGAAAAAGTTTGGAAGCCAACCTTCCTATAAATCATAAAAGCTATGTTAAAATAAGCGAAGAATGAAAATAGAAGTAAGAAGAAAATAAAGAGTCAGCAGAACTGAAAAGAGTAAGAAAACCACTAGTTTATTATTCTAAAGAGGCAGCTGTGAAGTCTTTAAGAAGGTACATAAATGCGATCCAAAATTGTTGTATCACCTCTCCATAGTGATTGCATAAATATTGCAGCTTTCCGCATTGCAACAAACTGTTTACGGGCACAATAAGTCTTTATCCGCCATTGGATTTTTTTTGCTGCATTGTTGAGTACCTGAGCTCTCATTGCATCTAATTCAGCCATCTGCCCTGCTCTCAAGAATACCTTTGTTTTACCTATCTGCAACACATTTCAAGGTTAATTCAATAAATGGCTCAGATTGCAGCATATGATTGAACAGGAACATGTTATGTGGGTCATATATTGACCACCCAATAAAAAATTTTGCATGCCAATTTTGGAAGTGTGAATCAGAAAAGCTGTGATGGTAATGTCAGCAAATGCAGCAAAAAGGTCATCTGCTGTTGGCAAATGCAGCAAAAGATCACTAGTATTACCTGAAACCCTTTAAGCCCTTTCTTTTCCAGAATCTTCGTGCAAGCAACCTTTTCCTCATAGCTGATGACAAAGATTTCATAATGATGCACTCTCATTTATTAAAGTGCAATCAGCAAAATTCAAGAAAAACATCAAACTGGCAACATTTTGCAATTAAACAAGCTATAGCCTTATTTACTTGCACTACACTTTAGCTCTAAAGAAGATACTTACTTTTGTTCAACAACTTCTGGGGCAAGAAGCCCAAATCGATTTAGGAACTCAAAGAAAGGTTTGCGGGTAGGATATCCAGCACAGCTTATTCTTATTGCTTCTAGAACACCCTATGGAGATAACTATCAGTTATAGGTTAACAAACAAAACAAACAAGGGGAGACCCAGTTTTGGAAGGATTAACTTGAAGCTGGAAGAATGTAAAATTGTACTTACACCACAACGCAGTTGCTGCATAATATTAACATTCTCAAATACAGTTGGTTTTAGTAGGTTATTTGGCTTTACACATCTGATATAGTGAGGCTCAGTAGAATTTAGAGTCTCCATTAGCTGTTGCAGTTGTAGCTGCATCATTAAGAATAAAATGTTAATTTTCAACTCTTGAACTATAGAAATGTATTGCACTACTTCTAAAAAAACAAATTAGGAGGTGCATGTGATGTAAACAATTGATGTTTTTTCAATGAGATAAAAATGGCTATCATAGTCACCAAAATAATGGAAATAAGGCTACCTTAAAACGAGATCCAATTGAAGAGAACTTTGAAGATTTACTTGTCTCTTCTGGAAGTGGAGGGAAAAGACCAGCAACAAATGGACATTTGGAAGCACTCAACAGGTCTTGGTGTTCTGGGACAACATAGTCCTTGTTCTTGTCCAAAAATTGGTCGGATTGATATTGAACCTGAAATAGAATTTTGAGGGAAATAATCTAAATTAAACAGAAACTCATGCTATACAAGAATTAAAGTTTTTGTGATGAACTTACATCTCCAGCATAATGAACAACAGTAAAATCCGTGCAAGAAAACTTTGGCTTCACAAAGCGCTTGTGAACTTTAAAAGTCTGGTAAATCTTATTGGAAAATGTTTCGTGTGTTGACTTAGGAAACATGCTGAAAAACAAGAACCCATGGTTAACAAGAATGAGAAAGACTAATTTGATCTGGAACTGAAAGCATAAAGTGAAAATTGATGTAGCTAATGAGAACCATTCAACAACTTTTCATGAAGTTTGCATGGTATATCTCCTTGGAGAATGCTAAAGATCATGAAAGATATCAACTAGCATACCAAGCTTCATCAAGAAGAGCAATGATTCCACCAGGTTTCTGTAAGATAAGAAAAAATAAAATAAAATAAAACATGAGGAAAAAGAAGAAAGAAAGCACGTCTACAAGTTAAAAATGCACAAGAAAGGGTGTAACATGAGACTAAAATTACTTCTAGGTGGTTAGAATGACATGAAAAATTAGCAAAATGGTAAATGCTCAGCATTTATATACTAGGTTTGGGACCAAAGAATGATGGCTATGTGAAGGCATGGAGGAACAACCTTTTCAATAAGATCCAATACATCTTGATTATCAACAAATTCAATGTAGCTCCAATCAATCTGCTCTCTTTCGTATTCTTCTTGTTCCATTTTGAAGACATGCTGAAATTCATTACCAAGAAATCTTGAGTTAGAAATTCCTGATTAAGGTCTAGCTATGGCCAACACTGCTCGAGCCATTACCTGGTTGAAATGCTGCTGCAACTTCTCATTTGTAAAGTTGATGCAGAACTGTTCAAAACTGCATACTCAGGCAGTATGATATTGTTATGATAACAAAGTGGTACCCCCCAGACCTTGTATCAGAAAAACACAAATTTACAAGTATCTGAGTGCTGTTTTTCTTAGTTCTTACCTGTTAGCCTTAAAGCTTTCAAAACCATAGATATCAAGGACCCCAATAAGAGATTTTGAATTGGGATCCTGACCTATGGAGTTGTTAATTTTATCCACCAGCCTGTACATAAAAAAGAGCCAGCATCTAAGTTCTTATCCTACTGGTGGACAATTATAGATACATCAATGAACTATGTGCTGGCATCTAACATATTAATGTCCTTACCAGTCAAACAATCGAGAGTATACTGTCTTGGCCAAACCATCCCTGCTAATTGCTGCACCCTGGGGATCCAGGCTTCGCTTTATAACCTCCTCAGGGGTGATCATAACACGCTTACATAAGGCATCTTCCAATGCTACAGGATCACACCTAAAATAATTAAAAAAGAAAAAATCATTCATTATCAATGAATGTTATCCATTCCAACAGCATGATAATCCAACTCATACATGAGTAGCTCTGCTGCTGTTTTGAGATGGAATTTGGCTTGATCATCTTTTGGAACCGATGAATCAATTTCCTTTCCCTTAGCAAAAGCAATATTGCCAATATGAAGGACTGAAGCAACAACTCTGAAAATTGCTTCCTGAAAACAAAAACAGGGAGAATAAGAGAGAGACTAAAAAAATGAAGCTACTGTTGTGGTCAAGAACAAGTATTTTCAGATACCATACCTGCTCCTTTACACTTATTCCAACAATATCCATAGCGTGTCTTGTAGCAAGATAGTCCTGGGCATCACTTACACCAACAAGCTCAAAGCATTTTGACTGGTTAAGATAGCGGAATGACTGTGGGGATCCCAATTTATATCTCTCAGTTTCCTGTTAGTGCCAGTAACTTTAGCTACACATAATAATATTAGAGAATCACAATCAAAGTTGTCAAATAGAGAAAGTCACCTCCTGTGGTGCAGCACAGAGGAGGTAAAAGCAGTGGTAGTTGCGCTCAGGATCAGAAATTTGGCAAACACGAGACCTCTCTAATAGGTAAGTTCTGATGGCAGCTCCTGAAATTCTTCCTCGCTTATCAAACTGAATCTCAACAAATTTACCAAAACGGCTGCACCAGTATTTATGTTTTAGCAGCACATCAATGTCTGATCACCAAAAATTATAAATCCAGAAATTCTTAATGGACTATTATAGGTCAATTGCAGAAGTAATTCAAGCCATTGTGATCATTCTTATATTTTTTAGAGGACTGGATTCTAGAGCTTGCAGCAATTTAGCTGATGTTATCTTCTTCATGCAGCATTGGATGTAAAGGTGATATTGTAGATACAAAGTTGCGTGCTTCACCTGGAATTGTTATTTCTCACGGTTTTAGCATTCCCAAATGCTTCAAGAACCGGATTTGACTGAACAAATCATATGCACAAATTTCATAAGAACTTATGAGATTATTTAACTGAGCATTACTCGTAGAAGACAACATGAAGTAATGAAACTCCATTGCATTCAAGAGGCAGGTTTGTGAACGTACTTCAAGAACTTGTTGCTCAACTGTCCGTCCTTCAGTGCCAGAGCGACCACCTAAAAAGGCTAGGTACCTCATAAGCATTTTTGTTGTCTCAGTTTTACCTGCACCGCTTTCACCACTGACCAAAATGGAATTGCTTTTCCCCTCATTGATCATTGCCCTGATTTTGGTAAACAATGTTTACTAAATGTATGTTCGTTGACCCAAAAAGACATATACCTCATAAAATAAGATTGAGAGTGGTAATAACCTGTAAGCAACATCAGCAACTGCAAAAACATGAGGACTTAGCTCTCCAAACGGTGCACCTTTGTATTGTTGCATCATGTGACCATCATAGATATGAGGCAGTCTTTGAAATGGATTAACAGCAATAAGAATATTTCCAGTATAAGTCTGCAGTAGAATTGAGGAAATTAACAATATTGAATAAAACAGCAAAGCACTAAGTAAAAGTTCCTGCAAGTTTTTTCATTTCTCCTTTAAATTCAAAAGGAAAGGAAAAGAAAGAAATGGTGCTGTGATCGTGTGAGACCTTATGTATTTGAACAAGGGAAACTTACATAAATTTCATTTAGTTCATATCGTATTTTTAGATTCCGCAGCACTCCAGGCTCGTGCAAATAAGAAAGCTTTGTCATATCATCAACTCCACCTGCAGGAGCTTCCATATCTTTTGGATATATTCTCGTTAAATTTGTGATGACCTTAAATTCCCCACAAGAGAAAGACAATTTCAGAATCCACAAAATTAAACATCAAGGGCCAAGGTGAGTGACATTACAAATGACTGGTCTTACAATCAAATTGCACTTGCATTTTTAAGGTAAAAACATGAACTGCAAGGATATTTCTTTCAATTTAGCAATCTCAGACATGTATAAGTGAACTAGTATAAGAATACTTGAAAACAGAGAGATCACTCATTTCAATTTGAAAACATAAACAAGTCACTGAAATGCACCTGTAATTTAATCATATAGGGACAAAACATCAAATTGCCATTATATTTTTTTATATATTAAATTACAACTTGAACAATCATTTAGTTAAAAGAGATCAAATGCAACAGTTTGACCATTCCACCTACCTTCTTCCTGGTTGTAGTCTCAATCTCGACGTCCTTTCCAGTAATTTTTGTTACCTGTCCATCTACCCAAGACAAGTCTGGGTCTTCAACCCAGACCTGAGAACCCACAATGATATTCTCTCTAGTTCCCTGCAGAATCAGATATGAAAGCATGATTATACTGAATAAAGGCAGACATAATTTCCGTGATACACTATATAATACACCATATTTTCTTCCACAACGACATTGAAATAATCAACTAATGCATCTCATAGCAATTCTCTTACAAAACTTTAAGTTCTACAAGCTCCTCAATATCATCAGGCATTTTAAAGCATTAAGCATTTACCACTCGGGGAACTAAATCAATATCAACAAGTGAAACAGAAAAGTAATGACTAGTAGTAAGCTGCTAAGCTTCACGATATAACAAACACTTCCAATTTAGTAATTTATCAGCTTCAACATCTAAAATTTGCGCATGACTCCACAAACCCATTTCCAATCAATTTCCAGCAATAATGAAATTGTTTGATGATGTGAAATTTTCCTTTGAAACATTCAACATAACCGTCCAACATTCAACTTGCTATCGTTTCAATAGAGAATCTTGAACAAATATACAGCATATAAAGGCAAAATGGATGCAATCCACATTGGAATATAAAGATTAATGACCATAGCATACTCCAAAACGAGAAAAAAAAATCTAAAATCTTACCATCATTAATCTTTTTTCAGTCCAAATCTGGGCTGCCAAGATGTTCCATCTTGATAGACAGTGAAGATCTAACCATTCAACTCAAATAGCACAAAATCTTTGACTTTCTTCTTGATCAGAAAAATTCCATGGGTGGAAGAATGGCCCAACTGGGACCTCTCAATCAAGAACCTTTAAAGAACTATCATGACACAAATCAAGATTCAAGAAGGCAACTTCCATGGAAACTGTAAGGACTAAGGGGACAGTCAGTGACCCAATAAGCAACGCTAGCAATAAATAAACAGAACCCATTTAAAAAATGGTATAAAAAAAAAACATAAAGAAAGAAGTGGATCAATCTTGGAGTGAAAAAAGATTATTCTTTTTTTTTTCTTCGTCTTCTTCTTTTTCCTATTTTGAGAGGAAGGGAAAAGGAAGGATTGGAGAGTGGAGAGAGAGAGAGAGAGAGAGAGTATAGTGTTGAATGGTTTCCGAGAGAAAGATGAGACATTCTTCAGAATGGCCTTTGAGTTCGGTTTGCCTTCCTCTTGTTTCGCGCCTATTCGTGGCTCCTACCCCTAGTCTCCTTCTCTCTCTCTGTCTGAGATGCTTCTCTGTTTTTCTCTGTCCCTTTTTAACGGTAATTTCTCAACGTGGTGTGGCCGATGCCAGGCAATAAGCTGCAACCCATTGTAACGACCGTTGGATTGTGATCACAGTCTAGATTGCACAACATATCTTTTCTTTTTTTTTCTTTTTTTTTTTTTGCTTTGAGACTAAGGTTTATTTTATTTTATTTTTTTATAAATCTTATTTTTTAAAAACATTATAATTCAAAATTTTCAGATAAAAATTAAGTTCTTCAAAAGAATTATATTTAGTGTACTCTTCCTCATACGAGAGGATGGATGTATTAATTATAAGACTCATGGCTCGTTGCAGGCAACCCTTTTTTTGGTGTGTTTATTTTTTTTTTTTAAAAAAAAAAAAACAAATGAAAAACGTGATTGCATGTGGAAAAATTTTGGTAGTCATAATGAAAATAATATGATAAGTGTACGTTAATGGAATGTATTTGATGAAAAAATTATAAATTTTAATAAAAATAAAATAACATATAAATCATTAAATAAATTATTTATCTTTTCTTTATATTTTTTATTATATCATTACTTAGTCAAGTTATTATAAGATAACATTAAAAAGTATTCAACTTGTACATTATTTTCGTGTCTCTTTTTTTTTTTTTTTTTTGACAAAAAAAGAGTTTCTTAGGACTGATAAAAAGAAAAGAAAAAAAAAAAAGATCAGTTTCTTAGAGATAAAGGGCTAATCTATTGGAACCATAATGGATATATTTTTCAAGCACCGATTCATAGCGAGCTGATTTGATTAGGATGGTTGCATACTATTAATAATAATGTTATGTAAATTTTTTTGATGCAAAATAATATTAAATTAATAAATTGTACTAAAATTTCAGATATACAGTAACTCAAAAAAATTTATTATTTATTATTTTTTAATTCAAGTTGAAACGATGACTTTTGTCTCCCATGATCTTTTGTTTATTTCATACTTTGCACCTTACTAGCATTCAAAGTTGGCATTATGCAAACAAGGCAGCCATTTTAGAAAGTCCAACAACACTTCGCTGCAACCAAACATAGAGATTGGCTCTTTGCGGTGGTCTTCCAAACACTTTCCCTAGTCAGTCCATTTGCTTGTTTCGTCCTTCTTGGAAGCTCATTCCAACGTCCATGGATCCTTCTTACACAAGCCTATATAAGCAAAGCAAACATGGATCAATGCCGCACAGTTATATAAGCAAATGGGCAAGCTTAGTGATCAACGTCTGCATTGCCAGCTCAAGATCCAAAACCCCATCAAGCAAAAGAGAAAATTGATCAAAGTTAGGTACATTTCCAGCCCCAGTCTATTTAAAGCCAGCAATGCTACTGAGTTCCGGGCCATTGTTCAGGAATTGACAGGCAAGGATACCAAAGTTCAAGATCCTTATCATAATTGTACGACAGGTAACCATGTTCCAAATCATTGGACTTCAGGAGTGGAAATGGATACTGAAGGCACTGAGGCTAGGTCTGCCTGGGGCACATCTTCATCCCTAAATGTAGTTGAAGACAATTTCGCTTGGATGGATTTTTCAAAGAGGAGCTGCCTAGGAATTCAATCTCCTTTTGTTTTTCACTGATCAAGTCATAGGCCTTTTTTACCTTTTTTTTTTTTTTTTTTTGTGATTTGAAATAAAATATAAATTTTTAAAATTAAAATAAAATAATTTCAAAAATATGAGATTATATTATAGAAATTAAAAAAAAAATTAAGACTAATTTTATATTTATTCCTTGTTCAAAGCCATATATAGCTATTGGGACAGGTTCAAGAGGTTGAATACTGTTAAGTTGAAATAAATTGTTTTACTTCTAATTATAACCTTAATAAATTTAAAATTTAACATTAATTTTTACACAAACATTTATTTATTAAGAAATAGGTGATAGTGAAAAGTTCGAACATGTGTCAATGTGAAAGAAAATACACTAAATTGTTAATTAGATTATCATTTTAAACAATCAAACGAATTTAATTTACAATTGGTAAATCCCTTCAAAGTCATGAAGCCAACAAAATGGACCCAAACGAGGAAGCACTTTTGAACTCATAATCCCTTGGTGACTACTGAGAAAATTATAGACTCCCAGGAAGTCTTTCCTTCTTTTTTTTTTTCTTTTTTTCTCAGGTTAGGCATAGGCTAGAAACAGGACATCTATTGTTTACTCCATTTTGTTCAGATAGAGCAATGCGATTCAATTTTGATTCTGTGGAGGATTAATGAGTACAAGTTGAGTTCTATTTTCCCTTTTAATAAAACCTCACCAAGAGTTGACGTCCCCCCACTTCAGCACTATTGACTGGACAACAAATATAAGAAAGTTTTCACCATCTGCCGGACATTAGACAATTACCATTGACTGGACTTACTTTCTTAATTCGCAGTAGTTTACTACTGATATTATGCGCACCATCACTAGGCATAATGTGTCATCAGGTAGCCAATGATTTGGGGTTAATTCAAGTCCTCCGAATGCTTTTGCTTTCATACAAGTTATCTATGCAAACAAGTCCTTCACCAATTTCTTTTCTAGATCAACAATCCTGACTAAATACTCCTTCTACCCTTTGGATGCTTGCAGAACTATTAGGCCCTTCAATTGAGTCTTTTACCTCTCAGTTCCCATCATCAGCACCTTTCAACTAAAGTGTTTCACCCCCATCACCGCTCTGGCATCCAGAGCTCCCGCCTCGACATTCGCTGGACCCTGCGCTCCCGATATCTTGCTTGCTGCTGCTTGCCGTGGCCAGTGCTCTACCTGCAGTGTCGTGGCCAAAGTCAGGGAACACAGCAGCTCCAAGCACCCCACTGCCTCCTGCAGTGTTGGCATCTCCAAGCACCCCACTGCCTCCTGCAGTGTTGGCATCGCTTTGTAGCATGTGAAGTCCTGAGCTCCCACCGGAGCTCATACCAAGTTGGCTGTGCAATTGTTGCTGCAGTGCTGCATATGGTTGTTGTGAGTACAGCATGGAGGAGGGTGTGGGTAAAAGGGATTGGGTCGTCATCTGTTGAGTTTGTTGGTGTTGCATGTAGAGTGCTCCTGGTTGCATAATGCCACCAGGTGTGTACTGCAAGAAATTTGCAGATTGGTAATGGCTTTGAGTCTTAAAAAGACATAATTATTGTCAAATACTTTCAGAAACAGAATTTTTACCTGGCTATGCATAGTAGGTGGTTGGGGTTGAGAATCAGCAATTGCAGCCAAGTACATGAGATTTCTCTGCAGCCTTGCTTGGTTCCTGTATCAACAAAGAATCTCAGTTTAGCACTTCAAACATCAGAAGTTACCAACTATTTTACAAAGGGTCATACTACATGGCTCAGCACGCAACAACAGTGCCATCGCAGCTGTTACTGCAACAAGACTAGTTCCAAATCAAAAGGGTTTACTTCTGCTGCCTGTTTTGCATTCTTTTCTTTTTTTTTGTCATCAACAATCAGTTCTTGACAAGTAAAATTCCTAAACCACGAGTGGGTATACCATGGTACATTGGTATGGACTCGATAATTTATATATACTATATTGCATTCTTGAGACAAAACTACTTCCAGAACAGCAACACAACAAGATGATCCCTGTGTGTGAACATGAGGTAATTAAATGTAGATTTAAGCATTGAGCCATGCATGCCAAAATGTGAAAAGGACTTTTCCTGGTATGCAATTTTACACATTTGATCAGATAGTCAAAGACTCTCTAGTATCTCATAGAAATAGATAGACTCAAGTGGTGCTCCCTTGTTATACTATGTTTAACTGTCTGCTATCCATAATGAATTCAAATTCTCAACATGAAACTTAAAAGTGCTAGTGCTTACTCTGCACACTCACTGAGTTTCCCTGAATTCTGGCTCTCAACAATCTTCAAAATCAATGACTTGTTCTCGTCTAGATACTGCAGGCTTAGACAACAGAACAATGCAAACGTTTACTCATAAGATGGCAGAATTAACAACTAGAAATAAAGAACCAGCTAATAAAATAGTAGTATGAACTCTCTCTCTCTCCCAGTGAGAAAAATCCCCTGAAATATTTAAGAGAGGATGTCAAGTTACATGCCACAAGTTGCACAAAATACAAGGGAAAAAGGAAGAAGAATGAGCAAGCAAGCAAGAAAGAAAAGTAGCTTCAGTTAAGCTCAGTTGAATTATTCCTCAAGCTCCAAAAGGATTGAGTTTAACAGAATGATACTCTTGAAAGCAAGTGAAGCTGTCAAGTGATTGACTAGCAGGACAGGACAGCACTAATTAAAGTTGACCTAGAATATCACAGAAATATACAGAGACACAGAGACTCTACTTTAAAGTTTTCAGCTTCCTACCAGCTGAATCAAAGTGAGCAGAATCATCAAAAACATCCAACTTAGAACAACTGTCCTATGCCACACAAACTGCCAGCATTGACACATTGAAATATATAAACATTCCTAGCAGCCTTTCAATGTCTTACCAACGACTGGATTTTCATATGTTACAAACCCAATATAAAAACTCCATCCCATAAGGAACTTTCAATTTAATTACCAACTCTAACACACATCAAACACAGTTGCAGCACCAAACTGATCTTCAAATCTATTTTCGCAACAAGATAGACACAATTAAGCAAATTAATTGCTGCTGTGTGCCACATAATCAAGAAGAAAGATCATCCAATTTTATTTTTCTTTTTTAACATTTTTCCTAGTTACTTCGTTAATTCCTTAGGAGCCCGCAGAGGCCGAAATTGCAGGATTTCACAAGCATACAAGAGAAGAACCTACAATTTGTCCTGCTCAGAATCCCACTATATACCATTGTCAAACACCTAGGTTTCTTTAATGAGATATTCATTCATATGCAACCAACAATAAGGACTAGTGGAATCCCATTTCAGTCCCGAAGCTGGAAATTGATGACAAAGATCAATAGCTCGCCATGACAGGAATAAAAGAGTGAACATGTCCAAACAGATTACTCCTATAAAATGAGAGAGATTAGGAGAGGACCACCATAAAAAAAAATATCTTCAAACATCGCAGCAGAAGCAAACTTTTTTATTTTCTCCACATTAATCTACCAAACTAGTAATGTTTATGGTAGAATCAAGGGCAGACACAGAAACTCATGAAGTGAGAGAAAATTACCGAAATTTCCTGGATAGTGCTCTAAGAGCCAGTTCATGGTTTTCTTACTTTAACACAGCCACAAAGATCCAAACGTTCTAGGCCAACACAAAGCCCGACCACATTATTATTCCAGTCTTTGCGATAATTGAAATTGTGTGCATTACTCACAGGATCATTGTACAATTTTAGTGTTTCTCCTTTCACAGTCAATTGCATCCTTCCAGTTCTAGCATCTCCTTTTCTTTCTAGTTAGGATACAATAGGGAAACTTATTATTGCAAATCAGCAATTCAACAACACCAAGTGACCTATATGCCCATAGGATTTCAAAACGAAGGAAATACTAGGAGGACCCTTCGGTATTCTATCACCCCCATTTCAAAGCAATAAACCCCAACGTATGTACCTATGAATCCCCAGATGTTTAATCAGGATGCCACTCAGCTGAAGCTTGTTTATGCATTTTGATTTTAACAAATTAGTCATGAGTCATTCTTAAAATAAAAAACCAATTGTACAACTACAAGGTTTAGAATAGACCATCCTCCTTGGAGCTTATTAGTCTGGCTCATGGTCAAAACCCTTCAAATCAAGGAACGGAGGGCTGGTGAGAGCCAGTAAAAGAAAAGTTAAGAATAGACTTTTCTATTCAGTTAAGAAAAAGGCAAGGTACCAGCTCTTTGTGTGATGATGATGTTGGTAACAGCGGCGAATCGTTCTTAGGATGTCCAGATAGGGAGCAGACATGAGATTTAAAAATACTGATGAGATAAATCAGTATCATACTTCATATGGAGTAAACATTAAAACACAGTTGAGGAACCACCAAGAAAAAGTTACAACAATAACTAGGAGGAAGGCATAAAAGAATGTGGGGTGCTGACATCGGCCTCCATATACGGGTAATCATAACACTGGGATTCTACTGAGAAAAAGAAAAATGGAGACAGAAAAAAAGAAGGCACAGAAAACAGATAACAATAGTCCTCCAACATGACCATGACTCTAAAAACATAAAACTGGGACAGTTTAATAGATTAGTTTCATCGTCATCACTGGAAGAAAAGGCAAAGACATCAATATTGCAATGGCAGCTTTAAGAGATGTCAATCATAAGGAAACACACAGACGACAACTAGAGAAAAGAACCAAAGAATAGGAGTAAAAGCTATACCATATGTCCCTTAAAGTAAAAGAGAAGAGAGGACCTGTTGGATATGATCAGTGGTCACGCTGCTGGGATAATAGGCTGCCATCGCGGGCTGCATCTGCATCAGGTGCTGCTGCGTTCCTTACTTATATGCCTACCAACTCAATAACTCTATCTCCCCCACCTCTCTCTCTCTCTCTCTCTCTCTCTCTCTCTCTCTCTAACACACACAGCTGCTCAGGCCTAGATACTCGCTGCAAGGTTGCAAGCAAGTAAAAGAGATGCCTTTGCTCTTTTTTCCTGTTTTCACTTCCTTACCTCCTCCTCGTCCACCTCTCTCTATCCTCCCCACTTTACACAGACATAAGAAAATGAGATTGCGATCTCTAGTAGCCCTACCATGCGAGAAAAGGGCTCTTGGGGGTTTGGACTTGCCTTTTTTCGGTACTTGAAAAGCAGTCCCTCTCTCTCTCCCTCTCTCCCCCCCCCCCCCCCCCCCCCCCCAAGAAAAAAAAGATGAGGCTGTCACGTGCTGCAAGAGAGAAGGACAGATGGAAGAAACTGTGCAAGAGACCTAAGCACGCAAAGACTAAAAGGAGCACAGAGTAATGCTAACAGTGTCGTGTAGTAAACTACTGAACAAGCCTGTGTTAATGCTTTGCAACGTGTAAGAAGGGGAGTTAGGAATCACATTTTAACACGACGGGGTGTGTCTGCCTGTTTTGGACCAAAGCAAAGTTCGAGGCTTCGGTCCAAAAGCTCCTTTCATTGTCCCCAGTTCTGTTGTTTTGAGCCTTATACGTATGCCCACTATGTTGATGCAGAGTAAAATTATACTATTATTATCATCATCATCATCGTTATGATGAACTGTTTTACTTGTGGTTTATATAATTAATTTTGAGTATTTATCAATGATTGTAAATATGCAATTACCTTGATAATATAACATTACCTTAATTTTTTTTAGTTCCAATTTTGAGCCTGCTACAGAATGTGTGTGGATCATTGTCCCAATTGTGTTTTGTGTAAATGGCTATGTAGATCAGATCCTGTCCGCCAGCCATATAATAAGGGGCAAAACGTGCACGCTACTGTGCCACTTAACCGAAAAACCGAAACAAAATGGGACAAGAACAAAAGATAAAAGGGGAGCAGGAAAAACCTGGTTTTGCTGGATTTCACAATTTCAACTTGCGATGGCATATGCTAATCATGTCATCTGAAAAGTTAGATATTTAGAAATGGGAGCCACGAGTTCACAAATTGACCCCAACATTTGTATACATTGGCCTCCTCCGCTGTGAAGGATTCCAACGCTGAGCTTAACCGTGGTCTAATCTAACGCCATCCACCAAGCAGCACCACAAACAACGACGGCTACCAATGCTGCCACATGCCTTGGTTGTTGGAATAGGTGTCACAACCATTCCAGGAGGGGGTACTTTTGTGGGGTCAATGCAGAGTGGAAAGGAGAATGGTGACGAGTTAGCAGGCGATGCCCCCAGCTAACCAGACATGATGGGTGGATAGGGTATCTCTTTGATTGGTTGGACTCAAGTACCGATCATGTCTTTTCTTTTCACTGCTCTTGCTACTTCTGTGAATAGATGCTTGGTGCTCGTCCTCCCGTCTTCCCCGTGACACAAAGAGGCCCCTTTGGCTCCCACGCGCTCCATGAAGTTGATATCATTCACGTGTGAGTTTAGTGTAAAGACTGGTTCGCTTGCAGTGCATTGAGCAAAAGGCCATGTCAATGCACGTATCAACTTTAATGGAGTGTGGCAAGTTTTAAATGACTTCTCTTATTATTATGGTTGCCAATTTTGAAAAGGAAAAAGAGAAGGGTAGGCCACACCTCTCAATTAATTAACTTTAACTAAATTTTAAAATTATATTTTTAAATAATTTTAATTTAAATAAATTATAGTTCATTTGAATATTATTATAGGTAATGGCGCATAACTCTCAAGTGTACGCACTTATTGGGCTAAAATATTTTATCATTATTATGGAAGTTTAGTGATTTAATTCTCTCTTTCTTTCTTTTTTTTTCCTTATAAATCCTCTGCTTAAAAAAATAAGCTTATATTAGAGGGAACATATATGCATCATAATATTATTGGAATTGATTTTGAGGTAGAAATGTCATTTGTTGTGCAATCTGATCTGATAATACAATAGATAAACTCTACCCTCCAACAAATAAGGTTCAAATTTTGACACTAAGGAAGAGAAAAAAAAAATAAAAAAAGAAAAAACAAACAAATTTTGCGGTTGAGATTTTGAAACCTTGGATTTAAAAATTAAATATAAAAAGGGACATAATTGTCGAGGCACTGTCGTTGGAACAAGTCAATTGATCATTTTCATAAAATGTGTAATTATAATTAATATATATATATATATATATATATATACACAACTAAAGTTTTCATAATTTATTGTATATTTTTTATTACGTAATTCATCTTTATAACGATATATTTAATAATTTTAAGCAGAAAAATTAAAATTAAAAGTGCTAATTTTTTATTAAACGAGAGAAGATATCCTCGCACTATGTTTTTTTTTTTTTTTTTTTTTTTTGTTTTTTTGTTTTTCTGGCCATGTAATGGCGCCCCATTGCATTAAAACACGCCATTTCTTTTGGTGGCCGAGATTGACAATTTCTAGTGCGCAACCAGACAGCGAATTCGTTGGCTCGGCAAATTAAATGCCCTTCACTTTCAAGTGTACCTTCTGATCAAAAGAAGAAGAACAAATTCAAGCAAGAACCTTCTGATCAAAAGAAGAAGAACAAATTCATGCAAGAAAACAGAGATGGTGACCTCACATTGTACTCCCTCAAAGACAAAGTTACAAACCATTTTCCATGCGAGTTCTTGGTGTCAGCGGCTCTAGTTTGGTTGGTGAAAGAGGAAGCAAAGTGGAAATGGTCATTTATGTGTTCTTACGTACTTAAGAAAGATACAGTAATTTTAAAATAAAAAATAATAATATCGTAGTATCAGAATCTACTTCTTTCTTTCTATCTTAACGTGAGAACTTTAGTTAAATCTAATATAAATTATATTACTGTACATCCAACACGCTGGCTTTAGATATGAATCTTAATAAATTGGCCCTTTTGGTGATGCTTTGAAAAGATGTCAAATCAAACTAATTCTCCTCGTCTTCCAAAGCTTGCCAATATCTATAGTTCAAGGTCCACGGTGCTGATATCATACACTGACCCTTGCTGCTACGAGATTGGAAATGGAAGTGTATGTTTTTTTTTTTTTTCTCGGTTAATTTTTCTGTTCAAAAGCATCAGAAATTGCAAACAACAAAAGGGAATGAAACAAATTTCGATCACTTTTTATCGATTCTGTAACACAACCATGCCAAGTTGGTCTTCATGGCTGCGAAAAATTGTACAGGGGGAAAAGGAAAAAAAAAAAAACAGAGAGAGAGAAAGAAAAAAGATAATTTTTTGTTTCAATTATGAATAATACTAAATATTATAAAAAAATATTTTTTAATTTATCATAAAAATATTATTTCTATTAAAATAGATTATTTCTCATAAAAAAAACTTTTTTAAAAAAATTATTTGCATCAATAAAAATAATAAAAATCAATTTTTTGTAATAAGTAATTTTAAAAAAAAAAAACTTTCATATTATAACATTTAGCATTTATATATACATCTTTAGGCAATATCTTTTTGGGGGCATTGTGTCCGGATTTTATTTATAATTGCTTGGAGTAAAAGTCAAGCTACTATACTAATAAACGGTACAGATAGTCGCATACACTTTCGAAAAATTAGATCATGCTATGTTTAGAAAACAAAGCAAGAGATTTGAATCTTGTAAGAACTAAGACGCAGAGGCCGCTGCAATATCCATGTCAACATGAGGCAAGTAAGGTTGTGCATGAGCAGGGTGGCCGGCGACGTTCATCTCACTTAAAGTGCACCGGCCTCTACCGAGTCCGGGAATGTACGTGCATGCCGACCCCGTAGACGGCGGCACCGGACCCCTGTGAAGAGACCCCAGTAGAAGATTTTTCTCCGGCCATTCCTCTCCTTGCAATGGTCTAATCCCCAATACTTGTTGAGAGCAGCACAATAACAAGAAAACAACGGTAATTGAGATTGCCATTGACGAGTGCTTATTCCAGTGAAAACCCATTTGGGACATGACGATCAACTGAGACTTCAATTGTATGATGGTGAACGATTTGTATCAGGGATAGCAAGACCGAGCCTTGAAGATGATGAAGAGAGTTTTTAAGAATTTTGGTGATAATAAAGGAGATGGGTTAGGTTGGAATTTATATAGGAAAATAATTGTGTATATTATGAGTACACTATAAGGTTTGATCTTGTCATTTAGAGGAAAATATTCTCATGTGTTGACATTGACTAAAGGCCGCGGATTTGAAGGTTGAATATGGAACGGGTCTAAATCAATGACAAGGGGCCTTGAACAACAAACAACGGCACTATATTTTTCTATTGGTTAACCAAGGTTGAAAAAATCTTATTGTTAGTGGCAATGTGTTTTTTAATACTATAGACATCTAACCAGTCTAACTATGGTAATAATTGTTGTTGACAAAGGAAACGTTTTTAGTATTTGTCCAAATCATCTGTTGTCCAAACTGGTGTTTTCTATTATAATTTCTGCTGGTCAATTTATTTGAATTTGGCTGCACTTCCCGTCAAATTTAGATGTGAATTATTAATACTAAACTGCACCATTAACTAACTTCTGTAGCATTCAAAGCCCTGTTATTAACTTCACAAAATACATGGCTGTGACAAATTGTTTTCTTTTTCTGGTTGGGGTCATATGGCTGTCACAAATTCTCAATATGCCAATCTTAAATGTTTTCCATCAAGGTTATTTCCTAGCTCTTTAAATCACCTTACTCTTACTTCTCTCCCCCCCCCCCCAAAACAGTTCGTAGCTTTAAAAATATGTTTGGAAAAACGTAATTATGCTGTATTAACAATTTCTAGATTTCCAAATCTATCATGAAACCGTGAAATGATATCAATTTCTATCATCGTCCCAACTCTTGTGAGTTGTGACTATGCGTTTGTGTCGTGTGTCGTGAGTAGTGTGTAACAGATTGGCCTCACTGAAGCATAGTTCAACCCTTCGGTAGTTGAAACGGACAGCTTGGACTTGCTGACATGCAAGACAGTTGACTTGCTTCTTCCAAAGACAAGGTTAACAATTAGGATGGTCTGCCCTCTACTGTATGCAAAAACTAATAGACCGACCAATCACCGTAATGAAAAGATCAAATGGTTCTCTCTATTTGCAACTTAAAAGAAATTGAACGAAGCAATCCTTGAGACACCCGCAAAAGCAAACAGAATCTACTTCACAGTTAAATCAGGGGGCAGAAATGATATCATGAGATTGTTGAAATATAGCCTGTTCTCTATCCAAACCAAGCTAACCCTTTTTTTGTTTTTTGTTTTTTGTTTTTGTTTTTTTTTTGTTTTTAAGTTTCTTCTTCCTTTTAGACTCAATCTACAACATGATTACAAGTTTTCCGCCTTGAAGAAGGGGCTTTGCATTGGGACACGCTGACTCTCTTGATCCTTTTCTTCATGCTATAAGACCACTAGACTTATGAAAATAGTTGGCATAATATTCTGTCTGAATGAAGTGAACGTCTCTAGCTTGGCATAATAATCTGGTTAAGAAAATTGGTACGCATTTTATAACAAGTAAACTATTGTCAATTCAGAAAGCAAGCACAACCCCATATTCAGATTGATCTGTATCAACCCAATTGTAGCCAAAATATGAAGTCTCCCTCGGATTGAAACAATCATGCTCTCAAACAGCGAGTGCAACAGGGTACACCTGAAGATTTGTAAAATTGGTTGTGCACGCTTATTGAACATATGTGATTCTGGATACAAATACCAAGAGGACAATCCCTTAAAGCGTACGCATATAGTGGCACCTTTGACAAATCTCTACAGAGGCACTCTTGCAATGCTAACCAACGAAATTTTTTTTTCATTCTATGCAACTACAAGCATTTGAGTTTCCGTATTCATTGATCATTTTGAAGGGGTCCCAATGTCAGATAGCCAGTGTCTTGTAAGCACTTCCTACATTGTAGTTTCTCCGCACTTGACTTTTCCAAACTCTACTAACATTGTGTTTTTTGACTTCAAATTATAAATAACTGTATTATGTAATCAAGCTGATTGTTGTGATCAACTCACTAGATTATTGGATTTAAACTGATTATTTGTAAAAGAAATTATAGTCGTAAAATAATGTCACAAATACTTATAATATTAATTGGTATTGTTTTCTTAAGGGAAAAAAAAGAAAAAAAAAACAAGGAGATAGTTGTGTTGAAGTAGATTTTCAGTTTTCACTGGTCCTTGGGGTTTTAATCTTGTGAAATAACATAAGAGATTCTTGTACTTGTCCGTGCTTGACTTCCATTAAAAATTCCAATATTATGTAGCCATGTTAATGATGGAAACAATTTTTTTATAAAATATTTTTTAGTTCAAAAATAATTTCTTCTGAAAAAAAAAAAACAGAAGTGTTCACCAACTAATTTTATTTTCTTAATTTAGAATTTTTTTTCTTTACAGAAGAGGATGATTGACTATGAGAAAATGTAATTTAAGAGTGTTCATGAATGCTAAATTGTTACCATGAACAGAGTGAAAAGCACAAGTCCGAGTTTGGACAAAGCTGCCATGAATGAACCTTTTGTACCTGCGAGGGTGGACACTATGCCAACTCATGCAAAGTTTCACATTTCCAATGAAATTCATTTGGGGTCTCGCAAAATTAAATCATTATAACTATGCCAACTAATATGTATCACCTTCGCTATCTTAACCAAATGTTGCTTTTAATTTTAAGGTATTAAAAAATAAAAAAGAGGAAAACTTGAAAATTGTTTCACATATATGCTTGCCTAAAAACCGGTTGAACGATATTATGGTAAAGTAAATGGTCATGCACAACATAAGTGAGCGTCAATATTCAGAAAACAAGCACAAGCCATAATCAATCGATCTGTATCAATCCAATTGTAAGTAAATTACGGAGTCTCACTTAGATTGCAAAATAAGAATCATGATCTCAAGCAAGGGGGGGCAGCACAGCAAAGTCTGGTGTGTCTTCTATTTTTATACCTGAATTTCATCCGCTCGTAGGTGCCATGCTCTAAATTGAAAACGGAAGGAAAGTGGGGCCGCAATACCAGGCGCCATGAATGTCAATCCTTATAATAAGCATTGTCACATTGTTCTGAAAAAATAGATGCAATTGGGACTGCATCTATATAGTCAAGGTGCTGACTAGAAACAGAATAGCTGTAATATTTGCTGCTCAGAAACAACACTCTATATCCCCCAAGCTCTGAATGTCAACCAATTTTGTGGGCGTCCTGCTCTTTATTCAGCTTGTAAACTCTGAACCAAAGAGCCTCCTCCTAGGCCTTATCGTATCAAAAATAAAAATGAAAACAGAGGACCAAGCAAAAAAAAAAAAAAAAACAAAAAAAAGAAAGATGAGGACTAAAACTATGATGGATGAGGCGCCCTCCATACGGCAAAGGGAAAACAGAGAGGTTGTGATGAAGGAAAACAAAGTCATATCCGTCTGTAGCTACCATACTCTAAGTTGAAAACCACGGGGGAGTTGTTGTAAGCTCTACCATCATCGTTGTCACAATGTTCTGTAAGATAGATGCAATTAGGAGTGCATCTAGGCAAGTGTTGTGCAGAAACGGAATAGCAGTATCTTTTAGTCAGGAACACGACTCTATCACCCAAGCTGTGAATCTCAACCAATTCGCTGGTCTCTCCCTCTACATTCAGTTTGTAAACCTTGAACCGAGATTTTAGTGCTTCCTTTGATCCAAACCTCTTGATCCTGGTGTACTTGTCAAGTAAAAGCAAATCGCCGGCCGACAGAACCAAAGTCTTTTGGTTACCGCCTGTTTTTTAACAGATAGGTGATACAACTTCTGTCACTTTGGAAGACAAATCAATCCTGAAAAGCTTTCCCGAGCGATGAACAGCGTAAAACACGCCATTAAAATCGATAACATCATTATAACTGCGGATCAGACAGTTATCCGTTAAAGTCTACGTTCCATCCTGGGACGACTCCAGTTTTCTCTTATTTCCATATGAATCCAACGCTGCGAACTCGCCGGCCACAGACCCTGAAAATATAAAAGCTACTCTTCGAACCCTCTCGGTTTCATCGTAACGACTCCAAGGAACAGTGCGCCCACTGATAGATTTCCAAGTGTAATACATACATAATTCAGACATGGACAGATCCAGGATGTTTTAACTCCTTAGGAACCGTGTTGTCATTGAAACCTAATGCGGTCTTTGAGAGAAACTCAAAACGTAGCTTGTCCTCACCTTGAACATAATATTTGTCCCGAACCCGTGCCAACCAGCACTTGTCTGAAGACACATCTGCCTGAATCTCCTTCTTATGTTGTCGGACGAGATAGATGGTGTACGTGTTGAACAAGTCGTCGAAGGGACCAGGGAATCCTCTGGTGCTTTCATATCTCTTCTGTATCGTGCGGTCCTCACTCGCTGGCACCCGTAAACATCCACTCGACCCTCGAAGAATCCTAGCGGAGGATCGCCATGAACCGCTCTGCTATGAGCACCAGAAGGTTCTCAGGTAAATCAGCCCAGCCCCTTCCAACTCCTTCCATTCCCTTGCCCTCCTCCATCTTCGCCATTCTTACTTCTGAAATATGGATGACACACACAAAAAAAAAAAAAAAAAAAACCCTAGCTTAGCAAAACAAAAACGAGGAATCGGATTAAAAGTCTCTCCGCTAGCCAAATGTGTATAAATAAACATATTTTCATAAGGAAAATAATCCTTACTAATTAATGATATAATAATGCACTCGATTATGTCGCATCTTTTTTATATATGGCTCTAAATATTATTCACTGTTTCTTCTTCTTCTTTTTTTTCTTTTTTTAATTCTATGGGACTAAAATTAAAATGGAAAATTTTTAATTTTAAAAACAATTTCAATCCAGGCAATAAAGTAAAATTTTCACTTCTTATTTTTTTTTTCAGTTATAGGTGGAAGGCTGTAAAAAATAATAATAAAAAAAATAAAAGATAAAAAAAAGTTACTTTCAAATTATATCATTATAAATGTTAATTTTAAAATTAAATACTATAAATAATATGAAAAATATGTTTTTACTGTAATTACAAGTTTTCAAAAAGAAAATAATTAATTACACAAGTATATATATATATATATAATAGTATAATTTAAATCAGATATATATAATCTTTATTAATTATGTTTATTTATAAATTAGTCTTTAATAAAAATATTTTTTCCTTGAGAATATTCCAATATAATGTTTTCCTGGGTAACACTTGTTACTCTTAACTCAAGGCACACTTACAGGTAAAACATTGAAAAATTTTCGGTTCTTGCCTTCCAATTGCAAATTCTAATATTTTGTAGCCATGTTACTGATGGACATTACCCTTTGCATCTTTTATTTCAAAAATAATTTATTCCAGACACCTTTGATGCATTTTGGGGTGCAATGCATGCCAGGCAAGTGCTGTGCAGAAAACAGAAAGGCAATCTATGTTGGTCAGAAACAAGATTCTATTACCCAATCTCTGAATCTTCAACCAATTTGTGGCTATCTTCCTCTTCATCCAGCTTATAAAAGCTTTTGAAGCAAGGTTTTGATGGTTTCTTTGATCTAAAATTATTGATCATGCTAGCATCAATGCACTTGTCAAGCAACACCAAATCGCCAGCGGACTCTACCAAAATCTTTTGGATGCCCCAAGGGGCTCTTCAGGATAGCTGATGCAACTTCTTGTCACTTTGGCAGACAAATCAATCCTGCAGAGTTTTCCCATGCAATGTACATCGTAAAAACACAACATCAAAGCCAATGCCGTCGTCATAACCCGCTTGCCTTTTTGGAACCCTCTTAGTTTCATCGACCTGAATCCAAGTGGACCCACTTATTCCTTCCCCATGTGTAAGATTTACACAATTCAGACATGGACACATCTAGGATGTTCCATTCTTTAGGAATTGTGTTGTGATTGTAACCCAATGCGGTTTTTTGACAGCACTTCAGCACGTAGCTTGTTGTTGTCCTTACCTGGAACAAAAGGTTTGTCCCCAATTATACTACAGAGTTAGTCTTAAAGATGCTGGGCATACCCAATTATATATCCATGTCATAATGGACAATGGATACTCGCAAAAGAATCACGGAAAGTTGGCTTAAATTGTCGACAATTTTGAGGGATTTTATTAGATGGCGTCAGGTGAAGGAGAGATAGCCTTCTATGGACATCTTGAAGTTTCAACTGCTTAAGCCACACAGCCAGTAGTAAGAACAACTCCGACAGGGCTCTGTCTTCTGAACAAAAACATGGGTCAATAAAACCTTGTAAAATGTTGCAGACCCAGTTTGGGTTTGGTGGTGTAAATCAATGTCCACACCACGGCCTTGTCAAAGTCTTATCAAAACAATCAAAGCATGGCGATCGCCATGATTTCTTCTATGCAGCCAAAGCATGGGAAAGTCCAAAAGGAAAACGACAGGTTTTCTTGGCTCACCATGCACTCCAATCGAGGAGAAGAAATTGAAGTGGGGGACATTGACTGGAAACTGTCCATCAACCACGTGTAACAACAACACCAAAGAAATTTAATTAAGATTGATTACATTAATCTTTCTTTTTTTCATTCTGTTTTGTGGTAAACTAGATCAACCGTAAAATTTAATTGTTATAAATATTTTATAATTAAACGTTTTTAGCTGATTACAAAAGCCATACCTCTAAGAGATATATAGTATATGATAGGTCAAAAATATGTAATTATTTGTTGTAATATTACAATATGTAAATGTAATTCTGTCTCCCATCAATTTATTTGCATATATATAACATTATGATGTCATTGAAAATGCACAAAAATCACTTCATAATTTACAACTCAGATGTTGCAATTATATTGATTTAAAAGATTTTTTAAAAAATTAACAAATTATGAAGCATGTTAAAATACATTTAATGTGTAAGTACGAAATTTCTTCATTCTCAATATACGAAACTTATAATAATCATAATAATAATATAATTTATTATTATTATTATATATAAATTTGTCAAAAAAAAAAATTCGAAACAGTTCCTTCAACCATTTTACATTCTCCCTTATACTTGATAGTTTTTGGTCCAAAATAGTAATATATTTAAAATGTCTCAATATATCTCTCGTTAATGAGTACTATAAACAATTAATATGTTGTCCTATGATAAAAAATTATTTTCTTTTTCATTTAAATAAAATTATTATAGATAATTTAAAAAAATTAACAGAACATAATACACAAATAAATATAATAATATAAAACAGGTTTTAATACATTTTTTACCCTAATTTATAGGTAAGGAAATTGTTTCTAAATTTATTTTTCATCTATAATTAACTTGGATTATTAAAGAATAAATATATATTTATATAATTATTCATTCACATTGTAATATGATGTAATATCAAATTAAATATACTTAATACTTGTAAAGTAAATAAATTAAAACAGTCAACTAATATTTATAATAAGTTTAAAATTCAAATTCAGACTTATCCTATAAAAATTTTCCCTCTCCAAACTCTTGAAAAGAAAAAAAAAGGTCTCAATTAAGTTTTACTAGCACCCAAAAGTAATAAAAAAAAACATAATATTTCTCGCAGGCTGAAAATACTAGTAAGTAAATGTAAGTAAATTAGTTATTCATTTACTCGAAAAAAAAAAAGAGAATAAATTAGTTATTCATTGATTGAAATCTCCACCCAGAAAAGAGCTAGAGAATTACCTAAAGCCACCTCTAAAAAAAATTAAAAAAAAAAATCACAATCCACAGGCCTAAAAAAATAAAAATTAAATGACATAAATACCCTTTTTTTCTCTCATAACACCAACTATCTGTTTTTCCATTCTCAGCCCTCACAGCCCCCCCCCCCCCCCCCCATTCTCTCTCTCCTGCCCTTCTCTCTGATTTCCCAATCCTCTCCCTCTCTTCGCCTGATAATTTTGCCCTTCTCCAGTCCACTGACTCTTATTTATTTTTTTTAAAAATCTTATTTGCCGATCTACTCCTTCAATTTTTTACCCGCCATTTTTCAAATTCTCGTTGGCCTGCAAACCAAAATAGAAGAAAAGATCAAAACTTTACGGTTTTTTGGGGCTTGATCCGTACTATGTTGTCTCATAACCGATTCTGTACTTCAGTTTTGATGGTTTTGAAGGAGACCCAGTTGCTTTTCTGGATTGCTTAACTTGTTCAAGGTTGGCTCTTGGACTAAAGTCTGGATCTTGAGCTAGGGTTTTTGATTTCTGGAATTGCCTCTTAGAATTGTGTTTCTCTTGTAGTTTTGATCAATACCCAGTTCTTATTTTCGTTTTCTTTTTCTTGCTACTGTGTTTTTCACCTTTTTTTTTCTTATGAGTAACTTTGTTTTCTTAATATATATGATTGCTTCCTTTTGATTTGTGAATTCAATTTTTGTGGATCTTTTTATTGATTGGCATGTTCTGGTTTAATATTTTCCTTGGTTTAGCTGTGGAACTAAATGCTTTATTGCATATGTTTGGTACTTTCTTCGTTGTTTAGGCATTATAGTAACTAGGATTTTCAAGTTTGTGTTCGGAAAATTCTATAGTTTTCAGTTGCTGTCGCTTATTCTAAACAGAAAATGTGAGTTTTCTTTTTTCACTCTTCTGCTAGTTATCATCTGGTTTGTACAGATTAATGTTTCTTCAGGGGGATTTGGAGGAATTCGTTTTTCGGCTTTTGTGCAACAATGTCAATTGAATAGTTGAGACTTGAGAACTTGGGTTAGGGTACTCTCTTGTGTGCTTGTGTACTTGTGTATTATAGTTGATAAGTTATTGACTTTTTTGATCATGCACCTGATAATAGTTGTATGAAGAATTGAGCTTTAAACTCTTGATTGTGCATCAGACAGGGAGCTAGTGACATGAATGCTTCTTTCTTTCTTTGTTGGCATTGCAGTTTTTCTTAAATGGATGATTCTAAAAGATTTTCTGTTAATTTGGTCATTTAACTTGGAAAGTTGTCTCCCCAGAGAAAATGGTGATAAGCACTGTTACGTTGGATTTCTCATCTTGTTAAATCAATCTGTCGTTGCATCTTTAATAGTAATTTATTCTTCTAATATGTATATTTTTGCTCATGTTTGGCTCTTTGCTTTGAGATATAATATATGATATTTGGGACAGATCGTAGAACTTACAATGGATTTTGCTCCATACGCATGCAGTTATACCTTTGGAAGGTTAGAGTGGAAATTCAATTTACAAATTGGTATTTTGGTTTTGGTGCTCAGTTGCTGTAGCTGTTTATGAATTGTGTTTGATTCCAATGGCTAACCACGAGTTGATACTTGGGAAAAGTCACAATTTAGGGCATGGGCAGAATCGGCAGTTTGCCTTGGGTCATAATCATGGTTTGGGTCTGGGCCAGAACCATGACTTGGAATTGGGACAAACACAGGAGCATCATTTGGGTTTGGATGAAACCCATGATCATGAACTAGGATTAGGACATCAACATGACCATGAATTTGGTCTGGGTCAGAGCCATGACCACGGAGAGGATGTTGATCACAGCTACGGGCATGAGAATGGGTTAAGTATGGATCAAAAGCTCGAACATGAAGAAGATGAATTGTCTCTTCATGAACAAACCCATGAATTAGTTTTATCAGAGCACCATGGGTTGGTGGTTTCTGAAAACCAAGAGCTTGATGAGAACCTTGAGCTAAATCAGGACTTGTCATTGGACCCTACTCACGATCTGGCTCTTCAGCAGTCTGAGCTTGTAGTTCATACATCTGTCCTGCAGGCACGTACTCATGCTGTAAGTCCTAATTATGAGTTGTCAGTGGGGCAAGAATTCCCAGATGTCATCAGCTGCCGCAGGGCGTTGCGCGATACAGCCATTGCACTTCACTTTGAAATACAAACAATAAAATCTGACAAGACTCGTTTCACAGCTAAATGTGCAAGCGAGGGATGTCCCTGGCGCATACACGCAGCAAAGCTCCCTGGTGTTCCAACTTTCACAATTAGGACCATCCATGAAAGCCATACATGTGGAGGGATTGCTCATCTTGGCCATCAACAGGCCTCTGTTCAGTGGGTTGCCAACTCTGTGGAACAGCAGCTTAGAGAGAACCCCAATTACAAGCCAAAGGAGATATTGGAAGAGATTCACAGGGTACATGGTATCGCCTTATCATACAAGCAAGCCTGGAGAGGGAAAGAACGCATCATGGTTGCCATGCGTGGATCCTTTGAAGAAGGGTATCGCTTACTTCCACAGTATTGTGAACAGGTTAAAAGAACAAACCCTGGGAGTATTGCATCTGTATATGGAAACACAGTGGATAATTGCTTCCAGCGTCTTTTCATATCCTTCCAGGCATCCATTTATGGTTTTCTGAATGGTTGTCGGCCTCTACTTGGCCTTGATAGGACATATTTGAAAAGCAAGTATCTTGGTACTCTGCTTCTTGCTACTGGCTTTGATGGAGACGGTGCTTTATTTCCTTTGGCATTTGGTGTTGTTGATGAGGAGAATGATGAAAATTGGATGTGGTTTCTGTTTGAGCTTCATAACCTCCTAGAGTTAAATACAGAAAACATGCCGAGGCTTACAATTTTGTCAGACAGGCAGAAAGGCATTGTAGATGGTGTAGAAGCAAATTTTCCAACAGCTTTTCATGGATTTTGCATGCGTCACTTGAGTGAAAGCTTCCGTAAAGAGTTCAACAACACAATGCTGGTCAACCTGCTGTGGGAAGCTGCTCATGCTTTGACCATCATCGAGTTTGAAGCAAAAGTTCTAGAGATTGAAGAGATATCACAAGATGCTGCATATTGGATTCGAAGAATTCCCCCTCGATTATGGGCTACTGCTTATTTTGAAGGGACTCGTTTTGGGCATCTGACAGCTATTATAGTTGAATCATTGAACACTTGGATCTTGGAAGCCTCTGGGCTTCCCATAATTCAGATGATGGAATGCATTAGGAGGCAGCTCATGACCTGGTTCAATGAACGCCGAGAGACTAGCATGCAGTGGACATCAATACTTGTGCCTTCTGCTGAGAGACGTGTAGCAGAGGCTCTTGAACGTGCACGTACATATCAGGTTCTTCGTGCTAATGAAGCTGAATTTGAAGTTATTTCTCATGAAGGAACAAATATTGTTGACATTCGAAACCGCTGTTGCCTTTGTCGTGGCTGGCAGCTGTACGGTTTACCCTGTGCACATGCTGTTGCAGCACTCCTCTCTTGCAGGCAGAATGTGCATCGATTTACTGAAAGCTGTTTCACTGTAGCAACATATCGGAAGACATACTCACAAACAATTCATCCAATTCCAGATAAGAGTCTCTGGAAGGAGTCATCTGATGGGGATCCAAACACCAGTAAGGCTGCTGAGGTTGTCATTAACCCGCCAAAATCACTTCAGCCACCTGGTCGACCAAGGAAGAAACGTGTCCGAGCAGAAGACCGTGGGCGTGTAAAGCGAGTTGTGCATTGCAGCCGTTGCAATCAGACAGGCCACTTTAGGACAACATGCGCAGCACCCATCTAATATGTGACTGAAGATTAATGATTATCATCTTTGGGTATATCGATACTTGTGCAGAAGTATTTATTTTGCCCCCACATTTGTTGCAGTGATTAGATTTGTGAGTAGAACCAGTCTTTTTTTCTCTCCTGACGATTATGTGAATTGCATTTGTAGTTTATATCTATAATGGCAGGATAGTTATCTTTTGTTACTTCAATGCAGACTCTCCTGATTGGTCAATTTCTGCGTAATGCTTTAGTTAACAATATGATAGAAATATTTAGGATCCCATTTGTTGCTGGGCAAGTTTTTTAAGCCTGGTCAAATCAGACATCTTATTAAATCAAGGATGCAAGGTGAATTAAGCAGCAAAGATTATATATTCCTTGATGATCTCTTTGCATCATATCCAATCACTATCCCCATTTGTGTTGTAATTTGCTTTATCATATCACTGGTAAACGTTGGAGAAAAATTGGCAGCAAAAAGCACGAAAGTATATTCTGCTTATCCATGAAAAGTGGTTATTTTTGTAACCTGAAAATATGATTTTTCAAAGTTACAATAGAATGATTTTACTGTTGCATTAAGACTTATTCTTCATCATATATATATATATATATATAGACTTGATCAGCTTGCTGGAGAATGTAAGAGTTTTGTCTTCTGATTTTACTGGTTTTTCCACTCTGACATGTTAACAGGGAAATTAATAGAGTGGCTCATGTGCACTATCAAATGTAGAAGTTTGTTTGGTACGAGGCCAGTCTATGCTATGTTTTCTTTCTTATTGATAAAGGTTTACGCAATTTTTTACATATATTAACATTTTCATCTTTTTCTCGACAAATATATACGCATCACACGAAAGGTCATTTAGGCTTAGCTAGGTCCACACAATTGGTGGCATCTGATTCTAAGCAAGCGCTTGCTTTCTCCACGGTCATTAGATACACACAATTGGTGGTATCTTATTCTAAGCAAACGCTTGCTTTCTCCATAAAGCAAAACAGGAACATTTAACTTGGCTGAATGTGAATGTATATTGGTGTGCTACGTAATGAACTTGCATCATCAGTTCTGCGTCATATTGTTACGGGTGCAGCTACCCAAATTTCACATTATTAAAAAAGAGAGTGATCTTTGATCATATAAACGAAGTATTGTACACCCAATAGGTATATTTTGAGAAGAAGATAATGATTCCATAATAAATGATATCAGATATATTTTTGGAAAGAAAGTAAGGATACTCCTATCTCACGGTGCACACTTCACAACTCTCACTTATGACACGGAATTCAAAGCAGCAAAGCACGACTTCAGTATGCCTAAACTATAATGTATTTGTTTGGGTTCTTTCTGTGCAGAAAAAATGGTCAAAAAGAATTCTAACGTTGGCTAAAAGTTACTTTAGCCCTTTGTTTCACTTTCTTTTTATATTTGCCTTCGGTGAAATTCCAGCAGACATGGGGAACCTGATATCATGTGATGAGATACCCTTCTAGCAAGAAAATGAGATGAAAAGGGCGTCGCTAAATCACATTGAAGTGATCTTTCCATTAGACCAAGACTCAGCCTTCTAGCTAGAAAATGAGATGCCATATTTATAATCAGAATTAGACTCGACCCGAAAGCTTTTAGCAAGAAAATGAGATGCTATATTTAAAATCAGAATCAGATTCTACATGAGACCCTACTTTAGATGATACCTTGAATCACTCTGCAGGAGAAACATACAAGTGCAAGTGTCGAGCACAGAATGGCATCCCACTTGCCAACCCCATCATCAGATATTTATAAATAGATAGATAGACAGATAGAGAGAGAAAGAGAGAGAGATGGCGAGGTTAGCAGAAAAAGTGTCCAATGCAGTATGGGAACTGCTCCCAGAAGAGGTCAGAAGTTCACAACTCGAAGAAGGTGATCATATCTATGTCTACAGGGCTATAGGCTACTCTCATCATGGTTGGTTTCCTTTTTGCTTCTAAATGTTTTAAGTTGCTTTTATTCTGAAGCTTCCCTTATTTTCTTCTCTCCAAATAAGAAGTAAAGCTCCATGTGTTCTATATGCATTGGGCCATGAATTATCAGTTCAGCGTTGAATATGACTGTTCCCCCTCCCCCCCTCTTGTTTGTGAAAACTATAAGCACCAGCATGCTAACTAATTCCCATGACATAGAATTAAGGTGGTATTATAATAGATACAAAGAGAAATAACAGGCAGAGGCTCTAATTTCTTCTACCATTTGGTTCTTAATTACTATGCCAGGAATATATGTAGGCAAGAAGGATGGAATCCAGTATGTCATTCACTTTGATAAAGACATACCGCCTTGCTCAAAATGCCGGCATAAAGCCAATCACAATGCTCAATTGATACTCACCTGCCTTGATTGCTTCCTCTACGATGGTATCCGATCCTCTAAGTCAGTGCATCGATATTGCTACGGAGTATGCAAACTAGCTCTCCCTGGCTCTTGCAACTCTCTGACAGCAAAACCACCAAAAGAAGTTGTAAGGACTGCCTATGAGTTGCTGGAAAAAGGATTTGGAAAATATAATCTTCTCCTGAACAACTGCGAGGACTTTGCAACATTCTGCAAGACAGGAGTTGCCAGCAGTTCTCAGGCAGAGTTTGCTATAAAGTCACTAGCCAGTAGCACAGTGCTTACTGGAGGTAGTGCAGCGCTTGCTGTATTCTCCATTTGGTTCTATTTTCAAAAGAATGAGAAGAAGAAGAAGAAGAAGAAGTAAACGATGGAGCATCCCCAGAAAGAATAAACGAGTCCTTGCACCAAGTCTACATTTACATATATATGTGTGAATAAAATGTCCCCAGAATCTCATCGGCGGAAAACAACTACATGGTTAAATTCCTCAATATTTCCTTGTAATAGCATCTAAGAAGAAGAAGTTGACAGTAATAATACTCATGGAGTGTTAAGATTCAGTTAAATTTAGAATTATGAAGTAAAGTTTCAAAAAAGCAACTCAGATGCAGATATTAGTAACTCAATCAAATCAACCTTAACATGCAATGTTTTATTATTTATTTTTTTTCTAATTAAATTGAAAATTCAAATTGTCGATAGATATTTTTCTAATCTGTGCACTTGTCCTAATGTAATGGTAAGATTACTATGGTGACAGACGGTTAAATTGGCAAAATTAACTTCTCTGTGAAAGATAGGGAATGAGTGCCCTCGTCTAACCCATTTTTGTACCTTTTGCAAACCAGTTCTGATTTGATAGAGACACTAAATGATGAAGAGAGTCCAGCATAAAAAAAGAAACATAGGAAGCAGCATCCAAAATTAAGGTGCCTTCCAACTACTCAAAGTCTCTCAATGACCAAAACTTAGGTGGATTGGTTTTTGACAAATATGAAGTAGCTTCCCTTGGGCTAAAAATGTCTGCCAGATAAGAACAAGATGTATCGCTATTTTGCTGGAAAGGTCTGATCCTTTCCAACTCCGTCGAAACTTCTCTCATTGTAGGTCGATTCTGGCCACTCAAGTTCAAGCATCTTTCTGCAAGCTTTGCAACTATTGTAATCGTTTCTTCCCTGCCCTCCTTTGTTAGCCGAACATCAAGCAACTCAAACAAATTATTCTCCTCCATGGAAACCAGAAATGATGCCGGCAGACTTTTTTTGTGATGAGAATTAGTAGAATAGATGGGCTTTTTCCCAGTTAATAATTCAACAAGGACTACTCCAAAGCTATAAACATCACTTTTCTCAGTAAAGTGGCCGGACCAGAAATACTCCAGATCCAAGTAGCCAAATGTGCCTTGTACGTTAGTTGACAGATGTGTTTCATCAGGGGAAATTGATCTGGCAATGCCAAAATCCGACACTTTGGCTTGACATTTCTCATCCACAAGCATGTTCATAGACCTGATGTCTCGATGATAAATCGGCAAGTGGACTGCTGAGTGGCAGTAGTATAGAGCATCTGCAACTTTTGCAGCAATCCACAAGCACATTTCCCTAGTGATTAGTAACTCTTGCTTTGGTTCATGAAGAAGTTCAAAAAGCATTCCATTTGGAAAGAACACGTAGACTAGTAATGGAACTTCTGTCTCCAAGCAACATCCCAATAGCCAAACAACATTTCTGTGCTTAAATCTGTGATAAAATTACTACATTGATAAATTGCTGCAATTTGCTTTTCTCAACTACTTTAGACCTTTTTATAGCCACAACTGTTCCATCCTTCAACATTCCTTTGAAAATGGTTCCCTGACCCCCTTGTCCAAGGATTCTGTCCCCATTGTAGTTGTCTGTAGCTTTTTCAAGTTCTTTTGCAGTAAACAACTTGGTTCTCTCCATGATACCATCACCAGATGATACTTGTTGCAGTAATAGAACACCATTCCATTTGAAGTACTTTAGCTTGATCTGCTTTTCATTTCTTTCCTTGACTGCCTTGTAGATCAACCATGCAACTGCAACTAGTAAGATGACACCTGGGCCTGCACTGCAACCTATCACAATCCAATAATTAATAATTTAATATACCTTCAATTGGAACAAATGAAATATACAAATTTAAAGAGTATGTATACCTGCAATAACTTTAACACCAAACATTTTTTTTTTCTTAAGTTTGTTGCAGGAAGCAACGTGTCTCCCCATTGTCCTCATACTCAGCAGGACACGTGGAGCACTTCTTATTTTCTGGTGCATTCATGCAAATGATCACACAGAAATACACTTCCAGATCAATGCAAGACTTCTTACCATCTGTCAGGCAACAAGTTATTTAGCTTTTGCAACACAATGCAAGTAAACATGAAAAGAGTAGCCAGTATAAATCTATATAACATCGTCATGCAAGGAATATGGGAATAGTTGACATCAGATGATGGCAGTTACTTGAGACCAAATTTTCCTCCTTTAATGACTGTTTCAATGGACCTCATACTGACTCTACAATCACATAGGACAAGATGAGCGAATTCATATATGTTACTCTAGTGAAGGATCGAATGTGTATAAGTCACTCTCGTGAATGGATTAGCTGATTAGCATCTTAAGCCTACAGATAAAAGTTGGCACAAATGTAATGGAAATCTAGAAGGGTCTTTCCAGCAATTTACAAGTTTCTTACAACACATGCCACACTCTCACCTTTAGAACCTTACAACTCAAATAGTTCAAAAGCCTTTCATTTTCGGTTTAATGCACTATACCAGTGTACTGAAATAAGTGGGACACTAAATGTTGTCATACTGTTGAGTTTGAGATGTTTTTAATATTTAAGTTGATAGTTCTGAAAATGAATTCAAAACAGAAATGAAGATACTTGGAAAATCAATGTACAGAGAAGAGAATTATTCTAATCATTGAACATTCAAAATTCTTCCCTTTGGTAACTTTTTATTCAGCAGATATTAATATTTCCATGGTAGATTAGCATGATCTATCACGTTATAACCAACATGAAAGGACCAAATCCAGAATCAATCCATACCTTGACATCCTTCATACAAGAAACCATCATTGAACTGTGAATACGCACGTGGCTCAAGCCCATGTCCTTCCAACAATGGCCACTGCCACTGCAAAGAGTCCCCGAACTGTTCTCAAAACTATTTTCGTACCCCTTGTACACGCCACAGTCTAGCAGTGCAGGAATGTGTTTCATGCCTTTCCTTACCTTGGGAATCACCTCACTGTAATCAAATTTCTCATGTGCAGTAATGAAAGCCCACATGCACTGCTGTTCATAGCTCTCATTCACCGTGTTCATGTCCACTTCAAAATACTTGAGGTCCTGTGGAATCAGTCTGGCAGCACTTGCCACCATAGCAACCACGATATTGTTTGCTTTCATTACCATTGCAAAGTGACACACACCCACCAATATATTTCTCATCATCTGCAAGCATGCATACAAACTGGTCACAAGCTACAGATACAAACCTGTTCCCTTCTTCTGAATAGTTAAATGGGGTACTTTTTAGGTTGACTCCCTTGTCATGGTGTGAGAAATTGTTGCAGCTCACTGTTACGACTGGATTGTTGATACGAACTTGGCCTGTGAGTGAAATGTTCAGGATTTTCATATTGATGCTACTTAAATAGGGCCTGAAAGTGCCTGAAGAGTTATTGCATGCAACAGCAAAACCCTTTTTCATGTAACAACCTTTGCCTATGCCAAAGGGAAAAGAAATGACCACGTTGCCACAGGTTCTGTTACACTGATGATTTCCTAGAGATTCTGCTACTGCCATTAATGATACTCTGGCTAGGAATACTAACACGATGACATGAATGGCCAACCAGATCCCCATTTTTTTTCTCTGGCTCTCCCCCCGTAATTTCTTGAGAAGTTTTTGTTTTTATGATTTATTCACTATCATGTTTGATGCAAACCCATGTTGAATTATTGTTAGTTTGGCTGGTCTCTTTGTTTCAGCTAGCATACTGTCAATGAAGTTTACTGCTGAAAAGAACACATATCAGTTGTCCCGATTCAGAAGAATACGTTGGGCTGCGTGTTAAAAAAAGGGCTAGTGTCGGCAAAAGGGAGACTGAAATGAACATGACTGGGAGGCAACCTACTCGGAACTTTAACAAAGGTGAAGGCACTAGTTAATGCATCAAAAAATGATTTGAATACTGTGAATGAAATGCATGAATATGTAGAAAAACACACGTTTTCTGCATTGACTTGCAGCATAGACTACATGGAACCTCGCAAAATTCCAAAGAAAGCAGTCACTGTCGTCAGTCAACATTCTCATAACTACTGGCATCACAATTAGCAAAGCAATTGAGAAGGGACATGATAAACAATTAAGAAGACTATAAATGCGTGCAATTTCCGACTGTTGGAAGCCATTAAAACTTTATGGAGATACATGAAAACAGAAGGTTCTCTGGATTCTTAGATAAGATACTTAGAAAACATCATATGGTAGAGACATATCACTATAAAAAATGTCGCAGGTAGAAGTGCCTCAAGATTGAATTACTATACTCTAGGATATGAAGAGGCGTCCTGTGGGCCATTACTGTTGTAATAGCCGTTGCAATTTTGCTGATCCCTTCCATCTCCGTGTCAATTTCTCTGTCTGTAGCCCTCTTATTGTGATGCATGTTCGATTGTCATTTGTCAAGATTGGCAATTGTCATAATAGCTTCTTTCACACCCTCATTCACTGCTCGAGCATCAAGCATTTCAGACAAGTGAGCAGAAAGTAGGAGAGCAGGATATAGGCCATCTAACTTGGTTGATATTCGGACTTGTTAAAAAGATGGATTCTTAACCAGTTAATAGTTAAACAAGAACGAACCAGCAAAATGCCCCTTACATGATCACCCAAACGCTTTTGATCAATGGTCACTGATCCAAAAGTATGCTTGTGGACTCGATATCTAGGTGTCAAATCTGCAACGGGCTGTTGGAAGTAGGACAAAGCATCCGTCAGTTATATGGCCACCCTCAACCGCACTTCATGGAACAACTTGAAGCAGAAAATCAATTTTTAAATAGTATGTCACGGTGGGGAGTAGCTCGTAAGAGCCGGGTTAAAGTAACTTTGTACAGGCAACGGCCTAGAGTTGGCTAGGAAGTTAAATTGCAGGAATAAGGAATCAATCAGTGCTAGAAGATTCTGAACACCACCTTACACAGAAATTTTTTGTCTTCACCTACTTACAATATTGGATGAAAAGGTAGATTTAAGTTACCGGTAAGGAAAACACTTGGAAGAAATAAAGTGATGCCCAATGAGAGCAAACAAATGGGAGACTCGCAGATAACATATAACGTTAGTCAATTGGATAAAAAAAAATAAACCCAAAATACTGTCTTGCCAAACCCTGTGGCTAGTGCACACAATGGTTCTAAAAATTTTGTAACTCATCCCTAGACAGAATCGAGCAGAATTGTGGGGTACAATGAGAGTACATCCTAAACTTGCGGTGGTCCCTCGATCTTGATGAGGGCAAAAACCATACTAACAGGCTTCCTGCTTAATACCCATAATTTGCGCCATAAACAGAGCCATAGCCTCCTGTGTGGCCTGCATGTACTTGGTTAGATGGAGGAGATGCATACAAAGAACCATGAGGGGCGTATGGATTATATCCTTGGTCTGCAGACCCAGCAGTTTGTGTCTGAGTTGGAGCAGCAGCTTCTGCCATGTAATTCTGCACCGCAAAGAAGACCATCAGAATACAAATAATCCATTGCATATATATACACTTAACCATAGATATGCCAAAACTCGTAACTTGAATTCTAAAGAACCCATTTGGATGGGGCAAAAGTATTGAAATGAGATCATATTATAGGAGCTCATAATCCACAAGCTGAAAAAAGACACATCGCCAGCCACCCAAGGCCATCTTATTTGTAGTGTCAACAATCAAAGCAGCTCAAGTAGATTTCAGGGGTGCCCAAAAAAGTAACACAAGTCAATTTTCCCATGCAGTAAAAATTATGATGCCCATATTGACTTGATACCAATTTGGTTATAATATTTGATAAATCTCACATACCAATGGACACACACTTCAAATGTCACATGGTCCAAATAATTTTAAGTAACTAACTGAAGCTTTAACAATTCATGACCATTGATTTGCGATTGTGCAATCATGATCTTATGGAATTATTATCGACATCAGAGAAGCTTGATTCCATATATCCTACATAAACGATGTCACACATGAACAGCACTCACCCAAAGAAAAAAAAACCGTAAATCTTATTCATGAACACCAGATTGATTTCTAAACTACAACAGATAACCCACAGGGGAAACCAGGAAGCACAGATTAAAATGCTGTCCCAGGCAAGGGCAAAACATATTCCCAGATTGGCTAAAACAGAGTACTTAGCAAAAGAATGAGAAATATGATATCCCCTCAGCATTTGAGGGTAACAATACCTGTATTAGTTGCACAGCTGTTTGGACATGGGAAGCAGATCCACTAATTTCAACTGTCATTTCCCCGGGTACACCTCTAGTTTCCTGTATCGTAACAGTTGCCCCACTTGCACGCCGGATGTAGCTTATATTTGCACCAGCTGTCCCAATAACAGCATCAGCATAGGATAAGGGAATTTGCATCTGCTGTGTAATCTGCAGCAGTAATACCCAAAGACTAGTGAGAACCCAGGTGACACTATTTTTGCCCATTGCTTTCAATTTTGAAAAGTGGAAAAGACAAACACCACATCAAATGTTCACAGTACACCATATCCTTCTTTTTCTTTTCTTATCCACATGGTCACGTCCTAAAAATTCTCCAATCACATCAATGTCTCAAATCACAATAAATCTTGAAGAATTTATACATAATAAGAGACAAGTGTGAAACCAAAAAAAGGGGTGAAACTCAAAAATAACCTGTGTGATCATTGATGAAGCTGATTGGGTATTAGATGATCCATGGACACCCAGGGGAGCTTCTCTTCCATAGGCAGATATACCTTGGTGAGGTTGCTTTTCCATTGGAGGAGGCAAGTCAGCAGAAGGATAATAATTGTCAACTTGCCGTGGAGGTGGCATATATTGAGGATTAGGTCCTCCATAACCAAGGCCACCAGCACCTGGATGAAGACCTTGAGAGGGGGGCCATGATTGATGGGGATGAGGTGGCATATGATCCATCTGAGAGGTTGGAGATTGCATCTGACAAACAAATGATGATTTCAGTGGCACACCAAAAAGACGATAACTGATTGCAACCCCAATGAACAGCAGCTTACATGCATTTCAAACAAAGGAATTATACTGCGGTCAACCAAAAACTTCCTCAGATGAGTTGCAATCAACTCCACAGCCTTGTGCACACCAGCTGGATCTCCCGCTACTTCAACAACTCTATCATCTTGAAGAGCAAAAACTGGAAGATCCTCTAAAGCATTCATTTCAGAAAACAAAATAAGATCACAGAAGACACCACTATTAGTAAGAAGATCATTCCACACACTACCAGCAACATATTAGTGAAGATGAGCACTGAGTGTAGGAATTTTCATCAAAGAAATAAATAATAAACAGAGCAGCCATTCAAATATTGTAGGAGAAACAGATACAACATAGAATAAAAATAGTTATTAGTTTGACAGGAGAAACCTGCTCCAAGGACTCTGACCATACAATTAGATGCTTCTTGAATAGATTTAACAGTTCCTCCTTGTTTCCCAATCAAACTTCCTGCTTGTGAGGCTGGAACTAGCAGCCTTGTTGAAGCCTTCAATACAATGCCTTGTGGAGCATGAGAAGAATCACCCTCCAAACCATCTATAATGCGTTTGTGAACCCTCAAAAGGCCATCCACGGCAGGAGGAGAAGAAGAATTGGGCTCCTCCTTGGCAGATACCATTACCTATATAGAATTATTTACCAGGTTATACACTGATTGACATGGTGACATATATAAGTCATAAGGCACCTAAAAAGCTATAGAAAGGATATTAAAAAAGAAATAACTCAAAACAGCTAGGACTGAGTACAAAAGCACATACACACAAAGAAACAACCTTCTAAACATCCAGAATTACGCTGTGTGATTGGTCAATCAAATCTCGCATATCTCTACTTCTCAGATAAATGATGCCCATAAGTCCTCAAACCACATCAAAAAAAGATCCAGGATGCATAAAACCCATGCAAGTTAAACCAGGAAAAGTAGAAGAAAAGTATGATATCATCGTAGAAAAAGGGAGAAAATCAAATGAAGAATACGTTTCCTCTTCTCTAGATTATTGTGAATTGCTATTTATTATTCTACATTTTGTGTTAATAAAGTATGTTCCTAACAACCCCAGCCATAATTTTATGTTTCCAATGACCTTAACAATCATTACTGAAGGTTTAGAATCCTACTAGAAAGAGAAGACACATACACATGGTTTAAAAATTTACATATGTTGATAAATTTATTTTTGGATGCTTTGGGAGCTTAATTGTCATGAGCATGTTTACGCCATTTAGAAAGCAGTCCACCATTACCAGCATCTTCTGCAACCCTAACGCTTATAATCAGCATGCTTGTTTTACAGTTTTTATAATTGGCGGCAACAAATCAATCATCTCGGTTCCGGAGTTACCAGAAACAATGTAGAGCTTCTTCACAAAGTAGTTCGACAAGGTATCTGAAAACATTCAAATCAAACTTTCAGCACTTTGAAATGCTCAGCTGATCCCTGCAATCTGGATCTTTGGTTCTTCAAATTTTGGGTACTAAGGATGAACCAATGATTGATTCGTGCCTTTAAAATTTGCTGGGAAGAACCTGCAGAGACTCATTTTTGTTATTGCAAAAAAGGAATTCTTTCATTATTTTCTGGATTTTTTTATGACGCTTCCTTGGTACTTCCCATTACAAAATCTTTTACAATAAAGAATCACGAAATCTCATTCTAAATTTCTCTCCAAGGCATACTCTTTGGAAGCAGCAGCACCTTAAAGGTGACAAGCTACATAACCACATCACAAGAACCTATACACGAAATAATTAGATATAAAGCACCATAATATAATATTTACTATAGATGTAACAATCTTTTCTTTCTCTTAAGTCTTTTTTAATTAAACATCACTTGCATTCAGAATTTGGGTCACTAATGTAATTCTATCTTCCACTGATATAACGCTTACTGATTACTGATCAGTTTCATTTTCCTTTTACCAGATTTTTACATCTTAAATATCCTTTCCCAGTAAGTGGCTCTCCCATCATTGGTATTTAAAGTTCTTAGCACATATATTAGATAATAGTTAGCCAATCCTGTACTCCTTTGACATGGAAGGCCACAAAAACAGTAGCAACCAATAAAAATAAGAAAAACTTAGAAGAGGTGGCATATAAATGCAAATATATACATATATAAGTCACATATAAGGCATGCACACAGAGTCTCTCTCTAGAGTCATGGAACAAGAGAGAGAGGAAGTGAGACAAATACGTGTATGTTAGAATCAAATGTATGCAGATTAAACCAAGAAATATCAGAAATCAACCAGTGCTCTTCTGCTTTTACAGTTAGCATTTAAATTATACTGATCATTCAATAGTAAAAGATGGTAGTAACAAACATACTGCTCTTTCTGTTGTCCCTGGAGGTCCATCTAAAATTTTAATCCGAGCTCTCGTCTCTTCAACTATTTTCTTGATAAACTCACCCTTCCGTCCAATTATACTACCAACTTTTTGGGCAGGAACCAGCATCCGGAACACACTCTCTCCAGGCCATCCAGGCCACTTTTTTTCACCTCCTCCAACAACTGTGGTTTGTTCATGTCCCTGTTTTTCCTGATCCAGAGAGTTCTCGGGCATTTTCTCAACAGCATTATCAGTAAGATGCTCTTCAGAATCATCCTCAGGATCATCTATGGGATTCTCCACAACATGCTCAACAACCCAGCCATGATCAGCGGCATGATCCAAGCTCTGGTCAGCAACATGATCCAAGCCCTGGTCAGCAACATGATCTAGATCATGGCCTACATCATGACCTGCATCATGCTCTGTAGCAACAGCAGGATCTAAGCCATCAACTGTGGTATGATCTACATCATACTCACCAACACTTTGATCAACTTCAGTCATAAGTATTATGCTGAACGAAAAACAAAGGCAGGCATTAGAGGAAAACAATTCAAACAAGTTAATCAGCAGCAAGAGCTATGGATAGCATACTGTAAACAATGTCAGCCAATTGACAATTATTTTTAAATACGGAAAGTTAGCATAATATCTTCATAGCAAGCCACAACAAAACCATCGAAATCCATATGCAATTAATATGACCTCTAGTGTTAAGCCTCTTATCCCACCAAACCCAACTGCTCAGTAATTCATTCAGCCATATTCAAACCATTTAATACTTGAATCCATCCAATCAAAATATTTCATTACCTAATGCAAGCCAATGCCAGAAAATTCATTTTGATTACGAATCACTTAAACCAGAATGCAACAGGGCCAAATTTTATCTCAAATAAAAAATAAACCATAAGAGCAATGGTTCTGCAAACTTTAGCTAAGAGCGAATCGCTTGCCACAAATCCCTCAACCATTACTCAACCCGCTAAAAGCCAATAGTAACAAAGAAGCTAAAAACAAGAGAAAGAGAGGCATAACAGATATTTCTCATACACCACATACGCCAAAGTATCATAAATCTACATCGACGCAGAGAGAAAGCGAGAGAGCTTATTGAAAATCACTTACAACCCAAGTTTTTCAATTCTAATTGGACCCAAAAAAAACACACAATACACACTACCAAGAACCCATTAAAGATCCGAGCTCAAAAAACCCTAAAAATCGAATCTTCTCAAGATCAAGAAGAAAAAGAGAGAAAAATACACGCAAATTCAAAATAACCCATTTGTGGGTCGACCTCAAAACCACTTTAAAACCCCTATAAAGAAAGAAGCAATTACAAGAAATCAATCTAACACATTCACAGCACCATCAACCCTCAACCAAAAAATAAAACAAAAGAAAAGCAAGTCAAAAAAAAAAACGAAAATCCAAAAAGAACACTTTACTCACTTGGAAAAGCAAATGAAAATCGAAAAATTGGGATTTGGGATTGGGTGGCTAAGAAGGCTTGAGAGATTTTGGTAGAATAGAAGATAGCTTTGAGAATGAAGATTTTTTTTTATTTTTACTTTTTGGTCCTGATAAAATCTTGAATTTATAGAGTGTGAACTCTTATTGACTGTTGAGTAACGAAATGACGAAACTAATCCCCCGCCTTCTTTTTTTTTTTTTTTGGGCTTTCCTTTTTCAGTTAAGGTCTGTAATATATTGGGCTTTAAAATGTGGGCCAAGCCCAAAAGGTTTGAAACGGGCAATAAGTACGTGAGTTTTTATGGCATAAACATGTTGAACTGCTTTCTTAAAGAACTAATTGTCCAAAATATTTGTGAAAGAAAATAATTTCAAGATATGTCGGATATGACTTTCATTCAACAACTTTTTTATCATTTATTAATACACATTCGATAATATATATATATATATATAATTATTATTTTTATAACATTGATAAATTTATTTTATTTTTGGTCAATTAGAATTAAAGTCTACTTATCACAACACTATTTTCCGGACAATAACATGCTAGAATGGGGAAAATTTTATAAATTTATAGGTTTTTTTTTCAAAATTAGAATAGAGAGTGTTTGGAAAACACAAGAATTTGTAACCATAAAACAATTTGAGTATAATTATAACAAATAATAAATTCATGAATTTCGCATCACATTTTATTTTAAAATATTAAATTTATAAATCTATTTTACTATTTACTCCTCTCTCTCTCTTTTTCAACTTAAAATTTTTAAATTATACAATTTATACTTAAAATGTAAATAAGTAGTTCAACCTAGTTAGGTCAGTGAATGTATCTCCGCAGCCATGAGGATACATGTTTAGAAGTAGAAGTCATAGAGATGGCTACACGAAATACGCTAAGCATGCATATTGGAGATATCATAACAATGATATCATTAACAAACAATGAAATTGTTCTTTCGATCACACGTTAAAACTTGATATTGATGCATGAAACCCTCTTTTGATGATGAAAAAAATAAATTGAACATTTCCTTGGCTGTTGTCGAGTTCAATCACACTTCAAAGAAATTTCTAAGAAGGAACAGAAAAAGAAAAAAAAAAACACAGAATGAAAAAAGAAAAATGCACAACTTTCTCAAATTCAATTTCCATACTTATATATCATAGTGTCTCATAGACCAAGAGAAATAAAGCAAATAATAAAGCCCTCAACGAAACCTGGCCCAACTTGCAAAAGCTATTTTGGGCTGCTTTTAAGCCATTTATAAGTTGGAACAAATCCGATTTCTTTGGAACATGTCCCCATCTGCTAAAGTACGAATGAAGCCCATCTGCACAAATTTTCTTCTTCTTTTTTCTTTTTTTTTAGTTGTTGTTGTTGTTGTTGTTGTTGTTGTTGTTGTAATGAAGTAGAGAAAATTATAAATTAAATTAAAGGACATGATCCGAATATTGTCAACAGGGTCCCCAACCATAGGTGAACTCAATGCACATTGTGGGTGGGTGGCTGGCTGGCTGCATGCATGCATGCGGTCCCAGACAGAGAGGCTTTAAACCCTAAAATGGGTTCGGCATTTCAAAAGTTGGGTCAGAATTGGCTGACCCTTTTGCGTGCAAGAAGGAAATGGATTATATAGAACCAGATATCACACGTGAGAGAACAACTGTCGGTGACTGATGTCGGCAGTTGCTGGAGAAAATCGAATGGGGACGACAGCATCCTATAATATAGTCATCCCATGACACACTGGACACAGTGACATCGGGGAAGACATGGACACGTGTCCTCCCCCACCCTGCGAAACACAGGAAAGGGCAAGGAAAGATGCTAAGGGGGACAAGGAATGATTCCACGTTTCAGAATTACAGAACAATGCCTTTGAACACATTAACCAATTGTCTTGTTGTACCTCATTTTTCATTGAATTTTTTATTTTTTTTATTTTCTTTTTAAAAAATGAAGTGCAAGACTAGGTGAAATAACAAATTACTCTATTATAATATAGAAATTATATATTCCAGTCACATAAAATAGTTTCTTTATAAGAACAAGTCAAGGCTACGTACATTGTAAACCCTTTCTACTCCTCCTTCTCGTGATAAACCAACCAACCTTCAAAAGTCAAGAGGAAACTTCCTTGTAAGTCCTCATCACAAGTTATGAAAGTTGAATGGGACCCCTTTTTTATTTTTTATTTTTTTTATTTTTACTCTTTGTGGTTCATCATTCCAATTAAGCTTGCATGTCTCAAATCCTAGGTTGATCCATATGAGATATGAAATTAATATAATTATTATTTTGTTTTCTTTCAACCTATATTGTCTCACTCAATTAGCTTTGGGATCGTATGTGCTTCTTTGTTGTGGCGGACACAAAGTAATAACATGAATTGGATTAAGCGCCATCATAACCTCAATAGTTGTAGACAATATGCACCTACGAAAAAGTCAGATAATTGAACGGAGTTGATAATCTCGAACATTGAATTGGTTGTTGTAGCAAAGAACGAAAAAATATAAGAGACAGCAATGGAAACGACAAGTCATTCTAAGGAAAGCTTATATGTATATCCTGTCTCTTATACACATCTAGATGTGTATAAGAGACAGCATTGAATTGGTTGTTGTAGCAAAGAAAGAAAAAATATAAGAGACAGCAATCGAAACGACCAGTCATTCTAAGGAAAGCTTATCTGTCTATCCCCACCCCCCCCCCACCTCAATTAATCTTCATTTCATCCAAGGAATAAAATATAGACATTAATATGGTAAAATAATTGTCCAATGCTTTGTTTTTTTATTTGTTTTGTTTGAGTATTATATGAAGCTTCCTAGTTAGAGAATGGGAAGGAAGTTATCCCTTTTGAAATGATAAAAGGAACATTAACACAAAAAAAGACAAAAAAAAAAAAAAAAGATTCCATGGAGGTATTTGTGAGTCTGATTTGACTTACCTCAAGTTCTTCCTTCATCATCGCATCTTAATCTTTCAAAAGAGACACAGCAACGATCATGGCTCGCAAGTGGAGTATTGCATGCTTCAACCTTTATTAGGTGATTAAGACTGGAAGATTCCAAAAATGTCAATATTTGGGGAAAATCTTTTTTTTATTACACAAATCCACCCCCCCTCCCTCTTTTTTTTTTTTTGGTTCTTCTCAACGAAAATTTCTTGGACTCTTTTTATTTTCAATGGCTACTCAGCCTTCAGCAGTCACATTCTGATTAATAATAAAGACAACAATTAAGATCCATTTGTATTTTGTGATTGAGATTTGACCCTAGGAAAATGGCCCATCTTTAATAAACTACAAATTATTGACACTTTCTTCCTTTTTTCTTCTTCTTCTTCTTCAAAAAAAAAAAAAAAAAAACTATTTGCTTCCTACAAAGTACAAACGAAGTATAAGAAGGGCCGTTGAAAAGAAAAAGGTGTATGTGCATACAAATACTAATGGTCATCACTATCAATTAAGTATTCGAATTCATTATTAATATCGTGCTTCTAAAAATGTTAGGTGTATCCTCGAATATATGATTACAATCGTTGAATGCATATTATACATAAATTTTTGTCTCAAAACGAGTGCTACATTTTCCCAATCATAATGTATGCTCATTGATCAAACAACCCGCCAAATGGCCTAAATTTAATACTATATGCTAACGAGCAAAGCATCACGTGTCTAAGTTGACGTCTATCCTAAGAATGATTGAATGGAATCCTTAAGCATCTGCGATAATTAAGGATGCTACCTACCAGACATAAAGAAAGAAGATATACCATCGAATCCATTCAAAACCAAAAAGAAAAGGGGGGCATCCTCTACCCCCTTTTGAGAAGAATTTTCTGGGCCAGACGGAGAGGGTATATCTTGACCAGGGATCATAGGCCAGACAGTCCTCTTTTATTGTTATTATTCTCATTTTTACTTGTTTAATCTTTTGTTAGGGTTTTGAGACCCCATTTGGTAGGAAAGGGTAGATGAGTTTCGAAATCTTTTTTTTACTAAGTTTTCTTGTACCAACCAAAGTGTCAATTTGTGTACTTTGAACCATTGCTTAGCACTAAAAAAAAAAAAAATAATAAAAAAAATAAAATTGCTTAAGGATTAGGCAAAGTTGTTGATTAATTAGGATAGCAAATCCCCGAATAGTCAAATATTATGGGGTTAGGTTCACGTCACTCACACCTGCACTCAAAGCGCATTAAAATGTTATTGTGAATTAGAGAGATAATGTGTATTTCATTGTCAACTTCTAATTTATTTTTTTTGTTTTTGATAGATAACTAATGATCAATTTTAATTTATCCACTCAACAACCACATTAATTGCTTATTACGTTCTCTAATCTGTTATAACGTCAAAGAACCTTATTTTCTAATCCTTTTTAAAATGAAAAACTAAGATTTGAAACATGTGAATGCACACATACATGTATATATATATATATATATATATATATTAAAGTTATATGAATATGGTCAAATTCATGTGCATGAGATGCAAATTTATATTGTACTATTCATTAATTATTTTAGTCTTTAAATAAATAATCGTAATTAATAATTAATTTCACAAATATGTATTTAATTGTTATAATAGTATAATTTAAAATATTTTAAGTTGACTGCATTTACATGAACTATACGGATTTGTGTCCTTTTGAGTATTGAATTTCATTTTTTTCATTCAAAACAAAAAAAAAAAATATATATATATATATATATATATATATTGATTTCAATTTGATCCGGATCTCACGAGTGCTTCCATGACTTTGCACTTTCTTCAAGTAAAGGGCACAACAGCACAGCGTACATAAAGATGTTTATGGACCCACAAAATGTGTTGGCACCATCACCATTCCCTTTCTTCGTCAAAAAATTTTGCCGCCTGTTGCTCCTTGCACGCGTCCATGCCATTAACATTTTCTTTGCATTTGGTACACCAGAAGAATCAACTAGGTCACACAAGTCATCCATTGGTCCTCTTTCTCACTGTTTTTCGAACATGAATAGCAATGGGGGCCATAACCCCCCTTTTTAGCTACAAGCTTACCACATTTCAATGCGTCCACTCAATTTCCTTTTAGGCTATTTCATGGTACCGAGGTTGTTTCGCCATTGGACCAATCGTGTAGTTGTCGCTATCTGTTTTAGAGTATAGACATTGAACAGCTGAGATTTCACTTCACTTTCCTTGTAACTTCGTTGAAAAATTTATATATATATATATATATATATATATATATATATATATATATCTTTTTCCCTTGGCTTTATATATATATATATACTTAGTTGACATTTCTCCTTTGTTTGTGACTCTAGGGCAAGAAAAGAAAAGATATTTGGTAGGCCACGTACTAATTACCATGATCTATTGTTGAATTAAGAGTCATGGTCTATTAATAAAATCTAGTGTTTTTTTTTACCACAATAAAAACTTATATTGTTGGTAAAAATGGGATTTTATTTTTTTGAAAATTCCTTATAATCACATTAGACATTTATAAGTTGGCTTATTATTATTGTCATTATCAGTATGATGCTTGGTTATTTAGCCAAATTTAAAAAATAAGTATTAATTATTTAGCCAATAAACTTTTCAAACTCATGAATTTGTGTTGATCATAATGCCCTCCTCCTCTCCTAGTCTATGATCATTAGACTCTAAATGTTAATGACAATTTTCTTCGCTAATCAAGCGTTAGAAGACAAATCTTCCTTTAATAATGTGAATTAGGGTACGGTGGACCCATTGAGAGTGATTCAAATTGATGGACTTACTCCGTTTGAAGACAGAAAATTGAGGAGAAAAAGCATGGGGGGAGGGAAAAATTTTCCCGAGAAAAAGCAGTTCATCTTTTTGACTTTTTGGAACCTTGGATGCTGAGAGAATCTATAAAGAAACGGGCAAGAAAACGTCTAATCCACTTCAAACAGAAGTTCAAATAGGGCACCGAATTAGAATTTTATTCAATCGTACCACCCCAGCTAGTCAACGAGTTTTTCTATGAGACCCGAAATTTTGAACTTCACCGTTGAATATTTGCCTCCTAACGTACTTATTACAAACGAGCTTATTACATTTTACTTTACGTTTTTAGCAGAGCTCCCATCATCGTGGTTCTGCTTTGAAATATAGAACACATGTAATTTGTACCATTTTAACTTTAATTTTTATCATTATTACTACCAATACTCCACATTATGTGCTAATTGAATGTTGTTTGTGTTAAGAGATATAAATGGATGAAAATTCCATTCTGTCACTAACTATATTATGATGAGTTCTTGTATCTGGGTGTGCCCCACTGTATCAACTTTGTCATATGCATTGAGTTAGATGTTAGGTCCCTCGTGACTGCTGCACTAAAGAAGCCCAGAATTATTAAGGAGATCATGCCCACACATAGCACACATATTACGAGACTGTATTTGTGCATGAAATATCTGTGGTGAGAATTTTAAATGCATGGAGTCCTCTTGAGAGTTAAATGCTGTCAACAACAAGTTCGTTAAATAGCAAAAGACTCATGAACATTTTTAAGGGATTTAAAGGTCATAGCATGAGGTTGGTGGCACATTTACATCTTAATTAGCTTTACTCGGGGAAAGTATATCTAATTTGCCATTTTATGTTGAAAAAAAAAAAAAGAATTTTGAGAATTATTTGACGTGGGATAAATGAGGATTACATTGTATTATTATAGTTAATTATAATTATATATTAAAAAAATTAATAATTAAAGGTCGTAACAATAGAATATAACAGTATTTTTGTTTAATATATATATATATATATATATATATATATTTATTTATTTATTTATATTTAAAAAAAAAAATAAAAAAAGGGAGTTAATGTGGCGGAACCTAACACTTGCAACTAGGTGGCGGTTGCCCCCATCAGCTTTATGATACTGGTTACCACAGCGGCATTAAATTGAATGAAATTTTAAAAAATGGGGTAGCGTGGTGTATTACTTTGAGGAAACGAGCGAAAGGCTTTTTTATCTTCACTCTGCGTTGCAGGGCAGCGAGGACAGATGAGACAAATGGATCAGAAATTGTCTTGTTGAAATACAAAGAGAGGACGCTCAAATGCATTGTTGGAGACTTTGACCATTGTTTCAAATGTTTATGACCATATTTCATGAATTTTGACCATTAAAAGGACAACAAAAATAAAAAATAAAAAATCCCATGTAATTGACTTCTGGTCTACATTCACCAAAAACTCAAAACACCCAGCCTCTTGTGGAAGGAAACAAGACTACACAGCACCAACAAAGGATTTCAAATGCATGATCAAAAACTTGGTTTCTAAATTGGGATCATTCAAGACCTTATGGACAACAGCTAGACATCAATTTCATCCCCCATGCTATTAACACTTATCCCCCATAAAAAAGCTCCAATAATCAGATTATTAGCACATTACAAGTTTGGTACCACCCCCACCTTGCCATTTGTGGTACAATAATTAACCTACTCAAATTGAACTCCCAACCTACCATGGAATGCGAATTATTCACTCCTTTACCATCATGACAGCCTATACTGCTCCACCAAAAGAAGAATCCTGATGGGGGCACAGAACTTGCATTGAACTGATACTTGCACCCCCAAAGAAACAGCATGCCTGTTAGCATGGTTTTGTGCCCACAACACGCTCAAACCTAATCCAAAACTGGGAACTGCAAAAGCAAGTCAGCTGCCCCATTTTCAGTTAGTGGATTAAGCCAAGAGGAACGAATGAAATTGCAACTCCCTTTACGAGTGCCCCCCCCCCCCACACACAAGTAATTATTCTATGCTATTCTATTGACGTGTTAGCACCTATCGAAAATTGACTTTCATTTAATCTAACTCGGGAGTAAGGAAAAGAAACAAACATATCAATTAAGTTTAAGTTCTACGCATTTTTATTAATTGACTTATTGTGGATCGTGCCATTACACCTACACACCTATGACGAAGGATTCATTTTTGAATTTCTTTCAAAAAAAAAAGGGGACATCGTTAAAATGTAAATCATTCATTCTATGAGATCGGACAAAAGTCATACATTCAATCCATCATTCGAACACCAGCTAGTTCAGAGGATGCCAAACTTGACATATATAATTGTCACTAAATTTTTTTTTATCCTTAATCTTTCTCAAATGAGAGAGAGAAAAAGAAATGCATACACTTGATATTGTAATAATGCATTTATATTTGTAGATTTGAAATATTGATTCCATGTTTATTTTATTAAAAATAAGTTAAATTTTTTTTTAAAAATATAATAGCAAAATTTTTAAAATTTATTAATATAATATATAAGACGTAAAGAAATATATATATAAATATATATATATATATATAATCAAATATTTTTATAGTTATATTTTTTAACAAAAATAATAACAATAAATGTAGATTTTAATTTATAATTATAATAGTTAATATTGAGATCAGTAAAAAAGAAAGAAAGAAAAAAAAGGTAAATCAGCCAAATGGGCTCCTTTTTTGAGGCATTTTGGAAAAAAAAAAAAAAAAGTGGCAAAAGAAAGAAAGTTAAGGTCAGCGCAGAACCTTTGAATTTGGAAATATTTTACAGGAAATGATTAAAAAGAGAAAAAAAAAAAAAAGCACAGAAAATACACACAAAAAGAGAGAGACTCAGCCTCTTTTCCTTACTTTTTGGGTACATGAAATCTTTGGTTAAGATTCGAAATAAGAATTTTGGACCTTTTTGGCGCAATGTGCCGCCACCGCCCCTTAGCCCTTTCTTTCTCCCCCACCTATTTTCCACCGTTTTGGTATTATGCCGTCATCTAACGCCGTTTTATTCGATTTTGGAATCTTCCCCCATATGTACTTTCTGTTTTTTTTTTTTTGTTTCTTTTTTTCTTTTCTTCTCAATAAATAAAAAAATCACCGCACGTACAGCAATTATACAGTATCTTCTAACTAAAATTGGAGTAAATTAATGTTGTTTTTATTTATTTTTTTTAAATTTATAATTTAAATATTATTAAATTTGAATAATTTTTTTATATTTTTTAATATTATATATTTAAATTTATTTTTTTTATTACTATGAGTGTTAATACATATATTCAAATTTGAATCAATAAAAAAAATACAGTAAATTATCAATAAAATTATAATATCAAATAATATAATTTTTTAATTTAAAATAATAAAATTTTGCATATTTTGTTAGCTTTTTAATGTCTTACAAACATATACATTTATTTTTTTTCCTTATTAGCATAAATATCTTTTTGTGTCTCTTCCTCTTTGAATCAAAATTTAAAACCAAAGGCATTGCAAGAAAATTTTCTATTTAAATTGTATTTGTTATGTTGCACTAAAAAGATTAAATTAGATTAAATTAAATTAAAATTTTAAATATTTTAATTTCATTTTATTTATAATTATAATATATTAAATAAATTTTTACAAATTCAATTTTTTAATAAAATATCATTTATGATATCATTCTTGTTTTTACATAAAAAAACAACTATTATTTGTACATGTGGTGCATGAAAATAATAATTGCTACATGCAATTAGTATAGTCTTATTTTTATTATTAAAACCTAACTTGAGATTTTAAAGTAAAATGAAAGCTTGATTAATTTTTTCTGTATGCATTTGTCATTTTGTAGCAATTCGATCCATTTATATATTTAATTAAATTAATTCAGCTCAATATTAATAAAATTTAATATTCAAATTTAAAATTTCATTTAATTAAAATTTTTTATTTCGTGATGTTAGTGCGACTTAACACTTTTTTGAAGAAAAAATATGTCAAATTAAACTAAAATTTACATTAAAAGAATAATGTTGATGTAAAATTGTTTTATTAAAAATTAGAAATTATTTGTAAAATGTTTTTTTATTAAAAAAAGGGTAACGTGTAATCTCATTTTTCAGTGAAAAAAACAAGTCGTTATATATGACGCCGTTAAAAGGAAAGAAACCGCTCTATAGATATAAACCCAAAGCCACGTGGCGTAGCCAAAATTAAAAAGAAAAAAAAAAACAGTTTTCAAGCTCTTCTGGCGCTATTAAAAAGCAAAATCACACAAAGGCATTTTTTCTCTTCTTAGTAACAAGTCTTTATTTTTAGTAGAGAGATAGTTAGAGAGAGAAAAACAGGACAGAGAGAGAAAACAGACATTTGCAGGAGTAGAGAGAGAGGGAGAGAAGCTCAAGATCTTGTCAGATCGAGATAAGAATTGTAAGAAAAGTTTGCTAGCACATTATTGTTGTTTTTGGGTTCATGTTGTTTTGTGTTTGCTGATTTGTTACATATGTTTTTTTTTTCCTCTGTAGAGAGAGAAAAAGCAATGTGGCTCGATCTATAAGGTTATTTCATTCTTTCTTTGATCTGTTTGTTTCATTGTTTTTAAGGTTTTCTAAATTCCCTTTTAAGGTTTGGGCTGTCTGGTATTTTTTTTCCCTCCCTTTTCTTTGTCAATATTTAGGCTTTATTTTTGCTTCTTTTTTTTTTTTCAGATTTTGAGCGGCTTTTGATGCTTCCTTAGAAGAAAGGAGGGATCTTAGCTGCTTCCATCTCTCTATCTCTTGCTGGGGGAATTCAAGTTACGGCTCTGGTGATGTAAAGTTTGGTCCTTTGTGTTTTGTTGGCTTATCTTTTTGTCCTTCCTCTTGTTTTTTTTTTTTTTTTTTAATCTTTTTAATGTTATTTTGTGGGCTGCATCTTCCTTTTGTTGCGGCGTGGGTATATGATTGGCGTTTGTGGAGTTTGATGATTTCTTTTTAGGGGGGTTTTCCCGGATATTTGCGTGCTTAATGAATTTATTATCTTTCCACTTTAAGTGCCATGTGGTAATTGAACTCCCCTATATGTATATCTCTGTCTCTCTGTCACGGTCTTTACTTATTCATTTTGATTGACACGTGAGACTGCGCTTTCTGCTCATCAAGTTTGTGATCTTTCTAGCCCTTCAATCAGGGCTTGTCTTGTTTTCTTCTTCTTCTTCTTCTTCATATTTTTCTTTTCAGTTTCTTTTGATGACAGTGTTTACCATTCGTAATCTTGATTTCCTATACTGTGTATGGAGTGATCTCTATGGAGATGGATATTTCGTTTTTGGTATTTTCTGATCCACTACTTGTTCATGTATGTAACTTCTTCATGGAATTTTAATGGGGAAAAAATATCATACCAAGGTTTTAAAAAAAGTTGTATAATGGTCATCCGATAGTTGCTGCTGAACTTTTAGCCTTTCCTCTTTCAAATATTTTTTTCCCATTTACATATCAGCAACAGGGAAAGGAGAACTTGTAAGGGAGTTGGTAGCATTTATAGAACACCTAACTCCTCTATGGGATTGTTGGTTATGTGTTCTACCAGGGTTGGGGGGGTTGTGGGGTTCCATTTTTTCCTGTGATATTTATGGATTTCTTTAATATCTCTATTTCTCCTTAGCTCAGAATCCATTTATGTTTGTGTGATGTGAGTTTAGTGTGCTTTGTGTTTATATCATAGAATCTGTGCAATGTAATACCCCAATTCAACAACACTAAACACAAGTTGATAATTTTAGTGGACTCCCTTTGACCCCAACATGAATTTTCTGGTTGTTGATGATTTTTCTTGCAATCTGCATGATTATTTTTTTGGCAGATTAGCTAACTTTTAGTTGTGAAAGTATAGTAAATAGAGGTACCTGGGCTTATGGATAAAAGTGGTGAAGTTGTTCTTCGAATTTGACATCGTTGGCAGTTTTTATTTGTTTGAGTGAAAAAAGCCATTGAAAGCTGAAATATCTTTTTGATGAAACGCCATGAAATTAAAATTACTGATTTTCATGCAGTTTGATGGGACGAGAATTTTCCAGTGCACACATGGACAAGAAGCCCAATGGTGTTGTGCTGAAGTCAAACCGCGTGTCACATGATGTAGCTCATGTTGCTCCCAGAATTTCTGAGGATACGGTTGAAGAAAAGGAATATGAGAAGGAATATGCCACTGAAGAATCTGTTGAAAACTCCAGTGAAAATCATGATTTGTTGGGTGTGAACAGCACAAATTTTGGTGCTGATCTTCTTGAGCCAGAAAACTGCAAACCTGGTGCTCAGAAGTCAAGTGATGATAAAAATTCAGGTTCTACAATGCCAAAATCTGGTGGTATAGAAAATTTACATGCACAACAAACTGTTCCTCTGCCTTATTCTCCAGCAAGTGACAAGCATGCAGATGTGAATAGGTCAGTGGCTGCGAACAATTTGCAGTCCCCGCCTGCAGCGAAGACCTCACAGGTAACTAAAATGATGCATTACTTGGAAACGAGTGAGATTTTCCTGTTTTCTATCACTAATTTAGAGACCCGTGCATTCTAATTTGGTGTTTATTTTCCTCTCTGCCTCCAACCGAAACACTTCTCATATTGTGTAGTGGCTCCAATTTTTGTACATTCACAAATGAGTGTTTGGTTTTCTGATGGGGTTAGGCTGGTCTGCTCTGGGTTTTTTTGTAGTGCTGCCAGTCAGTTATGTTGTCAATAAATATGTTTCAAACATTGCTTGTTTGATTTGTTGTGGATTGGCTTTAACCTTGTACTTATCTTGATCTACGAGCATTTCTTGATTTTCTTGGCGTGCTACAGTGGTCACTTTTCAACATAAACCATGAAACAAATTTTCCATTGGTCTTTTAAGTTTCTATTGTTTGAATTGCAGCTGAAATTTAGGAACAACAATGGGATTATCCTTAATTTAACTTTGTTACAATGTTTCATTTTAATACACTGACTTTGGAAGTTATGCCATTTCCTGCAGTCAAATTCATCTCATACTGGAAGGAAGCCTTCACAACCTGATAATAAGCATCATCTTGATGAAGATGACAGTTGGTCTGTTGTTTCCTCGTATCCTCTTTTGACTTGAGGAAAATTTATGTTCTAACCACTTTAAAAAAGAAGGGCCTTCCCTTAGAACCTTTTTCTATTTTGAATATTGCTTTATGGTGACTGGAACAATTATCCTTAACAATGTGTAGTAATGCTGCATCTGTGCGAACAGTTAAATCTATAACTATTGGGACAGCTCCCACATTTAGATCTGTTGAACGTGCAGAAAAACGGAGGGAGGTATCTTCTCATCATATAATTATGTGAAGCATGTTCTTGGATCCTTTTTCTTTAATTCTCTTCAATTGCATTACCTCTCATAAGCTAATTGTACTTATTTCTGAATCTAGTTCTACTCAAAGCTTGGGGAAAAACACCGAGCAATGGAGGCAGAGCGAACCCAGGCCGAGGCAAGGAGCAAGGTAGACTATTTTTTTCGTCATCTTTTATATTGTGCATTTTTGTATGTCAATTGTCTCATGCTCTTAATATGTCTCTTATGTACAAGTACAAGTGGTGAGTGTTTTTTGGGAATGTGGATGTGGATGTTGTTTGGTGGTATCTGCTTGTTTCTAGTAATCTTTGGAACTAATCTCATTCATTTTCCAGGAAGAGCAAGATGCCGTCATCAAGCAGCTTAGGAAGAGCATGGCTTATAAAGCAAATCCAGTACCTAATTTTTACTATGAACCACCTCCACCAAAGGTTGAATTGAAGAAGGTATGCTATGAGACTTTTTGTCCTCCAATTCTATTTGCAGCTTTTGAAGGATGACTTTACGTCATGTCTACCTTATTTGTTTCAGCTCCCATTGACTCGGCCAAAGTCGCCAAACTTAAACCGAAGAAAGAGCTGCAGTGATGCAATTCAATCATCTCAAAAGGAAGTGGGGAAGCATTGTGCTCGGCATCGCCACAGTGTTGGTAACCACAAAGAAGATTCTACCATGCCCAACCCTGCCAAAATTAAGGTTCGAATCAGCCCACAAGCTATGAATGGAGCCCGCAAGATCAAAGATCGAACTAAAAAGGAACATGATACAGTTAAAGCTGTTCCTGACAAGATAACTGGCCGGACAAATGCAGACATCTCTGTTAAGTCATGAATTGCTGGTCTTTTACTAACTCTTTTAAGTGGGAAAAATTCTCAAGTTTCTTTAGTTGTAATATTGTACGTTTCTGAGAGGGAAATAGCCATGCTTCTTATCGGCTTGCCATGACATCTTCATGTGGTTTGTGTCAACGTGAATTGTATATGTTTTGTTACTTATACCATTACATACCATGTTACATAGAAAGAGTTTCTGATTCTCATATGGACCAGATCTCTTGCTTTCGTCTTGTGTCTTCTTACCTCAGTAATGTATGTCTGCTTGCCTTCAGAAACTTGGTGTTCTATTAGCATTAGGGTTATGTGCGTGTTCCTTAGAAATGTATGCTCATTTCCATTGCTTGAGGAGGCATTACTACTTACCACATTGACACTTTTTCTTAAGGAAAATGTTTGGATATGGCATGCTTGGCCTCTTGCGGCCTATACCACCATTGATTTTTCTACTCAATTCTGCATGTGGTGGAGTTTACATCTCTTCGTAGCCTCTAATGATAATGAACAATAGGTAACTGGAGTTGACGCTGTTGAAGTTTAGCACATGGTGTTTGGCTGCTTGGTGCCCTGCCCTGTTACTCTAGTGTAGGCAAGCCTGTCCTACGAATTTCGCCAGCCACTAAATTACATCAACTCTTCCGGTATTGTTGCAATGAATATACGTTGTTGAAGGGACTTAAAAGAGACTGCGGTAAACTTTGCGCCGAGGCGAATCTCAATTATATATTAATAGCAATTATGCAGCAAAAGAAAGAATAAAAAAAAAAAACAATTAGATTATGAAATTGCAATATTTGAACCGTCAGAAAATGTGAAAAGCTTCTAATGCAACTTTTCCGACTCAAGAATATCAATGCAACTAAACCTGCGGCTGATATCAGCTTTTGTGGTTGGATTGGTTATCTCTTCCCTCAATTTGGTTCTCTCTCCGAAAGAACAATGAACAATCGCCTTCAGTCTATACCCTCCATTACCTCTCCTGCTTTCCCTCTCCAAAATCTCAGATTTCCGCTAAAGTTATCAAATTTTCTAATCTGCTTCAACTTTTCAGCACCCAAAACCCTGACAATTGTTTGCAGTTCCAAGCCTAACAGCAAGAGATCCTCCAATGATAGGGCCAGAACCACATCCAAGAACCGCAAGAAATCATCATATGGGACCTCAAGGAGGTCAATCGTCAAGAAAACGTTCAACCAAGAACAGGTTGTATTCAATGGACAAGTCCCGGATGAACCCCATGTGGGGATAATAGGTGGAGGCATGGCGGGCTTGGTTTGTGCTTTGAGCTTGGAGAAGAGAGGTGTCAAGTCTACCGTTTTCGACACGGTTGGTCAGTTTTCTCCTTCTGGAATTGAAAGTTTTCATTTTTTTTTTCTTTTGCAGACCATGTTTTGGCATATTGTTTTCGTTTGTTGTTGATGTAGCGGAGAATGTGTTAAGTTGAATATGTGTAAGATTGTTCGATCCTATTGGTGCTCATACTTCTCTAGGGAAACCATGGCTTGGGGGGAAGATTGGCAACTAGAGTAATTGATCCCCATCCACTGATATTTGATCATGCTGCTCAATTCTTTACTGTGAGTGATCCTCGCTTTGCTGGGTTGGTCGACGATTGGTTGGAGAAAGGCCTAATCCGACATTGGCTTGGTACAATTGGAGATCTTAAAGTGGGTGGTCAATTTGTCCCTTTTCCTTCCTCGCCTCCAAGATACATTGGTGTTAATGGAATGGGCCTTCTTGCTGACTCCTTATTATCTCAGGTGATTGTCCTAACTGGTTTGTTTAGTCTATGCTTTTGGCCAAATTAAGATCAAAAACAGTTGTGCTTAGCCAAAATTTGTCCTTATTTTACAAAACTTTGATTCCTTTTCAGTCACAAAAGTTGTTTGACCAGATAATTAAAGCCTTCATTTTGATTTGAGAAACAAGTAATTACTAACCTCTGAGCTGTAACCATTTTTCCATCCAAAGAAAACTATGCAAAATAACTCTTGCTCAAGTGTGACATTAATCAGAGGTTACTGGGCCTGTCTAGTGGGGATTATTTTTTTTTCTCTTGTTTGCATCAGATTGTGTAATTGCTCTCTAATTGGTATATTAAATATAATGTTATGACTGCCAATGACTTTGAGGCAGAAATATATGAATTATCAGACAACTTTTGGAGAGGTTAAATTATGATGGCTATGATTGCTGCTAACTTATTGGGCAACCTTTTTGTTGTCCTACATGAACCGAAGGTAACAAAGCACTACTATCCTTATAATTTTTTAGACTCTCTGTAGGGTATGGTTATCTATTTTTTTGCCTTGCTGTAGATGATGGTCATTTGTTTTTAGCCTTTGGCTATAAATTTGTCCTGTAGATGATGGTTGAACTTGCTGCAGACCCACATGGTTAATGTAGTGAGACCTTGCTGGATAAGTAAAGTTGAACCGTTCAATGGGATGTGGCACCTGAGTGAGAATGGAAAACCTTGTGGGCAGTTTGATGTCATTGTTATTGCACATAATGGTAGGTAATGCCTCTATCACTACTTGATACATATATATATATATATATAGAGAGAGAGAGAGAGAGAGAGATTTGACCAGAACATCTATGTAGACAAAGGAGCTTGCTGGAACAGATCACAATGTGTTCTATTCAATTTGTTCTATGTTTCTTGTCAGAGAAAGTACTGCTGCAATGAGACTACTTCCATATTATCTGTTGTCTATATCAACTCATAATAGTTTGGAATTTGGATTGTAGTTTCCTCTGCTTGTAAATAATCAAAGTATTTTTGCAAAATGTAAAAGCATCAATGTCTCTTTTTGATGGACACTTCTTGCTGAAATTCTTCTAACTATAATGTTATCTTCTGACTCAAACTGTCATTTTTAAACCATGTTTCTAGTTTACTTATATGTTTTTGTTTGTAAATGACAGGAAAATGTGCAAATCGCTTGCTTGCTTCTTCAGGCTTGCCTCTAATAGCAAGGCAAATGAAGGTATGCCCATTAAGCTTTATTTGTGCACTATCATGCTTCAGCTTAGGTTGTCGCTGATTTGTTTGGACCATTTGTGACTGCTGCTTTCTTCAGAGGCTGGAACTCAGCTCTATATGGGCCCTCCTTGCAGCATTTGAGGATCCACTTCCTATCCCAAGTGGTGCACCTGCCTTTGAAGGAGCTTTTGTGAAGGGAGTTGATTCTGTCTCTTGGATGGGAAACAACTCTCTGAAGCTTTCAAGTTCTAATAGTAATGGTCCTCACTGTTGGACAATTTTCAGCAGTGCAGCTTATGGGAAGAGCAACAAAGTTCCACAGGTTAGTCACCAGTAAGTAGCAATTGTGGTTTTCTTTTTCTTCCATGTGAGACCAAATTACAAGTTAAAACACAATTACGGGAGTTAAACCATTGTCACCTTGTCCCTAGTCTCATTCCAGTAATCCACTATATGAACCAGAACTTGGATATTTAATGTTTGGGTTTAGCAGTCAAGGTTAGATAAAGTGGCCAGATGACCATAAACCTCATATCACAAGTTGCAGCAAGCATTGACTTTAATTTTTATGGTTTTTTTATAGTCTTTGTTAGAAATCAGTGTGTATTTTTTCTTTTACCAATCCAAGCAGTGCTTCCTATTAGCAGAATTAAAATTAAAGATGCCTTTTTTTATGATTGCTATTACATAATATTCTTTTGTGATTAGGAAAATATTCCAACTGCAACAGCAGAGAAAGTGAAGATAGGCATGCTTGAGGGTGTTGAATCTGCGTTAGGACTGAGAAAAGGCTCGCTGCAAAGGCCCTTTTATAGTCGAGTCCAACTGTGGTAATATTTGATTCTTAGGGTTGCTACCAGCAAATGCATTGCCATTTGCTCTTTTTTTTTGGGGGGGGGGGTTACATTCTTGTAAATTCTAAAGGGAAATTTATTTAACACATTAGTAAACCAAAGCCCATAAATTTTTGTATGTGCGCAAAGGAAGAGGTAAATTAAGTTCAAAATTCAGGGGAAAGTTTCTCAACTACATTCATTCAGGTTAATTGTTTTCTTTCTCATCATGCAGGGGTGCAGCTCTTCCAACTAACACTCCGGGTGTCCCTTGCATCTTTGATCCTCAAGGGCGGGCTGGTATTTGTGGTGACTGGCTTTTGGGATCAAATGTAGAATCAGCAGCTATTAGCGGCATGGCATTAGCCAATCATGTAAGCACAATGATGACTCGCATATTTAAGTTAGGTTTGCCAGAACTTTGGCATTGATAAACGATCACTTTCTGGAGGTACATGATGCAGATTGCAGATTATGTACAAAGTGGTGGAGCTCATCCCGAGGAATTTTCTGTTGGTTTGCACAATGAGTTTCAACCACTTGAAAGCCATGATATTGGACAATTTTCAGGGTTGGAGCCTAGGGGACAAGCCAACAAGGTTCAGGCATACCAATCATTATCGAGTACATGAAAAATTCAGGGACCCCTTAACACCAGTTAGGTTTCATTGAGCCTTGGCCAAATACTCAAAAACCATCCTAAAGTTTTGTTTATATCTAATCAAGTTCTTAAATGTTGACAATAATTTAGGCACCATGTGACATATTCCAAATGGTTGAAAGTCCCACTGTTCAATGTTGTAATGCCTCCCACTCAAAATTGTGCTGCTTCTCACTGCACCAAAATGTTGTGCTAGTCAAATGTAATACTTCATTTTATGACAGACTGCTGTTTCTCTGAAGTCACATCTTGGGGCGACTATTTTCTGGAAAGAGATAGATTTCATCTTTTAAGCTATGGCGGCCAGTGGGTTCTAAGTTCTAACCTGACTAATGTCTGGTTATTTCCCAAAACATTGCTGCAAGGTGTAATGGTCTTTGAGAGGACCCAACTTCGTGTTTGGTCCTTTCTTGTGGGATGTGATTGGCATCATTTCCTTCATGTCATCCTTTTGTAACATTTGGGGAAGGAAGACTGTTGTTTGTTGATGAATTACATGTGACAAAAATTTTCCTTATCCACCGCATTTGCAAATTGCAAGCACAGTTACTCATGATTATCCTTGATCTTTCCTCTCTTATCATGATAGTAAATTGAGCTTCCTAAAGGGGATCAGGATGCTTCATTTTAGCACTTATGGTTGTCAGAATTATTATAAATATCCGAATTTCAACAAACTGAATTGGACACTTGTTCTTGAATTCCTTGGAGCTGAACTGCCGATGGGTTTGAAAGATTTAACAAGTATTGAGCAAAGAAGAATACAAACTGTGAAGGAAAGAAAAGAAAAAATCAATCTCCATCCATTCTACGGACTCAGGTGAAGTCCACTGTTCTACTCCAAGTTTCCCTGAAGAGAGCAAGCTTGTAAAAGATAAAAACAGGCCGTAGTTGGCAGTATACAATCAGTGGGTGTTCCAGTGCAGGAGGCTTTGTAGACAGGTCGTAAAGAGTTTTATCTATGTTTTCACAAATAAGATGTATAATTACGTCCTAAATAAGAGCTATCTGTTCAAACTGAAACTTGCTATGAACAAGACTTGCAACTCTTAACATTTAGACAACGAAAATTTGAGACCTTTTGATCCCTCTAAAAATGCAGCGCAAACCAGATTCACCCCCCCCCACCAAAAAAAAGAAAAAAAAACTAAATAATTTGAAAAGCAAATCTGCTATAATATTTCTGTCTCTGGTTTGAACCCCATAAATATATATTATATATATACACACAATAGTAATTTACACTTAAAAAGTCCAATCAATTTTGGCTGGATCCGCACATTTGCAAATTTTGTTGAAATGAGACGGAATTAAGGCATCCGCTACCTCTCATGTATTGGCAGATTGTGTTGCAAGGAACCTGGAATGATTATGCTCGCCTTCATAAGTGACAATTAGCATGGAAGGATCTTCAAGGCATCTCTCAACATGCTTCCTTGCTGGGCAGCCTCTCACAAAACTACATTTATAGTATCCCCTGCACCACAGGAAGTACAGCAAGAATCACCAAAATAAATAAATAAATAAGGACTTAAATGGTTTGCAGTAAAGATTTATTCATAGAACAAAAGAGATAACATTGCAGTTCAATATGCCCCAGCTAAAAAAGATATGGGAAATTTAATACAAAGACCTACGAGACTTGCAGCTAACCATGGAATGTCTTATAGAAAAGCTTGATTTAGATATACCTTGGATGTGGAGAGCCCTTAATTGGTTTTTGCCCATATTTCCTCCATGAATACTCATCAGGAGGAATATCTGCCATCTTGTTACTAATAGCAGGCACCTTTATAGACCTTTTCACCCTCAATTTCCTTAAGCAAAGATAATCATGGTTACAATCAAAATAAGCCAAAAGCACCAGAATTGAAATATAGTGTAGGGATTTTGATTCTGACCTCCTCTTTGAACAGTGATATTTGCTATTACCACCATATTTTGCATTCCCATCTTCTCCCCTTACAGAAAACCTCCTTGTCTGTTGTGAGAACTTAGTAGACGACTGAGGCACACCAATCAAATGGGATGAATCTCCGCCAAAGTTGGTCACAGTAGCATCCAAGCTCAGAGATGACAGAAATGATCTTGTTGCTGACATGGTTGGTGTGCGACTGGAGCCATCAAATTTGAGGTTTATTGCACTGTGACTCCTCGGGTACAACAAATCAGCTTGAAATTTTATTTTTTGCTGTTGATGCGGAATCTGCATCTGCTGCTGTTGTTGTTGAAGAAATTGACAGTGTTTTGATGGCATTATTTGGAGAGACGGCCTAGTTAGTGAGTTCACTTCAGGTGGCCGGGCTTCCAAAAAATTAGCAGGCACAAGTTGGAGGGGCTTTGGTGCCAAAATTGTTTTGCAATTAGGACTTTCTAGGAACACGCTTTGAGGTAAAGATGATCTAAACTTCTTGAACTTTCTCACTCTTTTATGCCATAATTTATTGTTTAGAAGAAACACCACTCTCTTAAACTTGAGCACAGCCTCTCCAGTTTCCACCATCAAGTTCCTATGCTGAACTTGATCTTTGGCTTGGCTCAAGAGGCCAAGAAATCTATGGCAGCTCTCAACAGCTGCCTTGTGTGCCTCTTCAACCTCCTCCATAACCAACCCCAAAAAGATAGTCCTCAAGTTGTTAAGACGTTTAAACCCCAGTAAACAAGAACCCCAACGAAAAAAGCTGAAACTATCATCACAAAACATAATACTCAAAACCCATTTCCAACAATGGCCTATACCCAGTTGGGTGTTGTTTCAAGCTCAGCATTCTTGTAAAGGCTTAGAGTGAAATCAAGACTACAAAAATGAATCTTAACCATTGTTTAATACTATTTCTGAGTAGGAAAACTAACAAGAACTCTCACAAAAGAGAGGAGGGGGGGGGGAGGAAAGACAGAAATTGGCAACAACAACAAAAAGTCACCTTGCCAGACTCGATCAAAAAATAATATCATATTATAAATTATCCCACGGTGTGAACCACAAGACTCAAGCTTTATTTCTGGGAGTTGTTAAACGGACCTAAACGAAAACACAGTATAACCTTTTAGCTAACCTGAAGACTACACATTAATAATCCAAACAGTTTGGATGTCAGAAAAAAGGGATGAGGCAAAGAATCCAACAGAAACAGCACCAGAGCAAGAAAACCCCTAAGCAACTTATGTTCAGAAGTGGCAGAGGGCACCTGATGGGGTCCCACCAAAGACCAAGTTAACATATTTCCCAGATTTTATTTTATTATTATTCAATTTTACTTAATTCTTTTTAAGAATTCTTTTACATTAAAAATATTTTATGGGTAAATTTACATTAGCTAATTGCATATTTGTAATTTTTAAATAATCAAAAAGATAAAATATGTAATCAGCTGATATATAATTTGTGAATATGTGTCAATAAACCTTAATTTTGGTTTTATGATTTTTGTCAACTTTGCTCAATTTTTTTACAAAAACCCCATTATACGAAAAATTTAATGTTAAAATAGACTGATTTATATTACATTTATACTCATAATTATATATTTTTAATTTTTAAATGACAAGAAAGGAGATTTTTATATTTATTTTCCTTGCTCTTTTTATTAATAATTAATAGGATTATTTTATTTTCACACTTTCGTTAAACTATCCCTCCGATCGGCGAGCATCCCGAGGCAGCTGCAGAAGATGGAGGGCATATATTTTGCCACGTATATGGAGGCATAGTTTCGGTTAGCTTTTAGTGAGAGAAAACGGTGTAACGTGGGGCCAATAAATGTCAGGACGCAGTTGATTCTAACAAAAGTTTCCCTACGCCCTTTTCCCCAGTCCCACGATTCTAAATTCTAAATTCTAAATTTATGTTGTCTTAACGAAATTTGAATTATTAATTTGTTATAATTTTTTTTAAAAAAAAAAATTCATCAACAAGTAAAATTTTTTATTTTAATTCATAACTGTGATAACTGATGTATTTGTAAATTTTATTTTTCATTTAGTTAAAAAAAATTTTTTTGTACCAAATTTGCTTGATTTTTCTTTTTGAAAAATTTCTCCTTTAACTTAATATTTATGAATTTTTTGTAATTAAAAATAAAAATTTTAAGAATAATTTTTTTTTTGTAATTATAAGATGATCAATATTAAAAACAAAGCATTAAAATTATACAAATATTTAAAATGTTTGATAATAAACTCTCATTTACGTATTATCAAATATTACTTATTTAAAATTTTATATCATATTATTGTCTATTAGATTATTTCATTAAAATATTAAATATGTAAATAAAAATATTTAAAAATATATTTATTTTATAAATATATTTATAATAAATAATATTTATATACTAAAATAATCTATCTATATAAAAAATATTAATATAAATCATACACACCATTTTTTCTCCTCAGGATGTTTAGATCTTAGCTCTTTTAATGTGTATGTATGTTCAACATCAAGATAGTGTAATATAGGCCAAATATTTGAAACAAGTCGATTTGACTGCATCACAGAAGCTCTTGATTTTGATGTTTTGTTCAATTATGTTTATTAATTTGGAAATCTATGTAAAACCCTTCAATGATACTGCCCACTAAACGATGAAAAACAAGTTAGGCAATGGTATCTTCCTTTTTTTAAGTTTCAAAACCACTCCCAATAATGCCATAAATAAATTACATTTAGTGGTCACTTCTAAAACAGATATGTATCTAAACTTGACTACTTAGAAAGACTGCCATCGAAATATTTTATGGAAAATTACAAATAGTAAATAAGAAATATGACACATGCAATTGAACATGACACATGCATTGTCAGTCTAACAGGGTCATCTCGTATGCTTCTCTATCTGTCAATCGAAGATGGAATTGAAATTCTTTCAAGTAAGTGACGTTTGCACCAATAATTTAGTATGAAGGTCTTGCCTTGCTTGTAGTTGCAGTTGTAGATCAACTCTCTCTTCACTACATTATTGGAATCGAAAACGTTAAGTGGATACAATTTTTTTTTTTTTTTAATACATTGTCGACATACTTAACATGACAGTATGTATTTAACGGTAATAATCATGCATTACACAAACTGAACCCTCAAGTTCAGATAGTGAGAGAGAGTGAATAGTTATTAGTGTGACTATGAAGCTGGTTGTGAGTGTGCAGTGAGAGAGACTGGCATAGGTCGAAATGGATAAAGATTTACTAAATTCTAAAATACTTAATTAAAAAGAAGAAGAAGAAGAAGAAAAAAAAAGAGCAATCACATTTGTGTTGCTAATCGGGTGATTAAGCTTCTACACATTGACCAGCCAGATCCACTAGACAAACTTTTGTGATTGTTCGTAGTTGTTGTCAAAGCACACAGCAAAGTATTCTCCAATAAACAATATTGACTAAATAAGATTAATCATGATAGCAAGAAATGGACCCCATGATGTCTTGCAAGGTAAAAGTTTGATCAATTAGCACTAGTTATGTGGCATTATAAATGAAATTGTGGCCTTTCTTGGTAATGGTAGTCCACCAAATATAGTCTTACTAAATTATATAATTTCATAACTTATCTAAGAATTCTCATATATTCATGATTTCAATGAGAGCAATTAGATCAGATTCTCAATTTTTAAAGAGCCATTATAACATAAAGATCATATGTTTGTAAATGAAATTGTGTACATATGTAATCCTACTAATGCTTATTATTATTTATTTTTCATGTCATTGCATTGCTAGCAGACAGGTTTTGCATTGCTAGATGTTGGTATCAAACTCAAAAGAGATTCATCTCAAGAAAACATCAAAATAAAATTGAAGATTCTGAAAACTGATTCTAGTTCATCTACAAGGCAGATGCAAATATAATCTTTTGAGATCATATTGCAGGTACAAATAACTATATGAATGTTCCAGCCACGATGAACTTGAATCTCTCTGAAATTCTGTTGCTAGGATATTTTTATGCAGTCTCTCCAGTGATTTTACACTGCAACACAAGATACAAGGCACCCCAACACAAATCGAATCAACAAATGATCGGCCTCTTGTGCAATAAAGAAAACTGGTTTTTTTTTTCTTGTGTTGCTTGAGTTCCAAGACTTCATTTCTAGTCATATTCCAATTCTAGTTGCACAGGGATGATTGCCAAGGATGTTAAGTTCATCGCCCTTTTGGGTTGGCAATCTGAGAGACTATATCATTAGAGTCATCAGATCCAATACTCATCTCATGATCCCTCCCCGGCCTGTGGTTACTGTGGTGTGATGATGGGGTTGCTATTTCCTAGACCCCCTTCAGAAGTGTCACTTACTGAACTTGTTGAACTGTGCTTTGAGCCATCAGAATTATCCTGCAATTGGAGTGCAAATTCGAGATTCCACAGCACGTCACCCATGCTGGGGCGTTCGAGTCCTGATTCAGCCAAGCACTTCAGGGCTGCGTCCGCGAACTTCTTGAGGCATTCGGGCTTGATTTGCTTCTTGATCTGAGGATCAATGGCATCTTCAAGAGTACCTTTTCTGTGGCAGTGAAGAGCCCAATCAGCAAGACTTACCTGTTCCTTTGGAAGGTTAGGATTGAGGGCAGGCCTTGAACACAGTGCCTCAAATAAGACAACCCCAAATGAATAGACATCAGACTTCTCAGTCAATTGCTGCCTTTTGAAGTATTCAGGATCCAAGTAGCCAAAACTGCCTTTAACCACAGTGCTAACATGTCCCTTTTCCATATTTGGACCCGTTTTTGAGAGCCCGAAGTCTGAAACCTTGGCAACCCAATTCTCATCCAAGAGAATGTTTGTGGTTTTGACATCCCTGTGAATGATTGTGTACTTGGCCCCAGTGTGCAAGTAGTGGAGTCCTCTAGCTGCTCCAATGCAAATCTCCAACCTTTGCTTCCATGAAAGCTTAGTTTTATTGCTATTATAAAGATGCTCCCTCATAGTCCCAAGTGCCATGTAGTCATAAACTAGGCACATCTCATTGTCTTCTTCACAAAATCCAATCAGTGAGACCAGATGCTTATGTCTCAACTTAGAAAGCATCTCAATCTCAGTCTGGAACTCGTTAACTCCTTGTTCTGATTGGGGATTTGACCTTTTGATGGCTACCTTCACTGTTTGATCAACCACACCTTTGTACACCTTGCCAAAGCCTCCAATACCAATGACATTGGACTCATCGAAATTCTTGGTTGCTTTTTTTATCTCGGGCAGCATGAAATGCCGGCAAAGACCCTGAGCTAGCGTTGAAAGATGGCTGCTATTGCTTTTCCCAGAGATTGTTGATTTGCTTCCTGTAGTATGAGAATATATTGGCAGCCAGCTAGATGTGTGGGAATCAGGTCCAGGAAGTCTTTTCTTCCTTTGATAAACAGCAATGCATATTGCAGCCACAAAGGCAAACCCAGCAGTCCCTCCTGCTGCTCCTCCAATCACAGTTTTGTTATTTGATTTAAAAGTTTTTGTGTTATTCTCAGACACGTGACGGGCAAGCATTGCTGACAGCTCAGGGTTCAGTCCTGCCAAGTTCTTCTTCGCATCACTCATCTTGAATATCTCTATTCCGTTGACTGATGCATCATAATATTCAGGCTTCAACTCAGTTGATGGATGCAAGGCCACCCAAATCTCTTCATCTCCTGGCATATCAGTGACAAATACAGCATAATCCTTATAGGTAGGCATGCCAATCTTACCTGTCCAGCCAATTATATCAGCTGGGGGATCAACTTGGGCAGTTTTATTGTTGATGTAAATGTCAAAGACTTTCTGGTTGACCTTGGTTAAGTTGAACTCGCAGAAATGCAACCTCACGATGTAAGTGAAATTGGCATCGACCTGGAAAAGCCATGTCAGATTGTATTGCAGGTTCAGGTCCTTCGAATTTCCCATGCCTCTTGCTGTAGCATAAACATCAGCAGGAGCTGCATACTGTGGCAATTCTCCATATTGGATTTTGAAATTGTCACTACTCTGCAAATCCATCCCAGTTGCAGCACCATATAAATAGGGCATGTCACTGTACCAAGTCCTTGCTAGACCACCAGAGTCCTTGTTTGGAGGAATCAACTGGCCCCCAACATTCAACCTATACATTGTCTGCAAATTTGAGCTGGTTGCATCAAAAGTCTGGTCCTGAAACCCCACCATTGTCCCTGAGCCAAAGAGTTCCGGGATTGGAATCAACTCAATGCCATTAACAAAGGCAAAAGTTTCTGATTTGTCTGCTGGCGTAAACATGACATCAAGAACATTAGATGCTATTGGTGCCAGAGAGTACTCTTTAATAAGGTAAGCCTGTGTAAGGGCCTGAGCTGTAATTGGAGCACTAAAGTTGTTCAGGAGGGTAACACCAGTTGCCATAACCGAAAAATAGGACTTTGAGATATCAAGTCTCAAATAGTCAGCTGGATAAAAATGCAGCCTGAGCCAATAGCGGGTTTTCGACTTGATGGGGAGCTTATAAGTTGCTTCAGATGTGAAGATTCTGGCATCCATGTATGGAACTTCCGAGACAATTGACGAATCTTGGTATCTGGCTCTGGCATGCGGATAATTTCCGACAATGTACTTGACATCTGATTCCCATTTTCGCCCGTCGCCATCTGCGGCACCATCTTCTGAACCACAGTTCAAATACAAAGCCTGTGGGCCTGTGGTCAAGACCAAAAGCGCATTGAAAAGAAGAGAGAAACAAGCGAGAGAAAACAAAATGTGGGCATTGGTGTACATGGCTGAAGGGGAAGGACCAAAAGGCCACGTACCTCGGCGTACAGGAAAAACAGAAAAGGCTTTTTCACCGAAAACTAGGCAAGAAGATTTCCTGTCCGCCCGGAAACTACAAGTGCTGCTGCTGCTTTTTCTCTCTTTTGTTTGTTTATAGAAAATTTTTGGCCTGCCTAAGCCATTTTTATTTAGCCATGGCCACTCATGGCTGGACTAGAGGGGAACAAACCAGGCAAGAATAGATGGTAAAACTTTTATTGTTCCTTTATGGCATTGGCTCTTTACTTTCTTCCTTCTTTTGTGAAACATCCATTGTTGAAATTGGCAAGTGGTTGAAAATTGATGAAGGAGAGCAATAATCTGAGACCCTTTTTGTGATTGCCTGGTTCTGAAAGGTTTGGATATCCACTGGAATCTAGAGAAGGCTAAATTTAGCACCATGTTTCTATAATCTTTTTGGGTTAATAAATGTTCCTATAATTAAAACCAGTTGCTTTTTTTAGATAGCTGACTTGCAAACCTTAACCTTAGATTCTCCTGCCAAAATGAGATTATAATGGATTCAGTCAATGGATCTGTTAGGTTTATCTTTCGACAGCATAGCAATGTGCATTAGCCTGTGAATCTGAAAACACAACAGGGAAAGACTAACAGCAGATATCAAGACATCAATTATATATATATATATATATATATAGGTACTGGGTGGAATCAATTAATAAACTTCAGTCCCCAGTCACATTCAATCACATTAGCGAGGCAATGAATGAGGCAAACAGAAAAATGCAGAGATCATGCTTAGCTAACCAGAATAGTGAACTTGAGGATTTTAGTAAAACGTCAAAAGAAACCGTCCTCTGGCCAAGTGTTTATCGGAAACAAATTGAAAATGAGAAAAGAAGATTGAATCATCTGATAAAATAGAGTGATTGCTGATGAGATCCCACGTTGGCAAAACAGTATCGTCTTATTTATCAAATTTCCATTTGTCACAGGAAGAACAAACGGTTTCAACATCGTCATTTTACTGTCATGAGCATTGATATCATATGGGAAATGTAAGTTCCATGCGGTCAATAAAAAGGTTGCAGAAATAGACATATAGGCAGCTCAGTACAACAGCATGATTAAGATGCTCGTGACTTCATAACACCGCGCGACATATGATTGATAGGGCAATCAGTTGGAGTTAAAGCACCTTGCTTATCAAAGGGCTGTCCCATCTTAGTAAGCAAAAGTCCATTTATATTCTCCAAAATGTTGGGAGAATCCCCAATACTCGGGTTATCGTACAGTGACCAATGTGATGTGAGTGAACTCTTGAAATTAGAGACCCGGGGTACCCTTTTTGAGGTGTTAGAGATGAAATGAGTTTGTTCTAAGAAAAGATATTTTGAGGACACGCAACTCTTACACTATAAGAATATGTCATGTCACAATGAGAAAACTGTTTTAGATCACTTGTCCCAAATATCTATAACTGCGCTAAATAACAGAATTCTGCTTGGAATAATTCCCAAAATCCGGAGAGTGCACAGCATCTCTTTCAGGGAGCATTTTACAGGATCACAACAAAACTAGCCAAAATAGACAAATACACACGCGCGCGCGCGCGCACACACACACACACACACATATATACGTACTAACAAACAACACAATCCCTTGCTTAATTTCCAGAATTGGGCAATCTAACATAACCCCCCCCAAATATAGCAAGGGGAAGTTGCTGCTGACAGTTACAAATGAATGGTTGGTACAGAAAACTAACGAAATCTCCACCTCCAACGGATAGCCGTGACAGCCGCAACCCACCCAGTTGCCTCCATTGCTAATGCTATCCCAATTAAAAGCCTTGTCTGTCACATTTGCCTTGGGCTAGCCGGGCTTCTGTCGTTGCCACTCCTTTCTATCATTACATAAATATCTGCACATTCGTGAAGCTGAGCTTACAGGACCGGCCTCATCCCGTCCCAACACTCTCCCTTGTTGCCGTGGCACGGCAGCAAATTAACGTTGCTGTCGTTGCCACAGACATCATTGTTGTCAAAAAACATGAACAACAAAAAGGACATGAGCAAAGAGGATATTCATATAGATGCAATGGAAACAAAATCATTATCATCGTCGTTGTCTTCGTCCTCAATACAATCATTGAATGACTCGGATTCCGAGGAATTGCAGCACATGACGTTGCCGCCACCAAGGTGGATAAGCAGGAAGCGGCTGTCGAAGCAGCTTTCCATGGTGGAGACAACGCGGGATATGGCGTGGGAGAGGCGGCGCCGCCAGTTCTTGAGGCAGGTGCAGAGGAAGGATGGGAATAATATGGTTGAAAACGATGACTTGACCGACGAGGACTTGCATGAGCTTAAAGGGTGCATAGAGCTTGGGTTTGGGTTCAACGAGGAGGAGGGGCAGCAGTTGTGCAGCACATTACCAGCTTTGGACTTGTATTTCGCCGTGAACCGGCAGCTCTCCCCGAGCCCCGTTTCGACGCCACAGAGGAGATCGACGTCGTCGCCGTCATTGGGAGGGCGGTCATCGTCGTTTGACAGCCCGAAGAGCGACTCAGATTGGAAAATATGTAGCCCAGGTAAAGGTTCCATAACCATCATGCAAGAAACAACATTATAGGACATTCTGCTTCTCCTTTTGTTTCTTTTGTCGTCTTAGTTGCGGTTCTACGTTTAACTGTTATAATTAATTGTTTAATGTATATTGTTATGCATAACAATCTGTAGACCTAAGTTTGAGATGCATCCCATAAATTAGATTTCATAACATATTTGATCAAAACATAGAGAAATTTCTCTTCTCCTATTCTTCATTTCATTTACAATTATAGTTTAAGCAAGGTTTCCATGCCCTAAGAGCATGAAGCCATGTAGAATGCTTAAATTTTTGGCCAGAGGATTGGAGGACCCAAAAAAAAAAAAAAAAGGGTCAAGAAGATTCTTCACTGAATATGCTAGAGATGAATCAAAGGTCAATGGAAAAATGATAAGGAAGCAATATTTTCACAAGAACATACCTGGACGGACTTCAGTGTTAATCGGTAAATTTAATTTCTTGGGTGATCAAATATATATTTGTTGATGTACGAAGGTGTAGAATTTATATGTATGTTGTTGGTCTTTGCAGGGGATAATCCTGAGCAGGTGAAGACCAAGCTAAGGCATTGGGCACAAGCTGTGGCCTGCTCAGTAATGCAGTCTTCTTAATGATTCTGATGTGGTATGGATTTTGTTTAGGGAGAGACAGAACAAGAGAAATTAAAAGGAGTCATTAAGAAAAAGAGACTCTACACATGACAGATTACAGAGAGAATAATAAAAGTTATTGAGATAGGGAGGAAGGGAGGGAGCCATTGGTTAGCTCAAGTTTGCCAAGAAAATTTAGTCTTGTTTGAGTTTGATACTCCAGGCCAGCAAGTAAATGGTGTGGCCATCTGGGGTTTTTTAACCATCACCATTACCACTGCGGATAGTTGTAGTTGGTCACTTGGCTTCCCATTCCAACTCGCACTTGTCATCTTCATGTTGGCAAATGCATTTTTCTTCTTCTTCTCAACCTACGTTGATCAATCCTTTTTGGACACGGATCGGCTATATGGAAACTCATAGGCACTGCATTTTGGCCTGTTTGTGTGGGGAAATTTACATTAGTTGAATGCAATCATGTGTTGTGTTTGTGCATTAACAGAAAGAATACATTTGAGGCGCACACACACACACACACACACACACACATAGATATGCTTTTAATTTGCTTCTCACAAGAGAGTTTTATACTGCAATAGTTATTGACTCTAGCTTCCTTAAATGTTGAGATTGAGTCTACAGTCGATCCAATTAACCAAAAAACTAAAAAAAAAAAAGTTTTGAAAATGTATCATATGCGCAACAATACCCTAAAAGTCAACTTTTATTCCATTGGCATCTTCAATCTTGGGTAGATATGGCAAGTTGCTGGCATAGATTGAAGCTATGCATTTTGATTTAGTTTTAGAATTCATTTAGTTAATGATACTATTATGAAATTCTGTTTCCCACTTTCACGCCTTAGAATGCACCCTTCTTGTAAAGAGAGGGGTGCCTTTGCATCTTCTTCTAAGCCCAAAATGGCTAGGAATTAGAAAGGTTACTTAAAATCAACATTAGTCCATTTTTATGCTATTAAATATGAGAACAATCATATCAGGTGCTTTTACTTTTTAAAATTAAATATCTATATATATAATTATCTTAAAAGATAAACTAATCTATTCCTTACTCTATGGCTTCATGTTAAAGTTTTAAACCAATGATTCAGATGGTCAAGTTAATCTAGGAAGTGCAAGTTAATCTAGGAAGTGCTCAAACCTCACACATCTTTCTTTCAAATTTCATTTGCTACTGATATATCTTCAAATTCAAAGGGATGAACATGTAATTCTAATCCGTTTAAAATATTGGGTCGAAAATGATTATCTCTCAGACCCTCTGGATAGGCCTTTCTTTTTACATAAACAATCCCTTAGACATTATAAACAAAAATGTCTCCTTTATATATATATATATATATATATATTATTTTTAGGAATGCTAAAAGGTATACCAAAAAAATTTCCTAAAAATGTATGACGTAATAAAAGTAAAGCAGATACTATTTATACAAAAACAAAAACAAAACAAAGCTCAATATACTCACCCACCAAAAGAAATGTGAACCCTATTTTTATTTGATCGTTTATGTATATATAGAACTTTACTTTTTGCGTAAATATCAATGTCATGAAATTAAATAATTATCAAATAAAACTTACATACAAAATTAAAAAAGAAAATTGAATTACATTATTATTGTATAAAAACCTTACTAAAGGTTTTATAAGCGTTGCTCGTTGTTTCCGATCTTCTGGCGTGCTGTCCTGTGCTAGCCGATAAACCTCAGAAAGCAGAAGGTTCTCTATCTGTCACTGTTCCCTCCTGTCTCTCTTTACTTTCAAAGCCCACGAGCCACGAACATAAACATAGAATCCCACAAAAAGACTTCTACTTCAACCAGCTACTTACATTGTGTTGGGGCCTCTCTCTCACTCTCTCGCCCTCTCTCTCTCTCTCTCTCTATCTCTAAAGTCTAAAAATTCTAAACCCCACCATGGCCCCCGATGCTTCTGCTGCTTTTGCAGGTAATACCCAGATATCTATCTGCTTTCATATATCTTTACGTGTGTGTGAATCTTTTGTATGTGTTGTAAGAAATTTTGAATCTTTTTCATCTTTAATCGATGGACAGAGTAAAGTTTGATAATTTTTGGGGCTCTTTTCTGATCTCGTTCTGAAGTTTACATCTTTTTTTTTTTTTTTTTTCGGTATGCTAATCTTTTGATTGGGATTGCAGATAGGGAAAAGGTTCATCACTTTCTGAATGCTGCGTGTACTGGCAATCTTGATCTTCTCAAGAGTAAGTTCACTCTTATCTTTTTTGAATCTTGTCTTTCTTTTTGCTTTTAATTTGGTGAACTGGTCTACAATTTATCCTATAATGTTGTGGGGTATTCTGAAGAGGAGGTTCTTCTTTCTTTTTGAACCTTGGCTTTCTTTTTGCTTTTCCTGCGGTGAACTGCTCTACTGTTGATCCTTTAGTTTTGTGGGGTGGTCTATTTCTTTGGTTCAAAGTCTGATTTTGGTGTTTGTTGTAAATAGAAATGGCAGAACAGCTAGGTGACGGGAAGGGAATGGCAGAAACTGTGGCAGGTATCAAAGATGCTAACAAACGAGGGGCACTTCATTTTGCCGCGAGAGAGGGGCAGACTGAGGTGTGCAAATACTTGGTGGAGGAATTGAAGCATGATGTGGATACAAAAGATGCAGAAGGTATCCATACATGAAATTATCCGAAAATTAAGAGTGTTATTTGTATGCCTTTCTTATTCTTTTTTTTTTTTTTTTTGGCAATTTCATGTCACTTGTCCTCCTAAAAACCAAAAGAACTTCAACAAGAAGTGTTTTCAAATTTAATGTGTCCAAAAGAAATTTCAGGCTATGGCATAGCAAAGCTATGAGTTGAATTTGATTGGGAAAATACTGGTAGATATTGACCCTTTGCTCATATTTATGAGTCAAATCCTCAAAGATGGAAGAAAAGAAGATGTTATTCAATCTAGGGGCCTCATGGGATAGAAACGAGGTACTATAATGCACCAGTTTCCCCAAAAAGGGTTTAGTAAGGGTCTATCTTGACAGGATTTTCAAAAAGCTATTATCCCTATGAATAGAAAGTTGTGCACCCATGCTCTGAAATGCAAGTTGTAAACTTTTTCCACACAATGTATGAAGGTATGCATTAATGAGTGAACTTCATATCTCCTCATGTTGACCCTAAAACTAAGAATATGATCTGAAACATGCTGTATCAGTTGTCATTTTTTTATGGATGTATCTTATTACAGGTTGAAGAGCTTTATGGGCACGTTTCTTTATTCAAATTGAGTGTTGCTTTTATTAGCAAACTATTGCCTTAGATAATTTTCCAGAGTCTGCTGCTTAAATGTAGGCGAAACTCCTTTAGTTCATGCTGCTCGGCGAGGGCATACTGCTACCGCTAAATACCTTCTTGATCATGGTGCCAATCCTTCTATACCAAGTGATTCAGGGGCCACAGCTTTGCATCATTCTGCTGGGATAGGTACTCTCTCTCTCTCCTTCTCCCAGGCCAGTGCCCCCTTTTGATTTGAACTTTTTGTTGATCGGTTGAGGGAGGGCACCTTCTTGTTTGGACTTTGTTTCAACAAATGCCATGTTCATTTGCAGGAAACATTGAGTTGCTGAAATATCTACTTGCCAAGGGTGTTCAGGTTGACTCAGAAAGTGATTCAGGCTCACCTTTGATTTGGGCTGCTGGCCATGATCAACAAGATGCGTTAAAAGTTTTGTTAGAGCATCATGCTGATGTAATTTTTGCTCTTATTTCTCAACTTGTTATTGTCATTTGAGGAATTGCTATATATTTGTATTCTTGTGTTTGTGTCATTGTGATGGGCCAGCCTTTGTTACCTCATCTTCTTGAAAGAGGGAATTGAATGATTTGTTTTGCTGGGATTTACAACTGTTAGTTTTGTGCTATCATTCTGTTAGTGTGGCATCCTGTATCCCCGTCTCCTGTTAGGGCTTCTCTTTGGCACAAACTGCATGTGCTTTTGGTACATAGTGGGGTTGATTTGTGGTTGTTTTAGCATGGTTATTGCCTGTTGTAAGTTCATTGGTCTTGTGTGCTCAACAGGTAGTCAACTTTCCAGCAGTCATGAATTGGCATATCAGCTTTATTATCACTTTATTTTTCTTTCTCATTGTTTATTAGGTTCTTATTCTTATTATCATTATTAACTTTGTATTTTCTTTTTTCATGTAGAGTCTTTTTTAGATTATCTCTTGATAGGGGAATCTATCCTGAATACAAGATGAGTCTATAGTCATTATGACTTTCCTTCCATTTTGATGGCCTTTGGATGATTGAAAGATTTTCCTTTTTCTCACTGAGCCAAATTTATGATTTTGTACTGTTCTTGGATTCTATCTATTGGTATCGTTTTACATTCTTAGTAATCCAGTTTGAATAGACGGATTTGACTGAAGATAAAAGTGTATCTTTTTTTTCTTTCTTATATTTCTTTGGTTATTCTTGTTCACATTCCTTGTCTATCATTACTTTTTGTGCCCACTTTCCTAGTTCCTTCTGCTCTTTCTTCCCCTGTACTTTTCATTTTCTAACAGTTCCCTAATTCCTGTTCTTTTGGTCCTTTATTCTTATTTGTTCAACATCATTGGCTGTTGCCATTAACAATCTGGAGGTGTTGTCTTATTTTTCATTTATACTGTCTGGTGTTCTTCTTGCAGCCTAATGATGAAACTGAAGATAATATATCCCCATTATTGTCAGCTGTGGCAGCAGGTTCATTTGCATGTGTTGACTTGTTGGTACAGGTATTTCCTTTGGCATCTAATGCTTTGGACAATTTTCTGAGTTCTCTTGTATGTTCTCTTGGATTTATAGAAAATCTTCACATATTTATTCATATCAGAGTTCCCTTTTAACTTAAAATTTTTTAAAATTCCTTTTCTTTCTGCTGTTGATACTTACCATCAATATTTCAGTTAAATGTTTGACTCTTTGGCAAGCGGTTTTGAAACTTCAAAGTATCATATACTTGTATATCCAATAGTAATTGCAAATCACGAAATGGACATTTTGAGTTCGTTGTTTGTTGTGCAACAACTTTTTTGGTGCTTGAGTATCTTATTTTATGGTCTATATGACTGTCTTTTCATGACCATTGTACTTTAATATCCAGGCAGGTGCTAATGTGAATGTTCATGCTGGTGGAACAACCCCTCTGCATATTGCTGCTGACATAGGAAGCTCAGAAATTTTGAATTGTCTACTAAAGGCTGGGGCTGATCCCAACATCACTGATGAGGTGGGACCATTGCTTCATTCACTTACTGGAATGATTATCACCACTTTTGCCTCATTCTCTTGTTTGATGTATGCTGTTTCTAGTTGCAGGCAGTGTCATAAATATCTGTTGCCATTTATATGCATGTATTTTTTATGATTGGGTTTATGTCAGACAAATAGCTATTACCATAATTTTTTCCTGCCTCTTAGCAGCCAAATTGTTCAATTGTTTTTTTAGGGGGGTTTCATGTTAAAGCAGCATATTTAGTGTGTTAATTTCTTGAACTACAATGTAAAGTGAGGATAAGACACAGGAATCTTGTGAATGTTTGCTGGTTTCGTGATACTTCTGTTGGACCTATCTTATTTTGAACTAATACAATTCCCTTTGTTGACCAGGATGGCCTGAAGCCAATACAAGTTGCAGCAGCCAGAGGCAACCATGGCGCTGTTAATGTCCTTTTTCCATTGACCTCCAAAGTTGAGACCATTCCAAAGTGGACTGTTGATGACATTATTGCACATCAGTCTGAGGTCAATAAACAAGAGGTATTTAAGATCTGTAATGACTTGGTTTTGCATTTCACAAGACAAATATGAGCTCCCTCACTTGTTTCTAAGGCCACAAATACTTTTGTTAGCTATTTGTATAGATTAAGGGTTGGTTTGCAAATTCTTCAATTTTCTTTTTCATTTTTGGCCTGGATAATAAATGAACTATGCTCTTCATATTGTTGTGACATTTGAATGTTATTCCACATTACCACCAGGTTCAATTTTTGTGAACCGGTTTCTTTTCTGGTCTCTTCGTATGATATGTTCAGTCATTTTATCAGAATAGAAGACATCTCTTTATTTGTAGTTTTCTTTCCTTTTTTTCTCTCTTATTATTCTGTCGACAAACAGATATTATGACATAATTCTGGCATTTTGGCTCTCCTACCCCCTGTGTGCTTAATTTCTCTATTTCACCTTTTAGATCAATTAGAAAACCTCTATTTATCAAGGGAAAATTTGCAGGAAGAATGGGAGAAGCTAAAGGAAGTTAATATTTCAAAGGAAACTTCAGCACCTAAAAAGCATCTTCCTGAGGTATGAGTTTTGCATATAGCTTTGTTCTTGATTTTTTTTAAAATTAATTCCGGAGTATTTATATCACTTTTCATGATATAGATATGTGAAACTAAGCTATAGATGTGTGAAATTAACCAAGATTGCTGGCACTTACATCTTACCATTATCTTCGATTTTCTCTCTTGTGCTTGGTACCCTTATAAATGTCCAATACTTGATCAGATATCACCTGAAGCAAAGAGAAGGGCTGCAGAGGCAAAATCAAGAGGAGATGATGCTTTCGGAAGAAAGGAATATCCATTGGCTGTGGATGCTTATACACAAGTACATTATCTATCCTGTAATTGCATTGAAGAGCTAAATTTTATTTTCCTTCCCCGGGTGGGTTGGTTACTTTATTGAGATGCATCAGTGGATAACATGGAGTTGAAACATGGTCCCTTTTTTTGTTTCAAGTGTAAAATAACTGTCACCTCACCCACAGCACTTATTTTTCACAGTTTTCTGAGTTTCTGTTGAATGTGTTCTTGGAAATAAGTTGGCTTTTTGCCGTGGTCTCAAAAATGGAAGTTCGGTTCTAGCAACAAGGTCAATGTGAGAGTGGCTGTTCAACAGGCTAACATGTGAAATGAAGGCACTGTTCAGAAACATATGAGAAAAGAAGTTGCCCTTTTTAGGGGGTTAATTTTACTTCCCAATGATGATGTAAATAGTTTAGTTGCTTTCCCTACCACAAAATTTGCTCAGCTTCGTTGATGTAAATCAGTACCAACATTGCGTCCCATTTGCAGGCAATTGATCTAGATCCTACAGATGCTACTTTGTTTTCAAATAGAAGTCTTTGTTGGCTACGCTTGGGTCAAGCAGATCATGCATTATCTGATGCAAAGGCCTGCAGAGAATTAAGGCCAGATTGGCCAAAAGCTTGTTACCGTGAGGGTGCAGCTCTGCGGTTGCTGCAGGTATGCACTCTCATATCATCTTTTCAGTTCACGAAACCGTAAATTATGTAGTCCAGGACTCATGATGACCTTGTAATCGCAGAGATTTGAGGAAGCAGCAAATGCTTTCTATGAGGGCGTGAAGCTGGACCCTGATAATAAGGAGCTCGTACAAGCTTTTAGGTTTGCAAACAAATTCTCATTGCCTTCCCATACCCCAACAAAACCCCCACCTCCCAACCCCAAACCCCCTATTAAAGGCATCTCCGCGATTGATGCTTCTATTTTCATTTGTGTCCAAGAAGACAATCAGTTCATTGATTTTGAGTATTTCAGAGTCAACATTGAGTTGCATAATTTTCAATTATGCACTTTACACGTCTTTACAGGGAAGCCGTTGATGCTGGGAGAAAGTTTCATGGCACAGATGAGAAATAAGCGTAATTTTGTACACATCAGACACGAAGATATTTGTTCTTGTTCATCATCTTCAGGTCTTTTTTAAGAATGTTAGCTTTTCTTGGTATTGAAGCCACAAAGGGCAAGCAAGGAGGAGGCAAAGGCACAGAGGAGAGAATAGTTCTTTTCTACTTTTTGTCCCCTTACAGGACCTAAACGTTTAGGAGAGATTAGGATAGGGAAATCTTTGGACCATTCCAAAAAAATATATATAAAAATTATTTTATTTTATTTTATTTAACAGTTATAATATGATCAACTTAAAAAAAAAATTACTGGAATTCTATAAATATTTATTATTGCATGGTGTAAGACATTAATTATGAGAGAATTGATTCTTTTTTTTTTGGGAAAAAATGGTTTTTACCACCACAAGGGATGGGAGATGAGGAAAGTGAAAGAGGGTTTCAATAATTTAATTTTCTTTGTATTACATGATAACGGGGAATGGAGAGGGTAATGGCAATCAGTAAATAGTAATTTAAGAGACGACATTCACTAATTGAGTTCACAGCACACTGGTTAAGTGATTCCGGATATGGTGGCTCTATTGTAATGGATGCGCACTTCCAAATAATGTGGAGGTTACACGTGTTAGGCTAAAGCACTTCCATATAGCATTTGAGGACCTGTGGCTCTAAGTCAATAAGCACTGGAGACCAGTCATGCCTACAGGCACGCGTATAATGCTAGAGCCCAGGTGCAGTCTCTTTTAGTCATAAATTTTTATTCCATAAGTGAAGGATGGCCCGTCTGCTAAGCACCAGTGTGGCATGTAAAGGTCCTAAACTGCCTGATCATGGAAGTTGGAAAAGGTACTCAAGTGGCCACAGAGGAACAAAGCTTGTGAGTAGCAGGAAAGAGGGTTGTATTGTGCAGTGCTGTAGTACATCTTCATCAGCTACAGCAGCAGCCGCTCAGCAAGTTTGGACTGAAGGAAAAAGGAGCCGTGCAAACAAAGAGGAGAAGTTGGGGTATTTGGTAAGTGAGTTTGGGTGGCAGGTTAGAAGATTGGCTGAAAATGATAAGAGTGAGATGAGGGAAGTGGCTCAAATACAAGCAGAAGCATTCCACACACCAGTTGCTCTCTTTGATGATGTATTCTTCCAATTCTTCAAGGTCCCTTTTCTAATCCAGTCTTCATCACATTGAATTTTCTTTCGGGGTTTTTGATTGGTTAAAAGGAGACAACAAAAAAAAGAAAAAAAGAAAAAAAGGAAGAAGATGAAGAAGAAAAGGCTTTCTTCTAGAATTCTAAATTGCTGCTTTTTGTTGCCTCCACAAATTACAGGCTGAAGTGCTTTCTGGGCTTCGTTACAAACTTAGGAACTCGCCTCCAGACAGGTAATTGTGGACCACTAGCATAGAATATCCGCAAGGAACATAAAAAACCTGACCCTTATCCAAGGGAGTTCCCCGTGCATGACGCTCCCATGCTGTAGAGCATGAGGATGTAATTTGAGTTACAGTTCACTTAAGGCATATCACAATCACTTGAGACTTTCGAGTCAATAAGGATTTAAACTTTGCTTAATCTTTTAATAGGTCAAATTGATGCTTTGGGTGATTCACTGTAAAACATGACAATTATCTTACCATTAACAGATACGCATGTTTGGTTGCTGAGCCTGCAGAAGAGTCTTCCATATCTGGAGGGAAACTTGTAGGTATTGTGGACGTCACAGCATTGAGAGATGGAGCTGTCCTCCATTATCTCGCTGGGGCAGAGGAATATCTTTATGTTTCAGGGATAGCTGTCTCAAAAAGTTTCAGGTAAGATTGTGCTATCTTAGTTTAGTGTTTAACTATCTTGTAATGATTGAAATTAATCCAAAGTTCTCAACTAACAGGAGGAGGAAAATAGCAAGTGTATTGCTCAAAGCCTGTGACGTGCTTTCCTTTCTATGGGGCTTTGAATATCTTGTCCTTCGGGCATATGAAGATGATTACGGTGCTCAAAAGCTATACAGAAATGCAGGTTACAAAGTCATCTCGAGTGATCCCCAGTGGGTGACTTGGATGGGTAGAAGACGGCACGTTCTTATGATCAAACAGCTTAATTTGCATAACTAGCACTTCTATATCTCTGCAGGGAATGCCAGAGCTAAGTATGCTTGTCAAGTTTGCTTCTTCATAGCAAATACAAAATCATTTGGCAATAACAATAGAATTCATTAGAGGGTTCAGCTGTGAACACTTCAGTGTAGGAAGCACGTTCAAAGTTAAACAATTTTCTGATCAAGCAGTTCCTGCATGTGCATTTTCTTGTGAATGGCAAAAGGAACAAGCAGCAAGGCTATGATGTTTGAGACATTGGTAAATTGATGATGGTAATGTATTAGCCACAGGACAAAGAAACCTACCTCATTAATCGTCCTCCAGGTTGATGGAGTCCCCAAACTTCCCAAACAAAATCTTCTTTAACTCAGCCATTTGGGCCACACCTGAATCTCTCTTCCTCAAGTTTTTCCAAGTTCTTGCCTCACTTCCTTCATCTCCTCTATCTATCCTGCTCTCAACTTCTTCCTCCTGAACATGAGCAAACACTTCTCCGACTTTGACTCGAATAACATCCTCATCAGTTCGAATCAACTCATTGCTTGCATCTTCCAGATTACCGTTCGATTCCTGAGAAGAGGAGGCGACTGAATAAGAGGAACAGAACACATGACGAAAGCAGGATGCGTATGGTTATGCATGACTGATATGAAACAAGATGTAAATGGAGCAAATTTGGCACAAGAGACCTATTGTGATTGTAAATTGCAAGTCACACCTCCATGCAGTGCTGCTGCTCTACAATTGGAAGTCAAACTGTAGAAACGGAATCGTTGGCAACTATTGCAATAATTTACGGGGGCAATCTTTACTGTAACAGTTAACTCTATTGGGACCTATAGGTCAAATGGTTTGGTTGCCAAAACCTTTGACTGGAAACAAGAGTAAAGAAGTATGCATCCCAGCCTTCTCCAGACTCCACTGTGAGGGAGTCTTGTGTACTAGAAATATCTATTTTTTTATTTTTTAGTTTTTGCAATTAATTTATAAAAAATCAAAAATATCAGCTTTTACCATGCTTGAAGGAAACTTGACATTTCTAAAGCTAAAACTTTCCTAACCACTTCTAACAACAGAAAATAACTGAAAATAATCCTTTCGTCACTAAAAGTTCAATACACCAAATTGGAATAGCTACCGGCTATCAAATTGATCCTATCAAACAGGGTCAATTTCTAACTTCCACACACTCTCATTACCTGAAAGCACCAAACTTGCATATACATCCAAATATATCCAGCAATAGAATAAACACATTCACACCTTCAGCCACAACCCAAATCAAACAAAGGCCAAAAAAGAAAACAAGAAAGCAGAAGCAATAACAAACAGATACACCCATCAGCCAAAAGTAATAATTAATGCTATATTTGAGTGTAATTCTCCATACCCACCTCCAGATAATGATCATCCATTTACCCAATTACATACATGTACATACGTGCTACATATAACAACTGCAGGATATGTACAAGTATATTTCTATAAAGTACCACAAAGTTACCTTGGCAATCTTGATCTCATCTTCAAGCTCGTGGAATCGGTTGTTTAATCTGCCAAACTTGTTGATGTTCTGCTGGTCCTCCCAGGTCACCTCCGTATGAGATCCCCAACCCTTCATCAATCATTGCTGAACATTAATCTTTTGAGCCCAAAAAAGAAAATAAACTGAAAAAACATATTTAGAGTAATGGGGTTTTAGTGGGGTTTTTGGTTACCTGTTGCATGATTGATTCAGGAAAGTTCCCACCTTTCCAAGGAGAGAAACAGTTTCAGTTCAACCTCAATCTGCAGACAACTCAACAAGGAATCCATATGAAGGCCATGGCTATTCAGGGCCCACTTTGGTTGCACATATCAAAAGATAAACATGAACCCATTTTTTCTAGGTTCTGCAAGAGTTCATAATTTTGCGCAATTAATTTTTATATGATTATTGATCCATTTATTGTATTACTTAATATTTGTCGATAATAGCTAGTTTTTGCCTAATGTAAAAGGAAATGACACGCACATCAATTTAGAGTATAAATTGACATTTTGGCTTTGTGCTTTAACTATTTAATTAACTCCATATTTTTTGGCTTTGTATTATGGCGATTTAATCCTCTTTTACTCGAGGAAGAAAGAAACAAAGATACACCGCCGTAACCTTCAATCCATCGCCGTTATAAGCAAAACAAAGATTAGAAAGTTTGTTTGTCATTACCAGGTTTTGAATTTTAGTTGTTCAGAAGCTAAGAACTACAGGGCTTATGACTACAAAATACACTTTTATATTTCCAGTTTTCTGAATAGACGAATCAAAGAAATGAACTTGCCTGACAAGAATTATATGAACAAAATAAAAATTAACCAAAAAAAAAATGTATAACCTAAAAAATAGCCAGGCTTTTTTTGGCAACGGGAACTTTTAAGGAACAACTCGAAAAGATCGAGATTTGGGAGAGAGCAGCGAGATGTTGGGGAGGGATTGAGACGAAAGGTTGTAGAAGTCAAATACAACAATTAAAACAGTAAAAACAATAAAAAGAAAGGTGGTATTCTCAAAACTTGAAGCTATAATTACAATTTTTCCTACATCTTTATGATCCCTTATACTCGTAACCAAACCCCAGTTCAAAATTGAGGAAAACTGTAGAAGGAACCGTGTCAATTTTATTTCTGATATCAGCCCTTTATTGCAAATGAATAACAGCTTTGTAAAGCAAACTCTTTTTCATGCTTCCACCACTCTCCAGTAGTACCTGCTATACAAACTCAACGATTGTCTCCCAATGCCATCTGATGACAGCTATGCCTGAATGTGCAGCAATCACTGCAACTTAGTGTATCAAGCTTCCGAAATTGGCCTTGTCAGTTGTCAGATGATCCCATGTCATCCAGCACCAGTTAAGCTTGCCGTATGCAGAATAAAGTAGTGTGTGCAAGAACTAAGGTTATTAGTGGTCTTCAACTTTATCTAACGAGGCAGATAAATAGCTTAGGATGAAGTCATCTAGGTCTCCCTCCAGTACAGAGTCTGTGTCAGAGACCTCATAGTTGGTCCTAAGATCCTTTACAATCCGGTAAGGCTGCATCAAGAACAAATTGCAACGTAAGCTATTATTGTCAATTCAATTTTACCAAAACTTAATAAAAACTGCTATGCTGCCAGAGCGTACATGGAGCACATAAGTACGAATCTGGTTTCCCCAACTTATATCTGTGAGTGACTGTGTATGCTGTTTATTCATCTGAGCCTGGCGGGCCATCTCAAGCTGGTCCAATCGAGACTGGAGCACAGCCATTGCTGAAGCCTTATTCATATGTTGTGACCTGTTATCACAAGAAAAAGATTAGCATTGAGTAGAAGATAATGGCAATTCTTGACTCAAACTAGTATTGAAACTTCTATCATGCATTATTCTGCACACCTTTCATTTTGACAAGTTGCAGTGATTCCTGTAGGGATATGAACTATTCTCACAGCACTCTCAGTTGTGTTAACATGCTGACCCCCAGCTCCTCCAGCACGAAATCTCTCTATACGGAGATCAGATTCATTGATCTGTACATGGGAGAATCCATTGCCCAGGATTGGAATTACAGCAACAGCTGCAAACGAAGTGTGCCGACGCTTTGCACTGTCGAAAGGTGAGATACGTACTAACCTGTGCACCCCAACCTCTGCTTTGGCATATCCATAGGCATATTCACCATCTACTTTAATTGTTGCACGCTGAAAAATCATTGTTATCAGGTTGGAAGCCTAATGGGTTCTCAAAGAAATTGACTAAAAATTTAAGTTTGCTGAGATATAATTAGATCAAGATGTGACTACCATCTTGCCATTCAAACATTCAAAAAGAAGGAAAAGGCAACTGAACAGGAAAGCAGTATGACTTGTGAAAGGTGCAAGGTTGCTTGCTGATTTGCCTAAAAATATGGAAGTAACTCAAAACAATTACAAAATCAGGTATTGAGGTAAGAAGCTGAACCTTGATTCCAGCAACCTCACCAGCCATCTCATCCACCATAGTTACTCCATAACCACGTTGTTGAGCCCATGACTTGTACATCTGCATCACCATTTTGGCCCAGTCCATGCTCTCAGTACCCCCAGCCCCAGCTTGGACCTGGATTGTTCACCAACATAACAAGGTTTAAGTTGGTAAATTTTCAATTAAAATTGTTCCATTGCCTAAATGAAGGGAAACAAAATTGTTCTACATTGTTCTGCTTGTTTCTAGACTTGAGAATGGAGAGCATGTACGTGAAACAACCTCGATGTAACAAGAGCAAGAATCATGTTCTCCGGACAACAAAGCTTCAAGCTCTTTCTCCTTGATATTTCTTCTCATCTGAAGCAAAGCTTTCAATGATTCCTGCAGGAGGCAGAGAGCATTCTAGATGAATAAATGCTTGCATAATCTAGAAGTTTTATAACTGTGCTGGCCAGATGTAAACTGGTGATGTGTTAATAGTGTTTGATTACATCCACCTTAAATCTCAATCAATTACTTGTAGTTTAGTCTGGCTTACCTGTTTATAACACTACAACAAAGCCACCATCTAATGAGGAATCACTCACTACTTTAGTTCATAACTAAGGTTATTCATTTCACCATTCTATACTTTTAAGAAATCAATCATCCGCTTCTCCATGCTTGATTGAACATCCAATAAAGTTGTTATAAGCATATGCCAATTATTGTAATAAACATCATATGCAAAATAAGTTATGCCTAGAAGAGCCAAAAAGTAAGACATCATTTCACTAAATGCTATGTTGTGCAAGATGCAAGACAGTAAACATGAAGAAGAATGTATACATGTCTAAAATGAAAAAATAAAGAGCCCACCAATTCTAAGTCAGAATCATTTTCTTCACGCGCCAGCTTTATCATGTCAATGTGCTCAAGTAATTCTTGCTCAAATGCCTTCACTTCTTTCATTTTACCCATCAGCAAACCATGCTCACGGCTTATCTTTCCAGCATGCACAGGATCATCCCAAAGGTTTGGCTTATTTAACTCTGCTGATAAGAGGTCCAACCTAACTGTCAACTTTCTCCACTGCAGACACGGATAATAACATAAGAATTCAGATCAATGAGATTTTAAAAAATAAGAAATAGATAAAATTCGACCTACAAGCATAAAATCAAGTGCAGTGCAGAACATTCCCGAAATTGAATCAATGGACTCAAATTCAAACTCCACATGCTGCATTTGACCACAAAAAAAATAATAATAATTTCAATGCCAACTAACAATTCGAGCTTAAAATTGAACTCAAGCTTACACCTGCAAACGCTTCTTAATGAATTGGATGGATTGAGCAACGGCAGCAGCATGACTCTTCCAATCACTCTCGCTTTCATCAAAAATTGTCCAATTCTTAGCAGCAATCCCATCAATGGTTAGTCCATCAGAGGTTGATAATTCCACGGCTGCTTGACTACTAAACAAGCGAAAACGCCCCTGATGGAACTGACCCTCATTAAAACTATACGGAATTATGACCCTCGGAATCAAAACTGGGGCAATCCCGGAAATATTCCTCTTCAAAACACCATTCCCAGAAACCAAAATCACATATTTCTTCCTCAAAAGCGATAGCTGAAGATTTCCTGACCACGCAAAACGAGACCAAGACCGGTTCTTTATGGTTCTGAGAAAAACTGAAGACCACCCAGATAACAAAACCTCGTCCTTTTCATTTGAACACGAAAAATTTTGCAGCTTTGAAGAGTCTTGAGGTTTGTTATGGGGTTCAAATAAACAAGAGAACAAGAAAGGACTATGTTGTGTTTTATTGCAACGGTTTTGCAAGAGAAGGGAAGAGCTATTGCGGGATCTCTTCAATAGCACGGATGACATTTCTTTTCCCTCTTCCTTACCAATCTGCCGAAACACAAAAAGGACAGTTTTTTTTTTTGTTAACTTTAATTTAACAGAAAGCTTGCCGCAGGGCTTTATTGACAATTTTGAACATATACGTGCACTGTCACGACGCCGTTTTGTAGGGTTTTTGGATCAACCTCAGGCTTCGCCAGCCCCATAAAGATTGCGCCTTTTTAATTTCTCCAACAGAAAAATTAAGAAACAATATTTAGATATCAATATAAGAGTAATAAAAATATATAAAAAATTATATATTTTTTTCTCTGATAAATAAATAAAATTAAATATAAAATATTACCTTACCGTTTTCTTTTATTTAACATGTTATAAGAACATAAGATCAGAAGTTGTCTTGATGAAAGTTCCACAATGGTAGCAGTGTCTCTCGTCAGTTTGTTGGGATGGGAATCAGGCTATGGACAATGTGCAAAAGTTGTTTGTTTGTAAATCTGAGGCCAAAGAAGTGAAAGCTCCAATCTTGAGATTGGGTTAACTTTTCATATACAGAATTTAATAGAATCCAGCTGATTTCTTAAATTTATCATATTATTCAAACAATAACGAAAAATGACCATATGGCCAAAGACATCACGTTAATCAAATCAAGTACATGTAGTATGCGGTGGACCGGATGGTTGAGAGTAACCATATAGATTTGGTCCATTTGGAGATCCATCAAAGATACATGAGATAAATAAAATATGTAAAATTGATAAAAGATTAACAGGGAAAAATTCATGGGGGGCTAAATTAAGATGCTTGAACTTTTCGACAATATGAAAGCACCATCACAAAGTCCTTGGCTGAGGATCCTACAGATGCCGGTGTTTTCTTTGCCGTTGATGCCGCCGGAAACCACAAGTCTACTACATCTTGTAGTTCCAGCGTTGGATGCACCCGCCGGCCACGGCACATTATCTCCACCTACAAAACAGAAACATGTATAGTTCAGACGCAAACAACTATCATGATTCATGGTAAAGGCATAAACCATAGCTTTCTACAGAAGTTTATTGCATTGTTTATGAAGTAATATTTTATACCCAGAATGTATAATCTTAATGCAGTAGTCGCAAATTTAAGTTGCAGAAACAACCTCTCTCTAAAAGCAAGGGTAAAGTTGTGTCCTTGCCCATACTAAGAGCCTTGGCCCATGGGCACACTTTTTCCTTAAATGTATAATGTACAAATTGCAGGGGGATTAGACATTGCCTGCATAAGCAGATTTTACATGCCTGTCTTTGTGTGCATCCAATGTTGAAAATTTTCACCTATGGTCTCCATTTCTTGCTCTTAAAATGGCAACACAATCCCATTTCTTTGGAATGCAAGAGATGTGTACTCACCTCAGCCTCACTACTAAGGTCTAGTTTCTTTACAAGGTATTTCTGGATGAATGAGACAGGCATTCGACGGTCCCTGTGATGAGAAATTAAGAAGTCAATTACATAAAGAGTCCAAGGATGAGTGAGTCAATTTTGAAGCCAATTGCCTGCTTCATCAGCTAAGATGAAAGTGAAGGATACTTAAAAGTAAAGCCATTGACTGAAACCCTGCCAAATAGAGGCCATGGAATAACAAAGAATCAACAGGCTCATTTTCCAATGATAAAAGTTTCAAGGCTTGTATGAATACAGAACATGTTATTGGCCCTTTAACACAATAGATTTATAGCACTCAAACCATGGGGATGAAACCGTGCTTCAAGATAATGGGAATTTTAAATAGGTAATGAGACTTAAAACTCACTTGATCCTCAAGTAACACGTAGACATTTGTGGCAAGGAAGTATCACCTTTCCTGAAGTCATTACACAGAAAGTCAAACACCAGAAGTGAAGCAATCTTTAACTGCTTTCTAGAAGTAAACAAGTATCATTTAGTATGCATCTTATGACCATCATGAGGATTGCGACAGAGGTCAATTACCGGTCTTCAGATGCAACCAATGAGAACCAAATTGGACAATCTCTTTGATTGCTTTTGGCACTTGCAACATCTAGCAAGGCCTGAGCTGAGGCATTCAGATCCTGAGATGTAGCAGTCCTTTTTCGTGCTGCTGTTAACCTTCTACGCCTCACTGATGATGGAAGGGTATTTGTCCTAGGCTTGTCATCTTCTACTTTCATGTCCCGTCCATGTTCTTTGGTTTTGGGCTTAGGCATATATGGCTCGCTTTCATGGCCATTTTGTGATCCTACTCTAGGTTTCCTTTCAGGTGAATGAGGTTCACAATCAGGGGTATGCAGGGATTCTGATTTGGCAAGAGACAGCCCTTGTGAATTTGATTTAGACAACTTTGTTCTGTTTGCGGCTTCAACAAGACAATTTAATGGCGTCCATAGATCAGCTTTTCCTTCCATTATTTCACTATCATCCTCTTTATGATTTGGCCTTTGTTCATCAGAAGGCTCAGCCACAGAGAAGTCCTGCATATTTTACAGGACAAATTAACTACAAATACAGTGGAGAAGCATTCAGCAACAAGAATGCCTTGCAAAAAAGTGAAGTTTGAATTTCAAGCCATTCAAGAACAATGACCAAAGTGCTGCTTCCATTACCTGCCTTCCATTTTGTGCAATTTTATTAGGAGAGTCAGGTGAGCTTGAGCTCATTGGGTGATCATCCATGGAATCTTCTTTCTTGTTGGGTTCCTCAGAAGTAAAACTGCATCCTCGTAAAGTTGCAGCCTTTCTTGTGCTAGCTTTAGATCTCCTTCCTGTCAGACCAGTTTGCATTGGCACTTTGGGAGCACTCACAACCAAAGATGATAATGACCTCTCCTTTCGTTTTGTTGGCAATGCAACTGACGGCATCACTTCAGGGGGCGTAATTTTCCTTCTTTTATAAGGAAATATTTTGGCCCTTATATCTTCCAAATTGGGGTCTGGCCTGCAAATAATTAAAAAACAAACATAAATAGATGAGCCAGTCCCAGCACAAAAGCTTCAGAATGTCCTTAACAGAGAAGAAAAACACATATGGCCTGGGCTCAATATTTTCACAGAAGATTATCAAAAGATACCTTGAAAGGAGCAGCAGTTAACTGAGGCTAAAAGTTAGCTTCAAAGGTAAGAAGGAATATCAGATTAAGTTGCAGGTATTTTATCTACTGTTAATTGAGGCCAACTGTAACACAAATACCAGCATGTTGACAAACCCTATCCCAAGCCAACTCAGAAATCCAATAAGAGGCCACCTAGTAGAGTTTAACAATTTAGTTTTCAAAGTGCACCAACATCTATGATGTAGACAAGTTTCAGAACTCCTAGAATAAGTGTGTAAAAGCATGCCATACAGACCCTCCAAATCTAATTACATTATCATAAACACCAAATATCCCAAAAAAGAAAATTTAATTTGAGTATTTAGGAACTAGCTCCAAACAAGAACACAAGAGAAGGACAAAATTTCTGGGAAAGAAGACTGTCTAGAATGCATATGTGCCAGAAAATTCCAGAGCAAACATAAGTTTTAACATGTATTCCACTAATCAGAAAGCAAACTCAAGGCCAACAGCTTTGATCACCCTTGAAAACTTGAGACTCTCAAGACTAACCAACGACTAACCTCGTTCCTGGTCTGAAACAATTAACTAAGTATTGAAAGCTGAACATATTGGAACTATATAGACCATTCATGCCAACACCGACTAATTCAACTTATCTACATACAATGCCATGTAGCTTAGGAATAAAGCAATATGTATGCCAATTTTAAACCAAAATCGTATCTAAGCATGCATGTGCATGTATATCTGTGTGGCTCAGATGTAACAGAGACAAAGTTAAACCTGAGTTTCTCCACTGGAAGGCAGCCCAAATCAATATTGCAAACAGGACAGCAATCGATCTCTTCATCTGAGAGCTTTTCGTAAATGCATTTCCTGCAGACTAGTTTCAATTCCAGAATTACATTAGAGAAGGTCGCTGAAAACAAAGGAAAAAGAAAAAAGAAGAGAGTACAAACCATGAGAATGGAATATCAGTGGACTTCTCAAACAACCATAACAAACTGCAATGACAGTAACCATTTGAGACAAAAAAAAAAAAAAAACATGCAAATTAAATCGACAAACAGAATTGCTAGATCCACTATTGGCTAACACAAACCGGGTGACAATGGATTGACGCTAATACTTCATAATTAGCATGCATCATCACAATAAACCCAAATGGCAAGTGAATTAATAAGCAGCAATGACAATTTCTGAAGATCATAGCATCATGAACTTGCTAGCTATAAAGCATGGAGATAATGCATGGAAGTGGGGAGATATTATTGATTATTGCCCTCAAAGTTGCAATCTTTCACGATAACCAACAATTCAAAGTTTCTAGCTTGAATTTGTTACCACAACACAGATCAAAGCTACAAAGAGAGAACAAGCTATCTCCGCTGTATGCTTTCCACTAGCATAGCTTATGACGACAGCAATACTAAGAACCGGGAATAACTCCACGTAAAGATCGCCACATCAGTTGAGTAAACGAACATGGTTGAACCAAATCTTCGATCAAGCACGTGTAATAACGTGGGGAGCATGGAACCAAGGCCATAAATGGGCATGCTTAGGAAATCAAACCAACCCCACGAAAATCTAACATAAGAGTAACCAATCCCGAATTCAAAAGCATCCAAATTGCCAGACTAAAACACTCATTTGACGGTCAAATAAATGTTAAGCCAAGAAACGACCAATCTCGACGAAGAAATCAAGAAATTGGAAACGGAAGGAAACCAGATCGTAAAATAACATCCCCAAAGATCATAAATTTGTCAAAAGATGGAGCGTGAAATCGTGAAAACAAGAATCAAGATAGAAACTTTACACGTGTGGAGACATAAAGATATTGTGGTGGCATCCTTGAGCAACTTATTGCAAAGTGGGCATGTCATGCATGCTTCCAATGTCTCTCTCTTCACTTTCACCACTGTTCCAGCCATCCCCACACTCTCTCTATCTTGTTTATCTATACTACTGCATTCGAGTCAAGAAATATTACAACCCCAGAAGGGGGAATCCGGTAATAAATAATGGGTAATTGGTAAAAAGGACCAAGAAAGATCTAAGGATGATGGATGGGGACAAATTCAAGATTGGTTGCTGTTGTTGTGGGTGTTTGAGAGAGAGAAGGGAGTGGAACTACGTGCTGTTGTGTTCGGGGTTCGAGGAGGGAGCTGTGTAAGAAGTTTGGACACGCAAAAGAGAGAGATGATGCGGGTGTTTCGTGCGTGAACCTCTCTGTGGGTTTGTGCGAAAGAGAGTGCGTGTTTATACGTGGGGAAACGTCGCCGTTTGGGGGGACTTGGTGTTTATGAAACAGAGTGGTGGGAGTTGGGAGTTGAGACCATGAATGCACTGGTAGCTGCCACTATTAAATCCTACTTCACCTTATGTCCTAATTATTCCATTGATTTTATATGCTATTTATTTGTGATTTGCTCTGTAGTTTTTATTGATTGGAATTTACTCTTGAGGAGAAAGAAAATATCATTTGGGAGTTGGGGAACACTCCTTTTTAATTTTCAATTTTACGTTGATGGACGAAATTCTTAGAATTCACATAAACGATATTATTATTCTCATAAATGTATTTTTTATTGTTTAAAAAGAAGAAGAAAAAAAAAATTTTCAATAGAAATTAATGACATGAAATTGTCGTATCTGGGTATTATTCAAGGTATTGGTTTGATCCATACAGAGGAATATCAGCTGACATGACAGGCCATCTCATTATGATTTCGTTAGGGATTAGGAGCAGGCTATGCCTCCCTTGTCCATATATAGTCGCATCCAGACGTCACTGAAAGCCCCTTTTCGACGCTAATTTTAAATTGATTGCTTCCTTACCTCGTAGGTGAAATTTTAGAAAGTCAAAAAAGATAATTCTTAATCATACTTGTCGCCAACCGGTGTTTTTCTTTTAATTCAGAGGGATTGCCGTGCATTCATTCAGCTTTCCAAATTATGCTTCTCTGTGTGTGTGTGTGTGTGTGTGTGTGTGTGTGTTTGTGCAGTGCACTGACAGGAATGGAAGCTCCCACCTCTGAATTTCACGATCATGCATATAGATGGCACAATAATGAAACAGTCAGTTTAATTAACAACGTTTCCTTCCAATTAGATCGTTGTTACCGGCAATTACCCTTTTCCCAAAAAAAAAAAAAAAAACAAAACAAATTATTATTAGAGTGTATTTATAAAGTTAAAAACATATTAAAATAAATATGTAGTATTCATGTTTATAAAACTTAATATTTTTTTATTATTTAATGTGATGTTTTATCGCATAATATAAACTTTAGACGAATTATTTATTGCTTAATCTCATAAGTTAAAAGCTTTTGTTTCTTTTCTTTTCTATAATTTTTAACCCAACAATGATTTTGGGGGCAATTAAATCAATCTCCGCAGTTCACGAATTGTTAATTCACCATAAGTTGACTTTGAGCATGGCCTCTTCCTCCCTATCCAATCGTTTTAAAAACCCCAATATCCAGGTCTAAACCTCCAGTGCTACACTGATCCACAATCCGCACTGTTGCTCGAGCTCTAGCAGCAATATTTGTTACCTATAAAAAAGGTTACATTGGTTGTCATAATAACCCTACATTGTCTTGCAACATGAGACAACTCTGTCACCTTGAAACAAGCATCAATTTTAAAGATGACATACAAGATTGGAATTTCAGATCTCCCTTACAGTCAACTTCTATACAGTTCAACTGGATAAAAAAAAAAAAAGAAAAAGAAAAAGAGAGAGAGTAAATATTTGGGTACCACTGGCTGTTGTGCTTTCAAGTAATCAGCCTCTTCGGAGAATTGGGAAATCCACTTGGAGTTAAATCACTCAAGAAGGATGCTTCTTTAGGCCTCCTGCTATGTAGGTCGGCCCTTAAGGCCCATCACCTTAAGCTCTGCAATGAACAAGAGGACCCCTTGAGGATAAAGATATAACAGGCCCAATAATCTCATATCTTCCTTTCAGTAGTTGGGTTCCAATTATATTTGCTGCCATATACACATGTTACCTCATCGTCAATCATTGGACACACCCACAATACTAAGTTTAGAAGCAACAGCTTTTAACCTCAGACTTCACTTTTAGTTAATCCTCCATTTTTTCAATTTAACTGGACAAATAATAATAATAATGAAAAAAAGTTGCAATTCCTACCCTTAAGCAAGCACCTGCGGCAGGAAGCTGGTCCTTGGGGTCCAACAGTTCAAACAAAAAGGCAGTCCAGCCATATGTTCTGTGCCACTCCAAAGGCTTGTTGGCATCCCATGTTGAACCATAAGCGCTTACAGCATTCAAGTTGAGTGAACTCTGAGCTTTAAACCCCATGTCTCACTTTAAGCATATGCTTAGAGAGACCAATAGATTATACCTATAGTGGTTTAATAATTATTTCTTTGTAAATCTTCTAATCTTGGCATAAATTACCAACTTCTAATCAGAATAGGAGTAGATATTACTTTTGTGAAATTAAACATGATATCCAGCAAGAAAAATGATTCTAGTTTAAATCATTAGAGAAAGTTGAAAAGAAGAGAGAGCTGACAAATAAAATAAGCGCTGTGACCATCAAAATTGATGCCTTCATCTTATTTTTGCATCGCACTCATCAATTTAATTGTCACAAACTAATCAAAGGAGGAGGTTTCGTGGGTAGGGTAAATTACATTTGATTTTAGTACTTCCAAAAATTAAAAATAATATTAGGTATATCTAATCAATTCCCAAATTCTACAATAATAAACTTTGGGAAAATTAATTACATCTAGACAAAGAGGTTTTGTTTTGAAATTGATTTTCTCTGTTATGATGGGTGGCAGCTTTTCTGATAGCTAGCAGCTCAGCAATAATATTGGAGTCATGAACTCCAATGAGACATGAAATCGCACACAGAAATACAACATTTTTTATTTTGTTTTTGCAATTTATAAGTGTTAGAAAATCCTACAATTATGATATAATATTATAATTATACTTGATATTGATTGTTGCTAGACTCGTATTTTGATTATAATAATTTTGTCTGTGAGGACAAGCAAACTTTACGGAGCAATGGAAGAGACACCCATATATGTATATATATGAATGAGTGGTTCTTGTCATTATTTTGTTTCAAACTACTTGTTGTTAACAATTTTAAAGCATCGTAGTTACAACCATTTATATTACTTCCTAGTTGGTTTTCTTTCCAACGTTAGACTCATGCTTTCTTATAGTTTAACATTCACCCTCAAGCATTGAGCCTTTTTGCATTGGAAGTAGGTTAATAATAGTATCGCAGTTTTTGCACGTTCAGTCGTACTTTCTGCACATTTTGAGGTATGAAAATAAAGAAAGAAGTCCACGAAAATATGCGCAGTATCCCTCGTAGCTACTCATTCGAAAGGAAGAGGAGAACATGTGGATGAAACGGTGATGTCGTGTACCACCATTGATAATGGGATAAAACTGAAATTGCATGAAGCAGCTTCTTACGTTAAATTGACAAGCAACGTTTTGTTGATTAAGACGAAGATGTTCTTTGTAGACAACAAAGTTCTTTAGTGAAGTTCTTCAATCCATGCAATTCACAAATTCGTATCTCACAATGAGATTTCTTTGGAACTTAGCTTTCCCAGTAGTATCTATTTTGTGCTGCCCTTCTGATGTAATTGTCATTTCCACAACTATGTCTATATCAATTGATTCATCAAAAAAAAAAAAAAAAGAGAGAGAGAGTAAAATAAATAACCATAGGACCTGCCTATAATAACTATATTCGTATCTACCCCATCTTCAAAATGAGCAATACATCGTAGAGAAACAATGCTGCAGGGTGGGGGATTTTGGCGTACCTTTAGGCACTTGCCACAAGCTTCTTTGTTCTTGGGACCAACCGGTGCACAAAAGGCAGTCCAACCATACCTTTTACGCCAAGTGATTGGCTCATCAGCGTCCCATGTGGAGCAATACGTATTCGCGGCCTTTAAGTCCCATTGATTTTGCTCGGGTTTATATGGGAAAAACGTAGCATTGGCATAATTGGCACTGCCACTGGTAACAATGCTCGGCTTTAAAAATAGTGTTAGCTAATATAAAGGAAAAAACCGTGTCAAGAATGAAATTAGAATGTGCTTTAAGTTGGGCCTCGGTCTTTTTTCTTGAAAGCACAAATCCCAATTTTCACTGTATTTGTAATGGGAACCGTGAGCAAACAGACAGACACACAGGTGGAGTTCAGCTCCAAACGTACATCAAATGGAGGTGGCCCATGGCATACATGGGTTTCGGCCTCCAATACTTGTAATCAATATCTACAACCGTGCTTTGTAAGAAAAGACTAGATTGCTTTAATCTAAAATTATGATCTAAATTTAGTTAATCACAGTGTCAAGAGCATAGATATAAACAAAAGACAATACATTAATCAAGTGATAGAATTGCCAACATTACTAGAATATGTAAGATTGCACCACGGGTAACAGACATGGAGTTGCACAAACCAGCAAAGCAAACCACCCTTTTTTCTTTTTTTTTTTTTTTTTAATTTCTTCTCAGTACATCGAAAAGGGAAATAAGTAATGCATAATTATGAGATGAACTGAACACCGACTGAATCTCCCTCTAAGTAAGGACGAAAGAAGGGGTGGTTAAGGTACTTGCTATATGCGAGTTTGCATTAACACATTAATGTTAACCAAAAACACATTATCCATCACTGATTACACTCCTGAGATGACGTTTTTATTGATCATCGCCATAATAGTTGGGGATGTACGTAGAATTTAGCTGTCTTGGCAATCCACAAATTCGTAATTCACTATGAGATGACCATTAAAAATGCCCTCTCCATTGGTGTCCAATTGTTGGAATACTTCAACGTAAAGGGTTGCATCTCATGGCCATATTTCTAGAAGGAAAACAACCAACCAACCAACCACAACGGAGAACACTTGTAACCATGGGCAAATATGCAAGAATATGGCCCAGCCAAAGTATTGACAATGAAAATTCTAAAATATGGGACGTATTAAGTTTTTGTGGTGTGAGAATAATTTAAATAAAATTCAATTTTTTGAATTCAAGTTTATTATAACACATTTCCTTGTATTGTAGTTCTTACTTATTTCATGGAAAGCTATAATAGATATATAAAGAATTGCGATAACGTGAATATGCTTACCATCAAGCAACTGCCACAGGCCTCTTGAATTGCTGGTTGTCTCACATGTGAATCAAAGGCAGTCCAGCCGTATTTCTGGCGCGACTCCAATGGCATCTCCGCGTACCACGTCGAGCAAAAAGCAGCCACCTTCATCAAGTCCCCACCCAATTTGAGAGGCGTTGTAAAAATGGTAGCTGGCAAAGACATGGTAGTACCGCTTCCGGCAGAGTCAGTTGAGATTGCCCCCCTACGCACCTGGCATTGCCTAGCACACAAACAAGCACGACCATTACCGCTACGCTAGCGATTAACTTTCCCATTTCGTGCAATCATATGAGCATGTATATGCTTGTTTTGTATCCAACAAAAATGGGTATGGTACAATATCCAACAAAAATTCTCCTTTTTTTTTTTTTTTCTGTTTCTTTCAGGGAAAACAATTTTTTGAGCTAGTTTTCTATATATGAAAAAGCAAACAATTAATATAAATGTTACACAATGGTGAATATATATATATATATAATGTCATACTGTTATGATTTATAATTATTGAAACATAATTATAATTAATATCACTTCACTTGTATCTACCTTATGTCAAGATCTGTATCTATGTAATGAAACCCTCTTTTGTCAATTAGTCATGAAGAAAATTGGCAAACTGTGACTCTTAAACTTTTCTTGGACATGATAGCCCCACTTATCTTTAAGCACCTATTCGATAATTTGATCATGGCCTAAGCACTCAAATTTTATCATCATGTACCTAAGTTGGTCTATATATATATATATATATACATATATATTTCTTTCACTCTCCATTACAATCATCTGCAAACAGACAGAATTGGTCAGGACATATATTATATTGGTCCTCTGTACAATGATACCTCGTCTGACCCTTCTACCTTTTTCATTTCCTTCAACCTTATGTTTTTTCTTTCTCCTCCTTTTAGTTGAGATTTAAATCAAGGACCATATCGTGACACTATTGAAATGAAATCTTTAGAAAAGCCGCCGCGTGATATTAGAGAAGTGGATAGATACCCTTTTTGTGTGAGTGGAGATTCTCATTAATCAAACTTTGGAACGAAAAGATATTAAAGGATTGATCCATACTTGCCGTGGGAATAATGTCATCATTCATATATATCCATGCTACATTAATCTTCTAGAAATTGTAAGCAAATTGCAAACTTGCTTCCCCCGTATTACCATGAGGCATATGAGATTTACAATAACTGATTGTCTAATGTTTGTTATGATAATATGTTACTAACATTGATTTCCTCACTTTTGTTTTATCTCCCAATAGGAATCAAGCACATGGACCCACATGGAAGTTAATAAGTTATTGACTCCTGATTTTCTGCTCTTGGATCTGATCCAAGATACAATTTATAAGGCAAAAATGTTGGTTCCAAGAATCTTTCAACAAAAGGGACAAAGTTTTGAGTCTTGTTCATGCTTTCCTTTTAATTTTTTCAAGATTTGAAATCTTAATGCGTATAAACAAATAAATGTAAATTCTTTCAGGGTCTCATCATGTAGTTGATGAGTTGCTCCAAGACATGGACAACATTAAATAATAATAATAAGTAATTAATTGGTTGTGTCAATGCCCTCAACAGCAAGCACATGGAGGCTGTCTCCACCTTATCACTTTATTCATGGAAATTGTTCATTTCCTCATCAAACAACATTTATAATAACCAAAGATGGAAAATTTAGAAAGATATATACAGTGGAAGAGAATCCAGTCATACATTACAAAAATATGAAATACATGCCATTAAGCACATTACAAAATAAAGGGAAAGAAAAAAAAAACACCCATAATAAGTTTGACGACTAGAAAAAAAAAATCAGAGGAGCCAGCTTAGACAAGTAAAAAGGGGTCTATATTACATTGATAGAGAGAAACGACGAAGTTTTGAAGCTCCTGTACTTTGAGTCAACCCGATCCACTTGCTAATTTCCTTTGACGGTAGACTTGAGGATTGTTCATTTTGATAACTATTTGTATATGCAATTGCGAAAATTTCTTGTTCAGGTTCTGTTCTTGCATTTCTCCACTGCTCTAGGGGCTGTAAGTCATGGTTAAAAGAAAAGGGTTTATTCCCGTTCTCTTTTACAGTTTTACTGTACACATAATTACAATTCACAACATTTGTACGTCATTCTGAGTTCATTATATTGATGACACTAACCAAGTCCAATTGCCTCAGACCCTTTCATTATCCTCAAGCGCTTGCAAGAGTCAACGAACATGCTGTGAAATTATTGCAAAGAAAAATCAAAATTAGTGTTTAGCCAAGGCATCCGAAGGTTTTCAATAAAAAAAAAAAAAAAAAAGGTAATTGCATGACAAAGCAATTGAATTTAAATTTAATGATTATATATATATATATATATGAAAAAAGAACTTACTCCCATGGCACATCTCCCACAAGCATCCAATCTCCGTCTTTGTCTTCGTAAGTTGGCACATAATCGGAACCGTTCAAAAGATCTATCAATTTGCTCTCATTCATGAAATCCCTCATTCCTTGCGACCCACAATTACCTGATTAGGAAGGCCAAAAAAATAAAAATAAAAATTCATAAGACCCATTACTAATTAATATAATGTTCAGTCTTAGGGAATAGCCATTGTTTGTGTGTTATAATTGTAATGTTCATTACCAATTGTGAAGGAGCTGAACATTTTGCCTAATGCAGCAGAGAGTTCTTGGTAGCTCTTGTAGAGCTTCAAGTCCACTTTACGTAGATATGGTGCACCGTCCATGCTAACCTTAATGAAAGCCGCACCACCGCTGCTGCCACCCTTTTCGACCTCATCACCGGCGGTTTTCTGGATGGCCATGACATTTTTCCGGAATGATCTAACGGGTGGCCAACCTACCACTTGTGCCCTGAAATTAGTTTGCAAACACAACCAAGATTTTGTTGAACTATTAGCCTTTTGTCCTCCATGAGGGTTTCATTATGGGTCAATCATCATATCCAAGCCAGAAACTACCTTTAAAATATGAAAATAGGGCATCTTCCTTTTATTTTAAATTTAGACTAATATTCAGCTTCTTCTTCTTCTTTTTTTTTCCAGTTCTGTTTCTTGAGCATATACCATTTTAATTTTATATTGCATCATTAATTTCTAAGTACCAAAAGAATAACTACATCACAGTAAAACATAGAGGTAAAACTAAAAAGTCTAGCAGTAACTGAGTCTGACATGGTCAGCAGTAGAAAAAGCATATCCACTTAGCAATTGTATTGTCAACTAAGAGAGTTGAATCCTACCAATTGTACTATTTTGCTTCATATTCCACATGTTCAAAGTTTTGGTGGCTGGTAACTGTACACTATTCCTTCAGTCAAAAAAAGAAGAAAAAGGAAAAATGAAATCTAATCTTGAATTGTTAGGTTGTCATGAAAGTAGGGGAAAAAAAAAAAAGATTCCCCATGTTTTGTTCTTTTGCCTGTATTCCCGACAAGCAAACTAGCACCATGAAAAAAAGCAGCTAAACAACCAGGAAATAGGCGAAGAAGCAAAGGGAGGAAGCGAAGAAACATTGAAGTGATGAGGACAAAACAGGGAAAAAAAACAAAGCAAACTCCAAAGTTTTGATCATGTGATGCCCGATTGATACACGAATTTGTATAGAAAAAATAGATTTAAAAAAAAAAACAAAAAACAAAAGCATGTGTATGCAGTTGTTTCCTTGTCTTTGTACGTGGGTAAGCAATCTTTAGATAAAATCCAAAGTTGTAGCATTGTGTTATCAATTCTTTTTTTTTTTTTTTGTTAATCAACTTTCACTTAAATTCAAGCTCGAGTCTACAATTCTAAAAATGATTCTAATATGATTCATTTAAATGTCACTGTTACTGTAAATACCATATGTTTGACCTAATAAAGGGAAGCAAAAACTATCTAAGAAGCAAAAGCAATGAACTGAATGAGGAGCAAACGAGAACACCAAGAAGATAATTATATATTTAAAGAACATTACTTGGCTGGTGGCTTTGCAGGATCATTAGAGCGAGGAGCACCAGCATTTTTCTCCTTCATAATATTCTTCTCCTCTCCATCAATCTTCACCAACCCCTTCGTCGACGAAAGCTTGAGCTTCAAATCCACAGTCTCTGCAAACCCTCTCTTCCCATTACTGCTCTTCACAGCCTCCCCACCATCGCTCCCATTCCCAATTCTATTGCCTCCAGGCAATCCTAGACGCAGCTCTGTCTCTTCAAAATTGATCGTGCTATACTTGTTCCCCCCTGCATCCAATTTGCCAGTCATTTCTTGCCCAACTTATGTGAAAACCCTCAGAACTATTGGTTTACCTGTAACCCTTTTCGCCTTCTTTATGCAATTATGTTCTTTGCTCTCTCTCTCTCTCTCTCTCTCTCTCTCTCTCCTTTTCTTGGGGTCAATTGTTTATATTGCTCTTGATTGTATTGTACAGGAAATAAGAGACATATAGAGCTGCGTGTCAGGTTTAGAAGAAGGGACAAATCCCTGTAGTGGGTGATAATTTAAAGTTTATCAGAAAAGTTAAATTAGATATATGCAGTGAGGGTGTTTCAATACACAAAATTTTTATTTTTATAAAGAATAAAAAAAAAAATTAAATGTACATTATTATTTTTTTTTAATATATTATCATAGATAACAATGGAGTCATATGCGGGGTGTAGTGTTGGAGGGTTATTTGTGATTGGGGGAATTTTAGACGACAGATATGGCGACACGTAGTAGGGGTGGAAGTTAGTTGGGAAGTCTGCTGCTTGCAGAGAGAGTTATGTCATGCCTGATGTCAAATTTCTATCTGAGTGAGGGATTGGACTCGCCATTTGGCCTTGCCTGAATGCCATTTGGTTTCACCGATAGTGCAACAAAGAGATAATTGCAATATAACCATATCATATAAAAGATTTTTTGGTTGTATGTTGGATCATTACCATTACCAATTTGGCTTCTAAAAGTAATAATTGGTACAATGACACCTTTTGGCAAATTAGCTTTTGGGTCATGACGAACTGCTAATAATTTGATCAAATGTGGTTCAACAATTATGGTTTTTCGTGTGCACCTGATGGAATAATGTGTCATTTACATTGTTATAATTAAAAAAGAAGCCATATTTTTTCTCCTTTGAATTGAAAATTACTTTCTTTTTTTTTTTTTTGGAAATTGCACTGAAATAATACCATATATTAAACTTGTGCATTTTAATGATTCCCACCCAATGGGTTGCAAATGCTTGGGTCCCGGCAGTAGTTCTGATTGACAGAGAGAGATCAAAATTTCTGATGGGTTTTCAAAATAAAACAAAGTAATCCTGTCAACCCAAGGGGTGCTCCAAAATCATTTCAATGCAAAATGTAGTTAAAATGCAGACTCCACTTCCAATGGTTAGTATCCAAAGCCCACCTACATAGTGGCATATATAAGTGTACCACCATAATTCATATCCGCCCACACAAAAATGGCAAAAATGAAAGAAGGGAAAATGGAAGAAAAAAAAAAGGGGGGGGGGCTTACACACAACTGTGTAGGAATCTGTACATCCATCCATTTATTTTTAAAGCTATATCAAAAGGCAACAGTAATAGAGATAAAGACTGATCTTGATCCTTATCTAAAGCACACTGTAAAAGCTTTGGCCTCTAGCACTCAAATCAATTTCCAATCAACATGAGTTATAAACATATATATATATATTCCAAATATTTTCCCTTCATGCCCCCGCATACCATATTTATATGAATATATCACTTTATAAACCGTAAAAAAGTTTAAATTATTTGGTCTGCTATTTCTAAAGTATTTTCGAAAGATTACCCTTAGAATTCCAAGTTAATTCTTTGATACATTCACTTTCCATTGCATGGATGGCCCATACTGGCACACCTTTCAACACAAATTCCTTTGCAGTCTCCCTTTTGAGAATACCCATTTTGGCTATAAATTTTCTAACTCTTCTCAATCTATTTTTGTTGGGAATCTACTTTCGCTATGCTGCTTCTCCAAATGTAGCTACAAACAAAAGGCTAAACTTCAGTTCTCCGGAGTTAAATTTTCTTGTACTTTCATTTAGTACAATAATTGTTTTTCTATGGGATCAAGAATTGTAATATATATATATATATATATATATCTCACAGTTATAAGATTTGAATATAAAATCTTCGAATTAAATGACTAAATGTTTGATAATGGAAGCGTGAGCAATATTCTTTAGCCTTTAACTATTGTTTTAACAATGAAATTATAGTTCATATGTTATACCGGTAACTTAGGTGCTTAAACCAACCGCCGTGACTAATAACCAAAGGGCGCTAATGGTTTTATCTCCATTCTCTAGATTAGCCATCCTACTGAGGGAGGACAGAAAAATAAAAAATAAAAATAAAATAAAAAAAGAAGGAGACCATTTTGGAGAAGAGAGCCACACAAAGGTGATAATGGAAAAATAAAAATCAATTTTTTTACTAATTGGTTGTGATATTGTCACCTAATTATACTGTGAGTGACTCATTAATTTTGGCAAAATCTATGTTAAATGTTAGGAGCGATTGACTCATGGTTGGATGATAAATTTATTGAACTCAGTTTTTAATAACCAAGATTCAAATGTTTCTATGAATAAATTAAAAAAAGTATATATTACATAATCAATAACATTTTTTTTTTTAATGTTATTCAAGTAAATAAGTGAGTTGGGTAATTAAGAATTAAATTATCGTCTTTTGTCATGTCCCCATCATCCATTAAACTCAAACTGACTCCCCCCCCCCTCTCTCTCTCTTTAAAACTAGAACTTTTTATTTTTTTTATTTTTGGTGCATTTACCCTCCAACCTGGATTCAAACGTTCAAGCAATCAACATTCGCCGCGTGGACTATTGGACCCCAGGAGACCGAGATGCTTTGGTCAAGTTGTGAAAGTCAGCGAAACCTCCCATGTGATGATAGAGATTCATTGGTCGAGATGGAAATTTGGCGGGTCCCAACGAAACCCCAATATCAAAAAGCATGCCGGGTTTGCCCATTCAGGCTCCTCTACTTCCGACACTACATGTGCCCTGCTTTAAGAACACCATAAATAAAATGATTATTTATGTAAGAACATGGTCTGGATCGACATTGCTGTAGAGTAAGAGATGTCCCGATGGAGAACATTGCATTCATGAAAAGGGGTGGATCATTTAATGAATGTTCTTGTTGGGTTGGCTAGTTATTTTTCATGAAAGATAATTTGTTGTACTAATTGAACTATTTAAAGTATTTCAATCTAATCTCGTCAAAATTTTCATCAACAAATTTTTAACTATCATTCATTTACTTCTCTTTATATATATATATATATATATATATATATATATATATAAATTTTTGATTTATAAATTTAAAAATTATTTTTTTTACTTATATTTAATTAAAAATTTCAGAACAGTTAATATTATTATTTATATAATTCAAAATCTTTCATTTTTTTAAAAAGACGTAGAAGTTGCATAATATATGATTTTCGATAACGAATAAATCATAAATCACCGAAAATTTACAAAGAGGATGTTTCTTTTGTTTGCCTTAAGTTCTTAAGTAGACATTGAGTTTATTAGTAACAGTATCACAGTTTGGTTCATCTCTTTTTGTATGCATTTGGCCTCCTGCGTCTCAGTCTACTATTCAATCATTTAGTAATGGTGACTATAGTAGTATGTGATGTGATCCATCCAATTTAAGTTTAATTGTGTATCGTTTTAACTCGGGCCTAATGTATACGTGCAGAAAGGGTGCGCCAAAAAGAAAAACACAGAAAGCCTATTCTGCCCCGTCATCTCCATACGATTCATCACTTCATGGCTTATACTTTAGATGGAAATGAAGCTTCACAACAAGCCACAGACGGAATCAAAAATGGCTTCGCTTTTCAACAGCATAATTATCTAAGCAGCAGTACTTGTTTTTTATGCTTTGACAATGCATAAACTCACAGTGCTCACAAGTAGCTGTAAGGATAAGGTTGTGCCTTGCTTTTCTTTTTTCCTTGAAAATTAGAGCTCTACAGCATACTCTTGTGAATCCTACATCTCAGTCTTGAAGGCTAGCATTCTTCATTTGACTTCCTACAACACTCTTTTAACATATTTCAAATGAAAAATGTTATTCCTATGCAAACTTTTGTTTTCATGCATGTCAAATACAGGCATTAAAACCATGGTTTTGCTCAAGGTAGCGGTTTTGTGGGTAAAAATCAAAGTTTGTGTGTAGATTTCAATTCCCATTTCAAATATAAATGGATGTGGTGAATGTCAACCTTATTGGATATGCCTTGACCTCATGATTAAATGATGGTTGCAAAACATGTACGGTGTGGCAATGAATTTCAACTCTCTCTAATATGGTTCTAAGGTTGCGTCCAATGGTGCATATTCCCCGCTGTTGCCAAGGGATGGCCAGCTACCAGATAGACCAGAACTTAATTACTCATAAAAGCAGACAAAACACAGAAAGCGAGATTGATAAGGACATGCCCTGCGAGTCCTAACTCTAACAAAGTCACAAACCCAAGGAATGTGAGAGAGAGAGAGAGAGAGAGAGAGAGAGAGAGAGAGAGAGAGGGGGGGGGGGAGGCCCATGCCAGCCAATGGCAACATCCAGATGTCCCCACGTGTGGACTGTGGGTCCAAAAAAAACCCCCCTCAAAAGCTTTTAATTTAGCCCACAGTCACATTCGAGGGGCCATGCTCACATGCGAAGTTTACGAGGACATTTTTGGCACCAGAGGCAGCGCTGGAGGCAAAAAAAAAAAAAAAAAAAAAAAAAAAAAAAAAAAAAAAAAAGGTATCAACATCGAATAAGGAACCACACACGTGTGGTTCATTCATTTATCACTTTTCTTTCCATAAATCCGACTGAGTGGGGACAAAAATAGTTACTACAAAAAATTATAAATATATATATATATATATATATATATATATATATATATATATAATAGACACTCCTTTAAATCAACAATCAAATTGACGACCCACTAAATTGAATCTTTCTTCATGTCAGGATGTGATTTGATTTTAAAAAATATAAAGAATTAATCAGATTTTCATTTACATCCAGATACTCTGAAACTAAACTTCATATATATATATATATATAGACGCACACGTGTACGCGTGTGTGTGTACAGCTGTACGTAATCTTTTTGGATTGTAGTGCTTGATTTGAAAGGTGGGGGTCATTGTTTATATGAAAGGATATGACTATATGAACCAACCTTAGCTACTACCTAAAGAGCTTTGTATCTGTATTGAATGTATGGGGGAGGGGGAGGGGGAGGGAGGAAATTAATATTCGTGCGTTGCCCATAATCACGACTTGACAACACCATTAGTTTAGACATAATTTTCAACTGCCATTGTCAAAGTGACTGGAATCTAAGCCCTACCCCCTACGTTCTAGATGTGTTATCCAACTGACCTCGGTGGCCCCCCCCCCTAATCAAAGAATATCAGTAATAAATGAAAAGAAAAACAATCCATGGATTATAGCTGTAAAGTAAAGAATGGTCAGATCGGAGGACTCGGTGGAGCAATAATTGAAGAAGCATCTCCAATCGGTGTTAATTAAAATGATGAATAATAATAATAATAATAATTATTATTATTATTAAATAAGCAGAAGACTAATTATCGTCCAAAAACATCATATTCTTGGGACGTTTCTCAAGCTACTCACTTCTCTCTCTTTTTTTATTTATTTATTTATATATATATATATAATCGTATTTCTCTTGGAATAATCAAAGCACACGTAGGTCTCCGCAATTTAAGCCCTAACGTGGCGGTGCTAAGATCACGAGTGGGTTGTCTCCCTCGTATTCCAACAAGATTTTATTGAGAAATTGACAACAACGTACAAACAAGTAAAGCGACTCCGGTGAATGAGAATAGCAGCAAGGAAAACGGCTTCTGGGTAGGGTAATTTTTTAATTTTCAATTTTTTTTTTGATAAAAATACAGCCAATTATCTAATTACCTAACAGTAGATAATACATGGCATTGTTCTACCAGATATACCATTAAAATTACTTTTACAGAGGACCCCAAAAAAAAAATAAAAAAAAATAAAAGAACACATTCTTATTGAATATATCAGCAAAGGTATTGACTGGTTTGGTGTAATACGAGAGAAAAAATAAATAAATAAAAGAATTTTTTTAAAAAAAATAATATTGGAAACAGATACCTCTGAAGATGGTGATGATTAACTTGAGGTGGCTTTCAAGGGATCCATCTAAAGACTGCAGGGGCCCAAGCAGTGCTGCAGTGGGGTCATGACTGGCTGGCCACAAGTGGAAGATAGACACTTAGCCAGACACAAAGGTTAAAAGCCCGTAATTCAGTGTCATAAATCAACAAAGATTAGTGGACCCTTTTTGCTCTCCCATGCTTCCAAATTGATGTTTTGGTCACATATTATAAGTCCAATTTTGCCAGTAGGTAGGTAGGTGTAACCAGGCAAAGAAGGGGTCGGCAGATCAAAGTCATTATGAAATTTGCACATTTGGTTCAATATACATTATTAGACCGTTTGAGATTATGAAACTTACATTTTAAACTAAACATAAATTTGTTAATTTATTAAAACAAAAATGCTTTGTTGTTAGATAACATAATTACAGTTGAACTATATTTTAAATAATAAAAATATAAAAAAGTTTCTTTTTTGGTGATTTTTTCTATTTTAATTTTTTTTTCTTTCAAAAAACTAGGTACCCTATTAACAAATAATCAAGTGTTTTTAATGATAACAAGTTTTGGGGTTGTTAGTTTATAAACCACAATAGCGAAACTCAATTGTAATGTTAAACAGAGCCTACGATACTTTTTGGAGTATAGAGGAGGTGTTGCTGCTGATAGGAATGGCCAACGTTTTCTCGTAAAGATAAATATGAATCGAAAGTACTTGGTGCCGGAATATAAAGAATGTTCATTAATAATGAAAGAAGAGTTGATGGAATGGAAAAACGATGAGAAGAACCAACCAAAAGTTGGCTATATATATATATATACCATAAAGGGTAACTATTTTTATAAATCTTACAGCCTTTTTTCTAATAGTAGAAGGAATTAGTTTAATATTAAATATTCAGAAGCACTTCTGAAAACAGTTAATATGAAAAGTTGATGACTTGTAGTTTGGTGAAGGTAGGCCTAATATTTTCTGTGAGTGTGGGGAATGGACTGCCCTATTCTTTTCTCTTTTTCTTTTTTTTTTTTTTGTTTTTTGTTTTTTTTGGGTAAGTAACCATTTAGAATATGAAATCTAGAACATAGCTATATAATCACTTTGGATCAAATTTCCTCAAAGAGAATGACAACTTTGCAGACTAGATGATTGGTTGAATAGTTGTGGGAAGTCATGAATATTCATTCCCCTGCAAATGTACGAAATTTCTCAGTGGCAATTGACAATAGAATATGGTTAAATGCTGCACAATCATTTGAGACCAACTTGGATCTGCTCCTCAGAATGCCATTCAACGGCATTGTAATTGTTGTTATTGGATTGTGTAAAAGCTATGATTGTGTCGGAAAAGTGTATCAACTAGAAAGAGATCTAGGAAGGAGAATAACACAATTATTTTCGTTTTTGTAACAGGAATGCCCTTTAAACAATCCCTACTACGAAGTGACTCTGATTCGAATCTAGGGCCGTGGTGCTGAAAATGTAACCAAGTACGGGTGCCAACAGTAGACACCTCACATTGTTCACAGACCCATGGCAATGGCTCTTTGGAGGTAGTTGGCCATGCCCACATGCACAAACTGCCCCCAAACTAGTGACGATCAATGAAAAGCCCGATTGATCATACCACCATGCCTTGCCCATCAACTACAACCTGCGTGGACCCAATTCACATAGGCGAGCCTTGGTGTATATGTATTGATTTACGACTTTAGTAAAGATTGTTTAGGCCCCAAATTGTAGTCAAGCGTCAAGAGACCAAGGTCTTATTTTTTTTCTAAGGTTTATAAATGTGCATATGGTTATGAAACTTATGATTTATAGCTAACGGGTGTTGGTTGGTGTGATACCATAGGGCACAAATTGTGGGGGTGGCCACCAATCCGGTCATACAGGAAAAATTGCCTCCATGCAAAGAAAACTGACGGTGAAGCTGCTGGAATGTATGTGAAAGTCGCCATGGAAGGTGCTCCCTTTCTTAGAAAGAGTGATCTGAAAGTCTACAAAGGGTACCCAGAGCCTTGGAGGACATGTTCAAAATCAAAGTTGGTAAGCATTGCAAGCACACACGCGCACACCCACACACATATATACATATACACACACATACACATGTATATGACAAGATATCATTACATTTGTATTATAAATATGGGTTCAAAATATTGTATCATTCTTCACAGGTAAATACTATCTAAGAGGGAAGGCTACAATGGGTCAGACTAAGCACCTACTTACGAAGATAAAGATGGTGATTGGATGCTGGATGGAGATGCTCCATGGGAGTAAGTTCTAATCTTTGAAATTTTTTTTCTCAATCTATTAATTACGAAGCCTAGTGATAGATTTACCTAAACTCTTAGTTTCAAATTTAACTTGGATCCTAATTCTTAAACACAATAAGAAATAAAACCAAAAACAAAAATTTCTTAGTCTATAGTGTTATTCTTACACATAGATCTTCTAAACAATTTACAGACAAACTTAGTAACTTAACTTAGAAACTCCCCTTTTATTTGGAAATTTCAATTACTTGTCCTTTTGTGTAGTCTTACAATATTCTCTCCCATTTATTACAGTATATTCATCAATTCTTGCAAGAGGCTAATATTCATGAAAGGATCAGAAGCTAGATGCTTGGGCTCTGCACCTCTCATATAATTTGGAGTTGGCACAGACAACTACGCAAGAGAAGGAGATTTACATCTTTTAAATTGAAAATTCCAGTTAGCTTGGGCCACCAGCAACGAGATGAATCTTGTTCATCCTAGACAAGAAAAGAACCCTCCTTTTTTTTTTTTTTTTTTTTTTTTTGGTTGTTGTGGTTACTAAGAAATATTTGAAATTGTTAAGAAGAGGATGACAGAGTAAATTTTCATAAAGAAATAGAGATGTCAGATGAATATATAGCTAAAATTACATCCAAGCCCTTTGATGCTTGCCGTGTTGCATCGTTTATTACACTTCTCAAGTTGCCCATATCAGCTTTTTTGTTTTTGTTTTTTTTAAAGATAATTTTTAAAGCTAATTGCTTGGAAGAAAAGATTGGCTCAGGCACAGGGTGGAGAAATGGCTCCTGAACAAAAACCCCGTATTGAATTATGCCTTGCAAATCATCTAAATGTGGAAGGGAATTCCGAGAATTCGTCAACAGATAAAAGCAATATCCACCATAATTGGCCTCATAATTTTGTTGAGTTTGGACTGACAGTTGTTCTTGATCCTATCCACATACCTCATGCCAATGCTGTTCGTGGCGCTGCTTGGTTGCCTTATTGCGCTTCATTGAGGTTGAAAAATTCTCTTGGTGAAAACACTAGTGTCTCATTTCTTGGCATTGAAGGAAGACACGGAGACGGAGCTTGCTGATTGAGTGTCGATGACTGGGAGAAATGTAAACAGAAGGTGGCTCGATCGGTGGAAGTTAGTGGTTCTTCAACTGAAGATGAGTCTCAAGGAAGGTTGAGAATTATTGCAGATAATGTGCAAAAGCACTACATATGTGTCTCCAGAGTTTGAGAAATAGTAGTAGAGGTAGTGCAAGTTCAGGGGCTATGTGACTAATTGGTTCTACTGCTACCACCATAAATCTACAAGACTCCCTTCGGGGTTGTAGTATTTGATGATGCCTTATGCATTTCTAGCTTCAATACATATGCCAGTGATCCTGTTGCGATTGGTGACAAGATAGTCTATCGGGATTACTATTGTAAATACAGAAGTAAGTGTTAGAAATTAGATGTTAAAAAGTGGGAGAAAAAATAAATAATATATAATTAAAAAAGATCATAAATTTAGTATCTTAAAAGTTTTGAGTCGATATATCAATGACCTATGCAGATGAAAACAATATTCATTCTCAATTCTTGTTCAATATTTAGAGAGAAAATCTTGGTTCCTTGCAAGATTTGCCAGTCTTTTTCTTTTTTTTGTCTGTCCATTGGAAAATTTATTTAGACATAAGTATAAGTTATACAACAGAGTATTCATTAAAGTTTATGAAAATCACTGAGTCTCACACTTGCTACTTAATAAGCACAACCTGGTTTTCGTTTACTTCTAAAGTATTTTAGTCCTCAACAAGTCTTCAGCAAAGAATGCATCAATGGATACACATATATATCTGTGGGTGACCAAAGAATAGCAGAAAGTTAATTTAGGTATGTTCTACTAGGTCAGTGTCTAAACGGTGAAAGTTTCCTCCAGCTTCATTTCATTTTTCAGACAGTTCAAAATGAACCTGACTTCCTTGTCAGCTGGATGCGAGTTACCTGCAGCCACAAAATTGTGAATAATTCCATTGACAACCACACTGCTGCAGCCGGCAGTTTTCTTGACCCCTCTGCTGTCCATGATCCCCCTGATCTTGTCACTGTAGCTCCACCTCCCGCTAGCAGCATATATGTTGGACAGCAAAATGTATCCTCCTCCTTCCCCTGGCTCTAACTTTAGGAGCTCTGTCGAAGCTATCTCTGCCATTTCCACATCTCCTTGAGCTCGACAAGCATTTAGCATTGTCCCCCAGATGGATCGACTTGCTTTCATGGGCATCCTTTCAATGACATATTTTGCCTCAGCCACTCTCCCTGATCGCCCCAACAGATCTACCAAACATCCATAGTGCTCAATGCCTGGTTCAATGCCATACTCTTTCATACTATGGAATATTTTAATCCCCACGTCCACAAGTCCACTGTGACTACATGCTGTGAGAAGAGGAACAAAAGTAACCTCATTTGGAGTCACATAATCTTGCATCTTGGAGAACAGTTTTAAAGCTTCCAATCCATAGCCATGGAATGCAAAGCCAGTTATCATTGTTGTCCATACTCTAACATCCTTTTCAGTAACCGCACTGAAAACCGTAAAAGCTCTTTCAATATGTCCACACTTGCAATACATGTCTATCAATGCTGAACCCAAGAAAGCACATATTTTCATATGCATTCTAATTAACCATCCATGTGCCCACCTCCCTTGGTTTAGAGCTCCAACTTCAGCTGCAGCAGAGATGAAGCAAACCATTGTGACATTGTCGGGCTTAACACCAACTGCTACCATATCATTCAACAACTTTCCTACTATTGTGAAGTTACCTCTACTAGCATGGCCAGCAATTATAGAATTCCAAGAAACAATATCTTTGTTTGGCATTTGATCAAAATATGCCTGTGCAAATTCCATCTCACCGGCCTTTGCACAACCTGCAATTATGGTGTTCCATGAAAAAACATCTTTTTCTGTCAATGCACAAAATGTCTTCCGAGCAAGTTCCAAATCTTGGCACTTCAAATACATGTCCAGAAGAGCATTACCCAGGATCATATTTGATGACAAAATAGCTTTCCTCCTTTTCATCCAAGCATGAACAGCTTTCCCCAATTTCACATGTCCCAATTGCCCGCAAGTGATAAGGAGGCCTAAGATGGAATATTCATCAGGTTCAAGTCCCAAATCCACCATCCTACGGAACAACTGCAACACTTCCAGACCACATCCTTTTTTAGCATACCCAGTGATCATGACATTGAAGGAAACAGCACCTGGAGCTAACATATGTTCAAATACCTTATGTGCAAGCAGCGGCAGTCCATTCTCAAAGTAAACCTTGACAAGTGAATTCTGCAGATACCCATAAGACAAGCAGCCTGTAACAACAGCCTGGCAATGAATTTGCTTCACTTCCCAAAAATTTTTGGCACCATGAAGAAGGTGAAGAAGTGTGTGTTTATCTGGGTAAATACCAGACCTCAACATAGAAACATATAGACCAAAAGACTGATCCTTTACCGAAGACAAAGCAGAGATCATAGTGTTGTAAATGTACAAGTTAGGATTAGGTGTAAAGTGATTGAAAAGTATAAGGGCCATGTCTAAATTCTCAGGGTGCGAAATTGCTGAGAACAAAATGAGTCTACTCATCGGAAAAGTTTTACCAATGAGATTGCACCTCATTATCTGCCCTATAATCTGCTTGAAATGATCCCTGGTATTGCTTTTCTCAAGCAAAACAAGGGATGGGTGATGGAGTTGTAGGGATACGGTAGGATCCCAGTCAATGTTTCTGCGGCTTGCAGCACTAGAACTGAGAAAACGGATACCTCTCCTTCCCATCACAGTACATGAATCGATATGCAGCAGATAGAAAATCACAACTCACAACAATCAATTTATATAAACCGACTGCAACACTGAGCTAGTTGTCCATCCATTGCAGTTCATCAAGGCAAAAACGAAGAAAAGGAACCCCCTCTACAGGGGCTTCAAAATCATGACTATAATACAAATTTTCAACCAAGTTTAAATTTTTATCAAAATTTCGCCCAATTCTTAATGCCCCACTTAAGTAAGCTCCATTTCTTAGCAGAAAATTTACTTCAGTCTCCAAAACCCGAGGAAATGGAATGGAAGATTCAATCTTTGCTTGCAGAGGAAATATAGCTAAAGGTGGAAACTTCTACCATTTGGTCGCATGTAATGCACACAACAAATAGAGCCCACGTGTATATAAAGTCAAGCTGATTTTTGTTTAACAATTTTCAGGCAAAAACATAGGCGCCCCCGCAGCTATTGGGTTCAAGTCAATAAATTTTGAAAGCTCTACCTTTGCGTTTAACAGATTTCAATGACTACCCTAAATCAGAGAGAAATGATCCAAATTTGTGAGGCTTTTGGGCCAAGCTGGGTCCTCTCTGGTGGGTTTTCTCCACCAGCAAATGTATGTTTGTATTAGAGAACACAAAGTTTTGTTATGTTGTGTAGTTCTTGGCTTTTCTTTAATTGAGTCGCTCAGAGCCCACAAAACTGGAAATATAATGCAATCCAATGAAATTATTTTTGTCAAAACAAGAGCTCACAACATAGCTTTATAAGACAATCAAGATTTGTTTACTTCAAGTTTTCAACTTGCACCGTGCAAAAGAAAAAAAAAATTCAACTTGCATACAAAACAGTAAATCCATACCCATCAATCCCTTTTGATTGGCCCCACATTCGCACTACTAACCATAGAGAAAAAGGTGGAGATCTTTCATCACTAACATTTTGGTCTTTCTCCACTAACACCATCACATAAGTGACACATCAATGAAGATTTTGAAGAGATTTTCTTGACTTGAAAAAGGCATGACTCCAAATGCCTGTGACTTTTCACCCTTCGGCTGATATGATATCCTTTCCTTGTTGATTTTACAGTAGAAAATTAAGAACTTTAACTGAGTATTGTTATAAAAATAGGAGAATAACAAGATTTGGTGTTTCCATATCCCTGTTGGGAGTGACTGATGAGGGCATGAATTTGCACATTCGTGTTTCAGATCATGAAGTGGTGTTTGATTCAGGCTTGACAATACTTGATGTCTCCGGTGGCTGTGCTCGGAATATCACAGAAGCAAGCGATATAGGCATGATACAGAGTTGTTTGGACTGAAGAAATTGCATGGCAGCTCTAATGTCTTCTTCCATCAGCTTGGCTACTTGTTCTTCCGTGCCATCATTGGACCACTTCTCCCATGCTTGCGGATTTGGTCCTCCCTGGACACCCTCTCCCTCGATAACATTAAACACAAAATTCAATAGATGTTGCAAATATTCCCACTACAACTTACAACATTAACATATTCACACCCATAGCGCACTGATGATATTAGAGAATCAAGAACAGCACCCTTAAATTATAAATCATGTAACATTACTACCTCAACTGATGCTAATGGTAAGTCAGCTACGAGCTGAGCAACTGCACCTGCTGCACCCAATCTACTCATGCTCAATACCTAATTACGTCCATGGAAATAAAACAGCATGAAGGTCAGTAGACATGAGATTGTTAAAATGAGAAAACAAGTGCAATTCAGGTCCATATTATTCAGGTCTGTAGACCCGACATTTTCTTTAGTTCACATAAAAATAAAAAATAAAAAAAGCCTTCAAAGGCCTTCAATAGCGACTTGACGAAGTACTGAAGACTTTCCAAAACAATAACGAAACAACTAGTAGGAATCGGTTTAACCTGTTGGAACAATAATGAAATCAAATGTACTCTGTGATAGCGGGAAGATATGTTGGGAAAATTTTTAATAATGATCCATTTCACTTTGAGTTTCAATACCTTGACTTGGAGCCTTAGAAACTTCACATAATCCACAATTTCGTCAAGCATAGCTGCCTTATCTGTCTGCAGGCATTTTGGAATGTATTAGCACGTGTAATATTTTAACCATAACAAAGGTTTCGAAATTTCATCAACAAATATATCCACTGAGGTTGCTCAACAATGTACATGGCATGAAGGCAAGCTTAAAGTTGCGACAAGAAAGAGACAAGAAAAGAATTGGACAAAAACATGCCCAAAACATCGGCGTCATACAAACCTTGTTGGCGGTAGGAACAATCTCCTGCAAAGCCTTCATTCTCTCTGCAATTCTCTCCCTGCGTAGCTGCATATAAAGTACATAAATTCCCTACTTGCAATGTCGATATTATCTCAAAAACGCACAAGAATTCATATATGTAATCAACATATCATCTTGCAAGGAATTGCTAATTGACGGTCCTTTGTACAACTAGAGACTGTGGCATAATAGTAGCCATCCATCTGGTAGAATGTGACAGAAGCAAATAACTACCACCAAAAACCTTAAAATATTGGTAACCATTCGCAAATAGCTTTAGTTAGAGGAACATCATTGCACTATTTAAAAGGAACTTGGACACAAGAAGAGTCCTACGCTCAGGGGATTGATTTTGCGACAGAAAGGAAACCAATCTTACCCGCTCGGCAATGCTGTGAGGATCTGTGGCTTGCCCTCGTCTTGCTCTCACCCTTGGGCGGATGGCAGGTGGGTGCTGCACAGCAGAAACTGTTCCTGGTGTTGGCTGGCCATGAAACTGCTGAAACACCAACAATGCAACTTATTAGGAGACTGAACTGAATTTTGTGTACAACGTAGGAAGCTAGGATATAGAAAGCATGTCAGTGATTCCTCCACAACTTGGTGAAGAACAATTTCCTCGAAACCACCAATTTGTCAATAGTAATATCAGCTGTTAAATGGAAGGTGATTATGTCAAACTCCAACTGGAAACATGAGTCTCCAAAAGGACTCTTACAAGTTGGTAGGGCATGTTTAGTTAGTATTGATTGTCTTATTCTCAAACAAAGGAAATCTTAAACCTACGTAACATCACTTCATGTCATGGAAGTTTTAACAGGCAAGTTATACGCAAATAATTAAAATTGATATGCACCTACACGTTATATTATTATAATAGTCTAATTTACAATTTTATCAAATTAATTGCATACATATGTTGGAAACAAACAAAACTGGGAAATTCAAGATATTCATTTGAACTGGTCCGAAAATCACGCAAAAAAAAAAAAAAAAAAGCCGCAAATTGTAACACTCAGTTTGACTTTCCTGTAAGACAGGTCAAATGCGCGTGTGGCCACCAGGACCCTCACATTTGGTCGTGTACCAAACTACGGCACTAGCCTTCTTCCCAGTCATTGCTCCACGCTATCCCAAGGCGCGTGGACACAACCAAATTAGGAAAAGGACATAAAAAAAGAAGAAGCACAAATGGCTCGTATATCTTAAGTTAAACCCCTTTAATTTTGGTTATTGTCGAGAAAACCATAGTAACCAAAGCACTCTTTGGAAGTGAAGCATTTAGTAGAGTAGAGGAGAGACAGAAAAAGTGCGATGCCAAAACTAGCCCTGGGATCATCAAAATTGTGGGGGGGGGGGTAACTAGGAAGTAAATGGGCCTAGTTAGGAAGGGCATTGTAGTCCAAAACAAAGCAAAAGTTTGACTACCTGGTGGGTTTGAGGGGGACCAGATGGTGGTGTTGGTGGTGGTGCAGGGCGGATTGACTGGGTTTCCAATTGTCCAAACGCCGGGAACATAGTTGACATGTGCACGGACTCTCTTTCCTGCCACCCAAAAATAGTACAATTAAGATCATTGACCGTAACAATTCTTTTTTATCCACATATTGTAACCTAGCAGCAGCAAATTCCCATTATAATTTTCTTTCTTTGTTCTTTTTTTTTCCCCCTTTTTTATGTGTTTAAGGCTACCATATTTGAAATCTAACTGTTTCTCAAACTTTTTCTTGTCTGTTATGAAGGAAGACTCAAGACTAATGGGTAAAGCCCCATTACAGACGGCATAAGCAGCTTTTGTTTTGATATTTTGATAGGCAGGGCAGGTAAGCAGGGTTAAAAAAATAAAAGGGTTGGGAATCTTTGGTATGAAAATTCTCTGAAAAAGTTGGGGCAATGGGTACAACTACAAGACATGGTATTGAGTCCATAGTTTTAAAATTTTGGCCGGTGAGTATTGCTTTACACATATTACCATTTCCCCCAAAGAAAAAACAAAATTGGCAATACATGAAACCATGACTGAAAATCCAAGATAATGCAATCTTGTTAAAACTTCAAAAAATTGCCAATCTTTTCCATGAAAGATCCCATCTTTTGACAGCCAACAATCCACTTGCCTATAGTAAAACCTCTCAAATGACAACAAAGGAGATACAAACAACAGCAAACAAACAAGCCCGCTTGAAATAACCAAACTGGACAAAGAGGAAAAAAAGGCAGGAACGTTTGGTAATAGACACATGACATAACAGTGTTCAAACAAAAAAACAGAGAAGCTAGAGAGAGGTAGACTTAATTACATTGATTCCAGGGGCAGTGGAAGTAGAGGAACCATTATTGCTACTGTTGTTATTATCCAAAGCACCACCAGCATCTTCCTGGTGCCTCAAGAACCCATGGTGCTCCAAGTTCAATCCTAAAGGCATCAAGCCCATATTAACAGTATTATTGTTCCTCAACCCACCGCCACCACTGCTAGACCCCAATTGCAAACCCATCAAGGGCATGCTAGACCCCACCACCTCTCCTCCTCCTTCTCCACCACCACTATCACCACCATAACCAGCTGGCTGCACTGCCAATATCTGCTCAAAGAAATAATCACCTAAACCCTCAGATGGATTACTTCCTGCCATTCAGTATACAAACTGAATAAAGCACAAAGCTTTGCCTTTTCTTAGGAGTAATAATGGCTACAGATATCAAGAAGAGCAATAAAGACTTCTCTTTTATTGTGCAATTATAGACACTGAAAGGGAATTATGGGGGAGATGGAGAATGTTTGGGAAACCCAAGAAAGAGGGAGTGTTGGGGAATTGGGTGGCAGATCCGAAGCCCAATAACCAGAAAAGAGAAGTGGCGGATTCCAAGATCATTTATGGGTATGAATGTTCTTGCTTTGAATAATTAAGAAAGAATTCCAACGGAGAGAGAGAGAGAGAGAGAGAGAGAGTGCTAGAATGCTCTTTGTCTGTGTGTGTTTTTTTAAAGGTTTAGTTTTTTGGGGGTCTGACTTGAGTGAGTGGCCGAGTGAATAATTAAAAGAGAATTCCGAGAGAGAGAGAGAGAGAGAGAGAGAGAGAGAGAGAGAGGGCGAGAGTGCTCTGTGTGTGTGTGTGTTTTTTTAGAGGTGTAGTTTTTTGGGGGTGTGACGTGAGTGAGTGGCCGAGTGAATAATTAAAAGAGAATACCGAGAGAGAGAGAGAGAGAGAGAGAGAGAGAGAGAGGGACTGTTAGAATGCCGTGTGTGTGTGTTTTTTTTTAAGGATTGGCTTTTTGGGGTCTGACTTGAGTGAGTGGCCGAGTGCGGCTTCTCTGTGATACTCTAATATTACAGGGAAGTTTGAATACCTAAACGCGGGGTATGGATTTAAAAGTTAAACGTGAGTTTATATTATTAAATTATAATAATTAATTATAATTTTTTATAATTATATTGTGATTATACGTTGAAAAATGAAAAAATTACAATCAAAAGTCATGATTATACACGTGTGGACATGTATTTGAGGTCCCTCTAACTTGTTCTTGTTTTTTACGCATGCCCACTGAGCATTGGTGGAGGTTGGGGTGAGATTCTACTGTTCTTACGCGCTGAAAAACACAGGCTGTGATGGTTGCATTTTTCCCTTTCTCTGCAAAGAATTTTGCCCCAAAGACATTATGATGTCTCCTGAAACTCCATAAAGTTATTTTCATTTAAGGAGGGCCTCCGGCGTTGTAAGCTTTTGTGGCCTCCAAGTCAATCATGGGGTTATTCAGATATTTTCTATTGCAACTTAACTTTATTCCAGTGTCTCGACTTTTGCTAATAGCAGAATAATCGACGGCTGATTTTGAAGTCATCCCATGATATTACAAACGGGTAAAAAATAGATGGATCTGATCAATTTAAGGCATGTATACATTATATTATTATGGACCATTATAATTATTAATTTCTACATTTTTTAATTTTTTTTGATATATAATTGTAATTTCACGATAAAAATTGCATGTTTTACATCAATGATTATATAATAGGATAATATGAATTTATATGATTGGGGGGTTACAAATTAACTGCATCCAATGAAGGTGGTTATGAATTATTTGGTCAAATAATGTAATCAATTACCGACTCGATTGGCTCATGTTTGTGTTTGCAGATTCTAAGTCGATGGTGTTAAGTAATTTTTTAGCCAAAAAGAGATCGTGTGAGGTGGGAATGATGAAGGCAATGACGCAGCTGTGACTGATGAATGTCATTACTTCTGTGGCTGTGTCTTCGAAAGTGAACATTGGCATTGTCCTCACAAAATCTAACTAATCACCAAAATTCTAAGACAGCTATACTCAACTTTTCAGAAAGCTGGTGGGGTGCTTGTTTGCTGCATTCAGAAATGCAATTCTTAGTGTAACAATCAAAATGGGATGTGAATGATTACCATCAACAACATGGAAGTGATGGAATTTTGACGACAAGATTTCATTGAAGAACCCGTGTTGTTAATGTATGTAACCCCACGTTATTTGTTAATGCTATGCATGACCTACCAGACTCGAACGCAAGAAAGTGTACTTAATAATTTTAACAGCTTTTTCAATCTGAAAAGTGGCATTGATAAGTGACAAAATGTGGTATCTCCCATGCACTGGTCATGATAGTGCAACGATAGATATTAAAGTTCCTCACTCCCCAACCTTTGCTCCCAACATTTTGCCAATTCTTTTGTTTCATTCGTACCCCAGAATGGTTTTTCTAGCACTGTGTTAAGAGTCATCGTCATCCCCAATAAGCACCACCGTTTGTTTATCAAGAAAGTTTAGTAAGTGGGTCAGAAACGTAGTTGATGGACCAGCAAACATTGGCATAACTTTGGTGTCACGCCAAAGAGCTTGAGCATGAATCCACAAGCCTAATCCAATTAATTCTACGTCGACCTTGTCCAGTTAAGAAAGTCGGCAAGAAATCATCTCTTTAGGGCTTTACTGAAAAATCAACTCTTTAGTTGACCCCTTCTTTGTTTTCCTTTTCAATAAAAGCCGTCCGTTGATATTGATCCATTAGCTCCGATTGATTCCGTGTCTCAAAATTAACTTGTGCCCTGCCAAATGCAAAGTGGAAGAAAGCCCATTTCCCTACAAGAATATATCATCACCGTAAGGAAGCCCATTGACCCAACCAAAATACATGAAGAAGTCGTTTATTTTTATTTTTATTTTTATTTTTTAATACAATAACAGTCAGGAATTTGTTCAATTAAATGTTAAAGAAAACAGGAGGTGTAAGTTCAAAAATACTGTAAAAAATGCTTGGTATTTTAACCTATATTTGTGAACAATCCCACGGATTATCGATAATTCAAGATACTCCCTCAGTTTCTTATCGTTAGCAACACAACCATGTCCGTGGCTACTAGCAGAGTTGACCCTTTGACGAGCACAACCCACAGCAGCAGCAGCGATGATCGTGACATGACCGATCACTCTGCCCCAGCTAGGGTGGCCCGAATACAAACATCCTTTCTGGACAATCTCGAGGATGACCTATTGATCCGATATTCTTCGAAGACTCATCACTGCCAAGTTGACAAGGTGCTCCCTAACTTCATCTCCCTTCTTTATTAGTCGATCCTATGAGTCAAAGAATTGAAAACAAGTTGTAGTATTCATGATGACAATGACGATGGAGACAATAGCAGCAGCTTGTGTTGGGGAAATGTGACTCCAAGTCTCTTCCTTTCTTAATTTTGGTTGGTGAATCCAATCCGTTTCTTCCTTCCTTATGGGCCTTAATCCATCTCTTCCTTTTTTTTTAATTCTTGAATTAGCGTCCATGTAAATAACACTCACACTACAAATCTTAAAACTTAAGGGAACGAAGTGATTTTCACTTATATATATATTACATACAAAATAAATTATTAAAATTTTTAACCCACGAATGAATATCATATTTATTATTTATATTTATCTTAATTATTTATCGTTAAATCACTAGACTTCAGTTTTTTTTTAATATTTATATTTACTTTAATTTAATTATGCTGTGACTCTATTAGTTATATATATTGAAAAAATACATCTCTGTGCAATTAACTTTTATTATATTTAATTATGTTGAATTAACGTCATCATCTACTGAAATTAAGATGACGATGGAACTTAAAAGTGAAGAGCCCAAGAGCAACCAAGGGAGGGAGATGAGATTTCTAAGGTAAACCCATAATTTGACTTTTAAAAACATCAGGAAAGTCGCCTCTTTTTCTTTTCTTTTTCAATTTTTATCTTTTGAAATTAAAATAAAGCGACTTTTTGAGTTAATTTAATGTTAAATATAAATTAAAGTATATAAAAAAATAAAATTTTAAGTGAGATATATTTAAATAAAATAACATAATAAAATATACAATTTTGTATGTATTATATTATATTTTTTATTTTTTTTTTTTAAAAAAAAAGAGTAAATAAGCACAATTTATCTGACAGAAGAGACTAGATTCTCCATCACGACCCAAAAAGAACTTGCCATGCCATGCATGCGAATGTGCACGTGGATTTAGCAAATGCCAATTTGACGGGAAACGTTTTGGTGGGCAAACCGAAGGAAATTCAACTGAGAGTTCTGTTATATTAATAACATGAAGATAGTCTATATCATAAAAATGTTGACTATTAATCATTTATTTACTTGATCCATTATTTATTAAATAAATAAATAACTAATTATAACTAATAGTTTGAGCATTTAATTTGGTCTTTACCCCAACTTCTTGGTTTGAAAATAAAGAGGATATAGTAACGGCCCCACCCTTTTCTCCCCACCCCCCTCCTTCTCTCTCTCTCTCTCTCTCTCTCTAGTTTGTCTTGTCCTTTGCTTGTCCATGTCGGCTTCAATCGAGAGTTGGAACTCGGTGATAAAGCTTCGGTTGACACTGCTTGTCCACGTCATGACTTCAAACTATGTTGCCTCTACTTGCCTTTCTCTGTCAAATTGTGAGCTTTGGGAATTTCTGTATCTCATGGCAAGAAAAATGATCTAAGATGGCAAGAAAAAAAAAGAAGGGTCTTTAACAAATGTATAGAGATGGCTCCATTTCACCCTAATTAAATGGCATAGTGACAAATGTCTAGAATCGAACTGTTTTTTTTTTTTTTTTTTTTTTTTTTCTATTGTTAGAAATGAAAATCTTAAGCAATAAAATAGTACAAGGCATTGTGCTGGGTGGAAATTTCTCAAATGCTGCTCTCGATAGGTACCCCTCGTATTTGCAAGGTTGCCTCCACAACGCACATACCCAGGGTGCCCTTTTCAGTGTATGATAATGGGAATATTGCAAGAGCCAAAGCACCTGCACCGGTCCTACCCATTATTTAGCTGTTATGTTCATAGTTAGTTTTCTGTTAGCGGACCAGCGGACTTGAAATCAAAGCTCAAAATGCCAAAGGGGTGCCCTTTCCATGATGGTTAGAACCTGAAGGTGGCGTTGCTATCTCTGAAAAACTGGGATGGGGTGCCCACTTGGAGTGCCTACTGATGGGAGTTGTCGAGGCTAGCTAGCTTTGGTAGAGGGAAGTCCAGGTTCCAGCCACATAATGTCACTCACCAGTAATCATTTCATGGTGTCTAAGTCTGCAAATTGATGAAGTTGAATATCTTCTGAACTGGAGAGAAAGAAATTCAAGCAGTATGCGATTAAACCTGGTGACTCTTGGAGAAAAATCTATTTAGAATTTGAGTGAGTTCATAATGCTTTATGGTCCCATGTTTTTGTTAATTTACGAATGATGGCCCAACAATGTGGCTTATCGATTATGTAACAGAAAAGGCTTCAGAGTGCTGTAGCACAAACATCTAGCTCCATCCCATTTAAGTAAAGACCTTTTCTTTTTCTTTTATTTTTATTTTTTTTATCAAAGAACTAAATTTCTTTTTAGACAAGATTTCATTGGAGCGTGAGATAGTGATCTAGAAATTAGAAATTTGCTCTACTCTGGTGTCAATTAGTTAAGCTTATGTCGATGCCACAAGAGGGGCGACCACAAAATGGTGTAACCTTTGAATCGCTTACTTCATCTGCCCTTCTTACGTGGAGAAGGGCAGTCTATCTTGTGGAGTATAAATATGAAGAACATTGTAAGCTTTGTAGATAACCTCTTATCTTCTCCCTTGCTCTCTCTCTCTCTCTCTCTTTCACACCTGTCTCTTATACACATCTAGATGTGTATAAGAGACAGCTCTCTCTCTCTCTTTCACACTCTGAAGACTTGGGTCGCGAGTCCTTCTTCACTTGGATCTCCCTAACTGGCACACTTTCGTGTCAAGACTCAATGTTACTGCGGTGTACACAGGACGGTGAATGTCAATTTTCTTTCTTTTCTTACGTTGTTTTTTTATGTTTCTCTTTTCTGTAACCGAACGAAAAACATGTTTTCTTTTTCCTTTTTATTTTTTTCTTCTCTTTTCTAACTTTCAATTCCATATCTGTTTGATTGTTGTCGAGCGAGTCATAATAGCCATCCAATTATATGAATTCCAGCGTCAACCTTCGTATTGCTCAGCCCCCAGCTTGAAGTCGGTGATTATCTTAGGCCCTTTTAATCCCAAAAATTGCCACAGCAGGAAAGATTAGAAGGGTGTTTCCATCATTCCGTAGCGTGCAGTCTATGCATGAGTAACAGATGAATCGAGTTTACCATCTCTAATCCCAATTCCTGAACTTTGAAAATGAATAATTTGATCTTAACAAAAGTACAACATGAGTCACTGATTGAACTAACTGAATTTCTACATCATATACTCTCCTTCGAGCTGAAGACTTCGACATCTTGTTTCTTCTCCTCACTCGCTGCTGTCGGTTTCTCTGTAAGGGTCTCTAGCGCAGAATCAGGATCTTTTTTAAGCTCTGACTCAAACTCTTTTGCAGCCTGCAAAATTTACATCAATCATGTACATAAGAATATACATTAACATTATTCAGAAATTTTCAAAATCTAGTAACAGGCAACACATAATTTTTGCACATTTGGTTGATGGCATTCAAACATAGAAGCTTGAGAAAGAAAAGATGTTGATTGCCCCATAATTTGAAACACGTCCTATGAATCACACAATGTATTTCGCTCCGCAGTTGATGTCAATAAGTGAACTACATGAGAATGAATTACTTACTTCCTGAGCATCTTGCTAACACTTTCTCCAAACAGAAGGAGAAAGGAGCATACCATTACTCTCTCCACACATACAACAAAGATGTTGATTGCCCCATAATTTGAAACACGTCCTATGAATCACACAATGTATTTCGCTCCGCAGTTGATGTCAATAAGTGAACTTACTTCCTGAGCATCTTGCTAACACTTTCTCCAAACAGAACGAGAAAGGAGCATACCATTACTCTCTCCACACATACAACAACACTTTCACAAAATTTCATGATTCTTGTATGGCACATACAACTTTATGCATCCAAAAAGAAGGCAATTCATATTTCCAACCAGCTAGAGCAAACTAGAAATGCACCTTAAAGTAAAATTCAAAGCAAATTTTAGTCTCTGCAAATAAATGCCATCCAAAGACATGAGACAAGCTCCTGAGGCCCATTAAATGGAACCCAAGTGAATTAGTTCCAACAATTTACATAATAAAATTGTGACAACAATTAGCCCAGAAAAATTCCAGATATATAGTGCACACTTAGTCCGCACAGACTGCATGTCAAAATATCTTCCCCGTCAATGATTACAGGGAAGCAAGATTTCTTTTTGAACATTAGCAAGTCTAAATTGAACACCAACACTGACGAGTTACACTGGCATTGCAGGCACACAATGCATAATTGTTGTTTGTCAATATTACAGAATTTTATTGGCAAAAGCTCTGCAGCCTAAGAAATATTGTTTTGCAGAATATGGACAGATATCCTGTGTCAAAATTAGTACATTCAAAAGGTTTTTCAGCTTAAATGGATTGCAGTTTTAAGGCATCTCCACACAAGCTCCCTCCATTTTAAGCAATACCAGGTCCAGTTGATACTGCCCGACAAAACATGAAAACTATTATCTCTTTGTGTCTCTCTACCAAAACATCTGTTTAAGGATTGTCTATAGTGACGCATTTGTTCTGGAGTAAGGGTATGATTCATCCAGAAGAAACAGGGCATGATAATAAAAAAGCAGAGAAAGCTCAACACACTTTTAACAACCTACCAAGAAAGGAATGGTATTGAGACTGATCATGACAATAAAATAACCCATATAACACTGCTCATAGGCTCACTTGGGGTGAGATATACATGTACAGACCTGAACCCTTCACATAAATTTAAAGAGTTTGAAAGATATTGATGCCAATGATATTGTTGGCCATCTTGTAGATGTCTACTGGATCAACTACTTCTAGCTACACACATAAGACCTATGCCAGTAATCATATGCAGGGCTTAGCTTGTATACGTGCTGCTATGTTGAAGGTCTAAAAAGGAGGTGATGACAAACATGTTGGTCAGCAGCTATGGGCTTGGGAGCAATTTTAATGGGGTTCTGCCTAGGAAGGGGTAAGATATTGTATGTGTTTCTACAATAAAGCAAGCTGTGGCTCTCCTGAGTGGGTCACCAGTCAAATCATTGTGTCAATTGCTGAAGCAATCACATGAAGGCACGATAGTCACATGGAGATGATGATGGTTTATTGACATTGTGTGTGGTGGGGACACACTGCTTCAATAGTTAGTCTCAACCCTTATTGCAAAATGGAACCCAATGCACAGCTGGAAACTTGAGTTCTAAAGTTTCAACACTGCTGATCACCCAAAGTTCTAGTCTTCCTAACTTTATACATATGTTGAATTTCATGATAACCAAGAAGAGGTTCATTGATTTGCAGGGGAAAGAAAAAACTACCAAATAAGCAAAACATGAGTTACTAAAGACCTTAATTAAATTTGATTCATGCAAATATCTCATCAAGCAAAGGAATCCTGCATACAACAAATGAAGAGAGCTTCACATTGACAATACAAATATTTGCACCAAAATCAAAACAAACACAACCGCAATAGATAGAAATTAGATCAATCAACTCCTTCTGCCATGAATATAACAAAAAAGCATCAAGTACAAAAATTTAGGATTTTACAGAAGAATAATAAACAGGAAAGACCCATGAACCATAAATTTCCTCTCAGCTGAATCATACGAAAAATACTGGGATAATAATAGGCCATTCCATGGAAATCACAAATACAAAGGTATACACATGCAGAGCTGCAATCTTGCAATTCTTTTACACAGCTATGCTTTCTTCCAAAATTAAGCCTGATACTCATCTATCCGCCAACCATTTCAGCTCCTCATTTCATTGGAACTAAGGTGCTACATGGAATAACAAAAGGATATCATAAGACATATTCCTTCTGTTTGCTGTCTTTTTTCCGCTTTCAATACTAGATCTAATGTGAACTCGATGAACCTTAAACCAATAATTGACGCAAATTGAATTGTGTTTCGCAGTTCGTCCTCTACTCAGAAGCATCCATTAGCATAACAAGCAATAAAGCTCCAAACTTTCCACAAACCAATAAGAAATCAAATAGACCCAGATAAAAATACCAACCTGTTGGAAGCTCTTGACAGTTTTTCCAATACTCCTCCCCACTTCAGGCAGCTGCTTGGGCCCAAAAACCAGAACAGTAACTCCAGCAATTACAACAAGCTCAGGGACTCCCAGACCAAACAAAGCATTGCAGGTGAGACCCTTTTTGGCTCTCTGCTCTGTACATCTGGTTTTGACCAGAATCAGAGAATTGCCGTAGGACTTCTTGGTTCTGTTGAAAGACACAGTGCTGTTGTAGAAGGCAGAGTGAGAAGAGGAGAAAGGAAGAGAACGTGGGGGTCTTGAGAATGACAGAGATATAGATGAGATCTCCATAGGTTTGTTCTTTCTGGATCTCTTGGGCTTTGTGGGATTTTAGGGATTTCCTTTTTTGAGGGTTAGTCGTTGGCCTCCGGAAGCATGAAAAATGGAAAATCTCATGGCTACAGTGATATGCTGTGGGTGGACGCTCTTGCAATTTTTGACCACGTTTTAAATCTTTTTGAAATTTTATTTTCCTTTTTTTTTTCTTTACTTGGGTTGGGGAAATGGGTTGTTAAAATTTCAAATTGTAACTTTTGTAATTCTTCATGCTCCTTTCCAAATTCTTCATGAACAATGAAGAAAATTTTGTTTCCGGAGGTCCTATTCTAAAGACCTAAGGAAAAAAAATATCATGGAGTAAAAGGTATTTGCTCACTACCCATGTAAACAAATTTTCGTATCAACTGATTTTAGTATTAATATAGCCTTCCTTGAGATACCTTAGCAAATGAGCATTGGTTATGTTTTCACTTTCTCTTGTTGAAGGAAAATGTCCATTTATTTTGTCCTTCAATCTGTGATGCAATTTAGGTCAAACAGAGAAAAAGAAAGTTAGATGAGACGTTCCCTTTATTCTTTTTCTTCGATACAATTGGCTGAAATTCAAACTTGAGACAGTGGCCTCAGCAACATTAGTTGGGACTCATTGGTTTGCCCAGAGATTCTTGATGTATCTGACAGGCAGATTCAAGTAAGCCCAGAGTATGAATGAATGAGGTAAATTTAAACCGGCCATTGATTTAATGCATGTCAGGAAAAGCCAATTTATAGCGTCACCTACTACTTCTGCCGTGTACATATAGACGTCTAGTGTGCTGAAGCGATGAGAGAGACAACAGCCTTGGTAAAATCTGACAACCATGTTAAAAGGGCGTTGTTCTACAGCAAGCTGGCACATGATCAACTCGAGGTTTAAAAAATCCTTTCATTGAACAAACGCTTTAACAATAGACTATACAAATGACAATCAATGCTTCTTGACATCCATCAGGAAATTCTTCACATTTGGCGTGTCTTTGTGCTGTTACTCCCGCTTCCCATTGGATTGTGGCCTATGAGAACTTGCGCCCCCATGGATGCATTTCTGCAAATTTTCCAAGCTAGCCACTCGCTGCAAGGAAGCTGTTTGTTCCATCTTGCACGTGGCTGATATGGGTGCTCCAGAATTTGGCTGCACATTTTCAGCAGAAGAAGTTTCTGCCATACTGTTATTGGATCTCAAATCGTTGGTAGACATGGGATTATTTGGAGCCTGACAAAAGTCATATTTTGGTTCTTGAACTGGAACGGCAGCATCTGCTGACGTTTCAGAAAGGCTTCCATCAAATGACAGCATGCTCATTGTGGACATCTCAGGCATGGTCTGGAACGTGGGATTTAACCCAGTTACCTGTTTGACTGTATCCTCAGCCATTTTTACCTGAATAACCAATGATCAGATTAGGGGCAGAAAAAACATTATCAGCTCTCTTTTCCTCTTACGGTTAGTACACCTAAAACTTCAGTGTGAATTCATGCACGCAAACAAGGACTTGTGTGTATACAGCCTATGCTTAAATCGCACCTTAATCATCCATTCAAGCGTGCATGTTTATGTGATTGGAGAAAGAAATATGAGTAGCCAGAGCCTATAGCTACATAGTTTCAGTATCTGCTCGTAAGTCCTGGTGACTGTTTGGCAAGCGCTAGAATGGGCATCAGATTTTGAGAATGCCCACCAACGTGGCAGACAAATTAGAGATAAAAAATTTAACTGCACTCACTCTTGTCCTTAATGTCTCGACATCAGCTTTTAAAACTCTATTGTCAACAGCTGCCTCATTGTACTTTTTACTAATGTCAGTGAGACGCTTCAATAGAGTAGAATTTTCAGCTCTCAGCTGAGCAACCTGAGGGAGAATGATACTTAGTTTTCATGGGAAATGAAAAAATTGAAATAAAAGAAAGTCGGCACTAAAAAGAACCATGCCTGTGTCTCAAGCTCGGCCAAATGTGCCTGCTTTCTTCTTCTTGATCGTCTGGCTGACTCCCTATTTGAAAGCATTCTGGGTAACACCACAAATTATCTTCAGGAATCAAATCAACAAGATAAATATCTGAAGCATAAAATTGATCCATCAATACCAGAAAGAACAGAAACAAACATCCGTGTGTATATTTCAGGTGTCATCCTATGCATCAAATATTTTACTAATGACTGTTTGGAGCGAAGTTGCACTTTTCAATGTCCAAAAGAATCAAACTTATACAAGAAATTGGAACAGCAGAGACGATGGGTACCTCCTTAGACGTTTTGCAGCAGCAGGATCCATATTCTCTGTTATTTCAGTTTCACATTCATTTTCATTGTCTTCTGACTGATCTCTTGATGATCCACTTGTTGTTTGCTTGATGGGGACTACAGGCATCTTTGGTGAAGCAGGTAAGGGAGAAATACCTAGCGATCCATTAACATCTTTATCTTGTATGGGTAAGGAAAAAAGCACAATAGTTAAGAGTAGAATATACCAGTCAATCGAGATATGCTCAATGCCATGCTATCTGTCCAGATTTTGCTAAAATACAGATCAAAATAGCAGCTAATTATTAAATAGCACATGCCGCATATAACACAGTAGTGTAAACATCTTCATTAGCCAACATCAGTGCTAGTTTCCTGATTTTATTTCCTACTAGGAGAGTTGTTCAGCTTAATGATTATGGCTCTAATACCACAACTTACCAACCATATGTAGTCTTTTTCTAAATTTATAGATATGGAGATGCAAACCTTTAGAAGGAGCATGAGATTGTGATTGTGAAGCATTTGGGGCCTGCGATCCACAGTCAGCCCCAACATGAGATTCTTGTGGTGTCAAAAATGATGCCTAATCATAAGAACAGAATCCATTAAGTAGGCTGAAACAAATTCAAATTAGGCAGAAAATACCATCAAAAGAGCCTTCACAACTTTTTTTATGCAGGACTAGGTAGATGGTAAGAAAGCTAACAAAACAACACAGTTCTACCGATCTCAGACCTCAAGCAGAACAAATTCATGGTAAGGGATTAAAATGAGGGACAGCAGTGAAACAATATTAGATGACAGAGAAAAATCGCTCTAAATAATCACAAGTCTGAAAATCTGAACAGGATGAAAGGGCATTCTCAGTGCACGAAGTTCTGTCATAAACATTATATAATTATTACTTATCATACCTCACCATTTCTGTACACAAATTCTTAAACTTACTCTGTTACCTCGTTGACACTCTTACATTACTACATCATGGTAATACCTAGCCATTTCTGGTTGCTCCATTAACCTTCATTTCCAGATCAACATGCCATCATGAAAAAATGATGAATTCATGAGGTTTTGCATTTAAAATCTTAGGCCGTTCTACAATAAAATTCAATCTAAAGTTCTTGGATCCTGAAACCACTCAAAATACGTGGATATTGCAGCCCTATTTTTCGACTAATAACTCTAGCTTTGATTTTGACAATTGATCATTTTGGGCAAAAAGGGCTTGTGGACTTCTCTTCCCTTTAGTCAAATCTCCAGATAGGCCTCCCGCTATAGCTTGTAAAACCAAGTCAGATTTGGTTCACAGCGGCCCCAAAAATATGCACCAGCCAAAATCATTATTCACTTAAAATCTCCAATCCACAGAAAAATTTCATTTGGAGATCGAGTTATTTGTCTTCACAGTGCCTGTCCCACAACATTTTTGAAGGAAAAGAAGCAAAAAAGAAGGGTTTTTAAGATAAAGATACTAACAAACCAACCCAAAAAAAAAATAGTGTTACATCATTTAGTATTTTTTTTTAAAAAAAAAAGTTTGATCAATAATTAGCACTGTCACAATGATTGGGCTAAATAACATATGTAAACCAGACAGAAATCTAGCATGTTCATTTTCTTCATCTCTCTTCCCTATTTACTGGATAACCAAAATTACCAAACACAACCTAAACAAGAATTAGACATCCCCATCTCGGAAGGCCCCACCGCACAAACACAAAGATCCAAACTTCCCATCATCCTAAACCTGTCTCAAAAGCCAAACAAAACTCACACGCCAACCTACACACTAGTCTATGCAACCCCACATACACGCACGCACGCACACACACATACATACATACAATGGGCACAAGTATGTATAAGAACTATTCATGTTAGATTAGAGTACTTACACGAGACAAAGCTACAGCAGCGCAAGCTAAGCTGAGTTTACTTTTAAGAAACGCCTGGTACTCCTCGGAATCCACCGGAATACTCGGAGGGGACCCCCTTCCGCCGCCAGCGGCAGCGGCCGCCACATTAAAATCGCCCGGACCAGTACTGGACCTCTCGTTACTTTTAAAGCAGGAACTTCGACTCCTGATCTCGACAACGTCGTTTCCAGCCGAGGAGGACTGCCGCGAGGAGTCAGAGGCCACCTTCTCGGCGGACACCTCTTGGAGAGACCGCTGAAATGTCCACTCCGACTCGCTGCGATTCATTATGGAAGAAGAGTCGTCGAGCTTCCCCGTTGTCGTCGTCGGCGGCGGCGAAGGAGGAGGAAGCGTCGACCAGAAATGGTCAGAGATTTCCTCGACGGACAATACCCTATCCATTGTTCTCAGTAGTAACAGTTTTGCGTTTTTGTCTGAAATTCTTAAAAGGATTTGGTGGCCTTTTTAAAAAGGGATAAGCTTATTTTTCATCTTAATTTTTTTTAATTTGTTTTTGTACAATATTTAAATATTTTACTCACTTTAATTTTATCTTAAATATTTTAATTCTCTTTCTAATTAAATCTAATTATTAATAATAAAAAAGTATTAAACAATTAAATATATATGTAAATAATAATTAGAATATAAATTAAATATAAATATTTTTTATATTCAAAATTAATTTTAAATATATATCACCATGACTACTATTATCGTGGTAACGGTGGTCTGTAGTTAGTTTTAGTTTAGATATATATATATATATATATATTTATATATAGCTTTAATATGTATGTGATATATTTTATTTTATTTTATTGGTTTATACAATTAACGGTTTATTCAATTTTTGTTACTAATTAAATTTAATTAAAAGAAGATTATAACATTTAAAATTAAATTAATACTGATAAAAAAATAAAAGTATATTATATATTAAAAAAAACAGAGAGAGAGAGAGAGAGAGAGAGAGAGAGAGAGAGAGAGAAATTTAGGACTAAAAATATACTCACTTCCTTTTAAAATGTCTGGTGGTCTGACGCGGATTTGAAGTGGCAACTGGATACATGTGGGTCCCACTTTGTGATGTGGGACCTTTTTAATGTTTTCATGTTCTTTTTGTTAGTATCTACTGGAGTATTAATTAATGATAAATCCACTATTATCTCTTAAAAGTTTGAACTTTATCTCTTATTGGGCATGAAAAGCTTCTGTATTCAACCTCAGCTTTTTGAGGTGTTGGGTATTTTTGCTCTTATATATATATATCCAAGCTCATACTATCATATTAATTTAAAAGAATGCCAGATGTTGTTAGGATTTTAATGATAAATTGTATATTTAAGAAATTTTTTATTATTAAAAAGTGAGAGAGACTATTAAATATTAAATAACATATAAGTAAAAAGAACGAATTTATAAATTCAATTTCTTAAACATTTTATCCACAAATCTGCTCTGCTGTTTACTTAATAGCCTCCTTATATTTTCGTTAAAATGGGAAAAAATTTAAAAAAAAATTAAAAATTCCAGGATGCGTCCCAGGTGCATTAGAACGATCATTTTAACCTCGGAATACCCAGATTGAAAATCCGAGACCATGACACCAAAGTGATTTAAAATGTTATATCAGAAGAAATTACATCTAATTTTGCATAAATTTCGAGGATGATATTCCAGCATAACGGCAGTATCCATACAGATCATCTTCATACCTCGTCAGCAATCACGGCAATGAGCGATGAGTTACTGGTACGTATCTGAGCTCTTCCCGCCATTTCTACAAAAAAAACAAAAAAAAAAAAGAAAAAAGAAAAATTGCAGGTCAATTACAAAAAAAGAGAGAAAAAGAAAACAACCCAGAAACCTATATCGTCAAAAGAACCAAAATCAAGAGCTAAATAGTCATTCATGGAATACCAACTTTGTTTTTCTTGGCATCCAAACAGAACTCAGACGGTAATGCAACCGACAATCGCATGATTTAAAACCAAAGGTGAATCAATATTAATGAAAACGTACAGTTCGTCAACTCACGAACCTTAAAAACCAACCCGTCTCCAAAGCTTGTTCGATCGGTCGGGAGAAAGAGAAGCTGGGGGGCTTTTCGATGAATCCGAGGTGACGTGAGTTGTCCTTAATGATTCGTCATTGCAATAGATAATTCGATCCAACGGCTTTTCGATGAATCCGAGGTGACGTGAGTTGTCCGTAATGATTCGTGATTGCAATAGAGAATTCTATCCAACGACATGTCGGTTCTCAAACGCGAAAGACGAAGCCGGGCCTGACTGGTTGATTTGATGTTCTGGCCTACCGTAAACAGTGATCCGAAGCCCAACCCAATTACTATAAACTCCGTTTGAGGCTACTTATTGTCATTTATTATTATTTTTTTTTTTAAAAAAAAGAAATTTAAATATGGATTTTAAAGATTTTGCAGGTTGCAATGAAAGCAAATTGATTTTAGCGAGTGTATCATCAATGATTAAAACAATCAGTATGAAAAAAAAAAAAGGGACTTGCACTTTCCAAGTAACTTCTCATGCTCCCAACCAAAACACAATCAGGCCTTTCATTTGCAAAGACACTCTCCAAGAAATTTCTCCCCCAGGACCCACACACCCCATTTCTGCCATTCCACAAGAAATGGGGGAAATGAGTCCAAAACCATATAATATAATTTGGGAAAAAAAATAAAAGAAGAAAATAATTATATTTTCCTTTTCCAAAAGTTCTCTTTTTCAAAACATTGGTGTGTGTGTGTGTGTGTCTCTCACTCTCTCTCTATATATGTATATAATGCAACAGTTTGCACCTAATGCTATCTGGGTTTGGTGTAAACAGTTGAAAGTATGCAGATTGGCATTTTCTACTATTGTTGTACCAAAAATGAGAGAGAGAAAGAGAGGGAGGGGCTTGTTTAGCTGATATGGGTAAAGGACCAGATATCTTTATTGCTCAAATTAGTTTGACAATTGAGTAATTGGACCAGTTTTCAAATGGTTAGATGCCAATCTCCCCAACCCAATGGCCTTACCCAAGAGGGGTCACCGTGGGCCTTAGTAGAATGTATTTTTTTTGTTGTTTAATTTTTTTTTTCTAAAATTGAAGATTTCCATTTTAAATCTTAGTCATATTTAATTAATAAAAATTAAAAAATGTATTTTTTTAGCCCCAACCTGGAGACACTCTTTTCTTAGTTGATATTTTGTGAGTACAAAAATTACTTGGTGAAAAATTAAATTAGAAAAGTATTCTCCAAATGAGTTTTTTAATAAATAAATAAAAAGTCTAAAAATTAGATATACCAACTTAGTTAAGTTGCATTGGTAGAAATAGATTAGTGTACAATCTCACGATACTAGTATAATTTGAATTGAAAATTCATGTTTTATATATACATTTTTATTTTATTTTTTTATTTTAAGTAGAGTTAGTAAAAATTGAGTTGAGTTATACATTTTTGCTTAATTTGTTTGAAAGTCGGTTTAGTTTAATTTATTTTGATTGAAAAAAAAATAAAATAATGACCAGTAATTTAAAAAATTTGAAATCAAAATAATCTGAAAATCGATTAATTCAAATTTTGAATAATCTAAAATTCCAATGACTAGTGCATAAGGAAGTACATGGATGGTCTTGTCTCGTCCTCTCTCTCTCTCTCTCTCTCTCTCTCTCTCTCTCTCTCTCTTCCGTGCCTATAAGTACCATAGATTAACGTGACAAATTGAAAATCACACCTTTAATAGTTTCTCTTTGTCAAATCTTTTCTCGGTACGTTGTCTTCTTCTCTCATTCTTATATCTTTGGACACTCAATTTCCAGTCTTTGAAGGTAAAAATCTCATTTTTGCACTTTTGGTGTCCATTGTCTCCCTTAAATTCTCTTCATTTTATTGTGATTAATATGCACGTTTTCATTGGTAAAGCTATTTCTCTTGTTGGGTTTTCGGTTTAAAATTCAAAGGTGTTTGTTTTGTGATTTGCGGATCCTTATTATGTTTGTGTTCTGTCCAAAAGAACATTCTTTTCTTTGCTGAGCAACATATTCTCTTGCCTGTCTTAAACGGCGTTTCCAGCAAATCTTGGTTTTCCTTTCCATCTTAGAATTCTTGTCTTTGCAATATTCTGGAGCTCGAATTGTGGTTACTGCGTAGGAAATTTTGTCAATGATCATCTTCATGTTTATGTTTTTCCGTCTCTGCAGAATAGATTTTGCATTAACCGATCTATTTTGTGGGATTGTAATTCCTGTCTTGGCGTATTTTCTTGTGAAGCATGTGGTGTAGCACCTTCCGCCATGGGTTATGTTTTTGACAACTTTAAATTGTCCTTGGAAGGTGGGGCTTAATCTCCTGATAATTGAGTAGTGCAGGATGGAAAGCATTGATGGAACCAACTATGGAACTTACACTTATGATGAGCTTGAGAGGGAACCTTATTGGCCAACTGAAAAGCTCCGAATTTCCATCACTGGGGCTGGCGGTTTTATTGCCTCTCACATTGCCCGCCGTTTGAAGAGCGAAGGCCATTACATTATTGCCTCTGATTGGAAGAAGAATGAGCATATGACAGAAGAAATGTTCTGTCATGAATTCCATCTTGTTGATTTAAGGGTCATGGATAATTGCTTGAAGGTTACAAAGGGTGCAGACCATGTCTTTAACCTTGCTGCTGATATGGGTGGGATGGGCTTCATTCAGTCCAACCACTCTGTCATTATGTATAACAACACAATGATCAGTTTCAACATGCTTGAAGCGTCCAGAGTCACTGGTGTTAAGAGGTTAGTCCTTGGAGATTGTTCATCAATCTTGCAAAAGTTCCATTTAGTTTGCAGTTGCATTTTCTTATTTTATGCTCTAAATACCTAAAATTTGTGTCCTGCAGGTTCTTCTATGCCTCTAGTGCTTGTATTTACCCTGAATTTAAGCAGCTGGACACTAATGTCAGCTTGAAGGAGTCTGATGCTTGGCCTGCTGAGGTTGGTTGCTTTTGGTGGTTAAGAACAAAGCAAATTAGCCTTTCTTTATTTTTATTTTTTGGACTTCTAAATTATAGACTTGTTACAAATCAATTGATTACATGTGACTTGTATATAATGGAGAGATAACGAGTGTTATCCATGAAATTGTGCATTAGCCTCAAGATGCTTATGGCCTGGAGAAGCTAGCAACAGAAGAGCTGTGCAAGCACTACACCAAGGATTTTGAAATTGAATGCCGTATTGGAAGGTTCCATAACATTTATGGTCCTTTTGGTACATGGAAAGGTGAGCTCTTAATAATCAGTTGCAGACAGTTTATAGTTTCATTGAGTCTTGGATTTTTTGAGATTTTTGCTTAATAAGATATTCCTTTTTATTTTTTTGTTTGTTTTTCTTTAACCAGGTGGCAGGGAGAAGGCACCTGCTGCTTTCTGTAGAAAGGCCCTCACTTCCACTGATAAGTTTGAGATGTGGGGAGATGGAAAACAAACCAGATCCTTTACTTTTATTGATGAATGTGTTGAAGGTGTACTTAGGTAGTCGTTTTATGTTCAGTTTGCACACCTTGAGATGTTTGGATTTTTAGGCTTGTTAATCAAATTAATTATTATTGCCCTGGAATTAAAAAAAAAAAAAAAAAAGATTTGCTATGAAATGTAAAGTCTTGAACTTTTTTTTTTTCCCAGATTGACAAAGTCTGACTTCCGCGAACCTGTGAATATTGGAAGTGATGAGATGGTTAGCATGAATGAGATGGCTGAGATTGTTCTCAGCTTTGAGAGCAAGAATCTCCCTATCCATCACATTCCAGGCCCTGAAGGTGTTCGTGGTCGCAACTCTGACAACACATTAATCAAAGAAAAGCTTGGTTGGACTCCTACAATGAAGCTGAAGGTACCTATGTGACAAGATCTGTCTTTGGGATGAGACCTTTTTGTTGCTCGTGCTTTTCTACTGGCTTGCTTCTTTATGAAAACTAAGTCTGAAATACTACCTTGCAGGATGGGCTGAGGATAACATACTTCTGGATCAAGGAACAAATTGAGAAAGAGAAGGCTCAAGGACTTGATATTTCCATTTATGGATCATCTAAGGTGGTGGGAACTCAAGCGCCGGTTCAATTGGGCTCACTACGCTCTGCAGATGGCAAAGAATGAGGTAGCTGAAGCTGCAACAATCCATCGGAACAAAAATTTTCTGCTATAATATTGGGATGGTTATTGCAATTTGCTTCAAACTCAACTATACAAAACAACCGAAAAAATTGAAGGGAAATATCTATGGGTGTAGAGGTAATAAGAAGGCAATCTATAGGTGAGTACTAGTAGTGGGGTGAACTAATATCCTGGTACCTAGTTTGCAACATGTTTCGTGAAGTTCGGGAAGCTTAGTTAGCTCCCATTTTATCAAGTCTTCTATCTGGCCTACTTTTATGTTATGGTTATAATAAAATCTGTATTTCCCTTCTCGCCCATTTAGCATTGGTGGGTAATGAATTATACTTTGAATTTCGTGCCCTTTCTTGTGATATGAATGGTGAGCTTGTTTCCTGTGAAAGGAATGGTTTACTATATCCTGGGGGGGTGAGAGCCTTGATTAGGAAGTGTTAGAATGTCTGTTTAAGGAAGAGTTAGTAAAGGAAGAGGATGAGGTTTAAGTGGGTCTGTTCAAAGCACTCAAAAGTGTTAGCAGATGGTAAAAGAAGAGCTGGTAAAAGGGAGAGGATGAGGTTTAAGTGGGTCGGCTTAAAGCAAAACCCACCATCCGATTACCATGTCCAGACCTGTTTCGAAGAACCACCACCCGCTCACTTGCAAAATGGGATTAGACAAAAGAACTTTATGGTCCAACCCATGCTATCATGAACAAGTCGAATCGTGCTTGATGGATAATGGATTCTCAGATTCTGATCCTGTCTAGGCTGCAGCCCACATGCCTTGAGAACAAAGGCACCATTCAGCTTTGAGTTAAAATTGATCATCCTCCAGGTAGCTAAGATGTAAGAATTGGAAGGCTTCAAAATCAATTGGTATAAGAGAAAAATCAAACAGTTACGTCTGCAGGCAAGTACTCATTTGTTTTAAAGATCTTAGATTGTTTCAGTCAGCACTCAAAAAGGGTCATTTAATCACACTGAAGTATGTTGCAGACAGGCAACCGTTCTGCAGATAAGACATTGGGACCTGTATTCCTTTTGTCTGTGTAGACAATCTTCATGTTTGATGAACTTTAAAATTGGGCCCAATACATAATGAAATTCAACATAACAGTAATGTAGTGCTGCACAAAAAAAAACAAAAACAAAAACAAAAACAACCTCCTCCTCGGCCAACCGCGGAGAACAAGATAAACAACTTGTGTGCTTCCCTTAAATATCCAGATCACAGAATACGGGATTGGCCTCGAGCTGCTCCACAAATTTCACGAGGATTTCCTTCAATAGTTCACAACATTCATGTTCCTCCTCCTCTGTGGCATGCTTTCCAGCCTCCACATCATGAAATACTGCATCATAAAGAAGACTTACAGCTTCGTTGGCTTGTGATGGTGGCAACCCCAGCTCTCTTCCATTTTCCTCCAGGAAAACCCTGATTATCTCTAAAATACTCTGGTCATTTTTCCTACCACAATTTTCTCCTAGTATCCGGCCAACAGTGTTGTTCAATAGCTCCTTCTCAGCCAAAACCTGCAAGGGCATTATGTAGAGACCAGAAGATTTTACAATGGAGGAACATCTATGTTTTTAAAAGAGCAATTTATCTCTCCAGAATGCTGGTGACTGATCAAACCTATCATCAGATCAGGCCAATAAAGTCATTGTGATAAAGCAGTTGCTTACTTGCTTTTTTCAAATTGAGTCTTGGATTTTTGAGATTTTTGCTTAATAAGATATTCCTTTTTATTTTTTTGTTTGTTTTTCTTTAACCAGGTGGCAGGGAGAAGGCACCGCTGCTTTCTGTAGAAAGGCCCTCACTTCCACTGATAAGTTTGAGATGTGGGGAGATGGAAAACAAACCAGATCCTTTACTTTTTATGATGAATGTGTTGAAGGTGTACTTAGGTAGTCGTTTTATGTTCAGTTTGCACACCTTGAGATGTTTGGTTTTTAGGCTTGTTATTCAAATTAATATTATTGCCCTGGAATTAAAAAAAAAAAAAAAAAAGATTTGCTATGAAATGTAAAGTCTTGAACTTTTTTTTTTTTCCCAGATTGACAAAGTCTGACTTCCGCGAACCTGTGAATATTGGAAGTGATGAGATGGTTAGCATGAATGAGATGGCTGAGATTGTTCTCAGCTTTGAGAGCAAGAATCTCCCTATCCATCACATTCCAGGCCCTGAAGGTGTTCGTGGTCGCAACTCTGACAACACATTAATCAAAGAAAGCTTGGTTGGACTCCTACAATGAAGCTGAAGGTACCTATGTGACAAGATCTGTCTTTGGGATGAGACCTTTTTGTTGCTCGTGCTTTTCTACTGGCTTGCTTCTTATGAAAACTAAGTCTGAAATACTACCTTGCAGGATGGGCTGAGGATAACATACTTCTGGATCAAGGAACAAATTGAAAAAGAGAAGGCTCAAGGACTTGATATTTCCATTTATGGATCATCTAAGGTGGTGGGAACTCAAGCGCCGGTTCAATTGGGCTCACTACGCTCTGCAGATGGCAAAGAATGAGGTAGCTGAAGCTGCAACAATCCATCGGAACAAAAATTTTCTGCTATAATATTGGGATGGTTATTGCAATTTGCTTCAAACTCAACTATACAAAAACAACCGAAAAAATTGAAGGGAATATCTATGGTGTAGAGGTAATAAGAAGGCAATCTATAGGTGAGTCTGTAGTGGGTGAACTAATATCCTGGTACCTAGTTTGCAACATGTTTCGTGAAGTTTGGGAAGCTTAGTTAGCTCCCATTTTATCAAGTCTTCATCTGGCCTATTTTATGTTATGGTTATAATAAAATCTGTATTTCCCTTCTCGCCCATTTAGCATTGTGGGTAATGAATTATACTTTGAATTTCGTGCCTTTCTTTGATATGAATGGTGAGCTTGTTTCCTGTGAAAGGAATGGTTTACTATATCCTGGGGGTGAGACCTTGATTAGGAAGTGTTAGAATGTCTGTTTAAGGAAGAGTTAGTAAAGGAAGAGGATGAGGTTTAAGTGGGTCTGTTCAAAGCACTCAAAAGTGTTGGCAGATGGTAAAAGAAGAGTTGGTAAAAGGGAGAGGATGAGGTTTAAGTGGGTCGGTTTAAAGCAAAACCCACCATCCGATTACCTGTCCAGACCTGTTTCGAAGAACCACCACCCGCTCACTTGCAAAATGGGATTAGACAAAAAGACTTTATGGTCCAACCCATGTATCATGAACAAGTCAATCGTGCTTGATGGATAATGGATTCTCAGATTCTGATCCGGTCGGTCAGCCTATTGGCTGCATGAGATGACGACCACATGCCTTGAGAACAAAGGCACCATTCAGCTTTGAGTTAAAATTGATCATCCTCCAGGTAGCTAGATGTAAGAATTGGAAGGCTTCAAAATCAATTGGTATAAGAGAAAAATCAAACAGTTACGTCTGCAGGCAATTACTCATTTGTTTTAAGATCTTAGATGTTTTCAGTCAGCACTCAAAAAGGGTCATTTAATCACACTGAAGTATGTTGCAGACAGGCAACCGTTCTGCAGATAAGACATTGGGACCTGTATTCCTTTTGTCTGTGTAGACAATCTTCATGTTTGATGAACTTTAAAATTGGGCCCAATACATAATGAAATTCAACATAACAGTAATGTAGTGCTGCACAAAAAAACAAAAACAAAACAAAACAATCCTCCTCGGCCAACCGCGGAGAACAAGATAAACAACTTGTGTGCTTCCCTTAAATATCCAGATCACAGAATACGGGATTGGCCTCGAGCTGCTCACAAATTTCACGAGGATTTCCTTCAATAGTTCACAACATTCATGTTCCTCCTCCTCTGTGGCATGCTTTCCAGCCTCCACATCATGAAATACTGCATCATAAAGAGAACTTACAGCTTCGTTGGCTTGTGATGGTGGCAACCCCAGCTCTTTCCATTTTCCTGCG